>VZRN01006117.1:410653-435676 GCA_013397935.1 Dasyornis broadbenti
TTTTTTTTTTTTTTTTTTAACAGGCTAAGCATGAAGGTCCAGAAGCCTATAGGAAATAATAGAGTCAAAATCCCTAACTTGCTCTGAGAGTGAATAAATGTCATTTCTTCCTCAGTATCATTTCATTGCCTGGAACGTTGCTGCCTGAAACAGGTAAAGAACAGATCGCACAAGAAATCCCCCCCCTTTTCTGATTTCTATGTCATAATTCTTCAGTGTGAAGGGCCAGCTCAGGATCCATTCCATTAATAAGTCAAAGCCTGAGACTATGTAGACAGAGAGAAAGGAGCTACTACCTGGTGAAATGTGTGTTCTTTGCACAGCCATGAGGGATGGGTATGGAGCCCAAGGGAAGCCTGGATAGCAGAAGGTCTGGAGTGGGGGCTGCATTCAACTGTGCAATCCAGCCCTCCATTCCCATGAGCCTGGCCTCAAGCAACTGAAGAGAATACCAGCCCCAGCAAAGCAGGTTTTCTATTCACTTTAACACTTAGGTCCTCTTGTTTGTCTGGAGAAGCTACTGCATAAGCTCTTTGCTTTAATTTGTACCTCCTGGAAGCCAACGGAGTGCTGCAGCTGCTTCATCCTTTCTTCACAGGACTTCTCCAAGCCCTGCCAGGCAGTCACAAGCTCCTGGCATTTCTCACTTATTTTCTGAGCTGAAGGGTGCTGGCCTACAATCATTGCCTTTCCTTTATCCAAGACCCGCTGGATTTGCTGTTTGTGGGCATTCACTTCTGCCTGCAGTTCCTGGGAATGAGATAAAAGAAAAAAATAGGGATAAAGGAAGGAAACATGAGGACAAGTAAATTTTGTGTGCTCCCAATCCCAGGCAAAACTGGCAGCTGGTGACAGTGGGCAGGGTACAGCAAGTGGACATGAGAACTGTCTTATTTCTACAACACCTGCAGCCTCTGTCACTGGTGCTGGCCCCACTCACAAAATGCTCTGCTCTTGGCACTGCCAGTGAGAGAGGAGGGAAGGCTGTTCAAGGAAGCAGCACACGTTCCTTAACTTCCCTACATGAAAGTCCTGCTGGTTCCCCTCTTTACCATGCTTTTGCCCCTTCCCCTTGCCCAGCAGCCAGGGAGGTTTGGGAGATGGAGTAGATCACAGGACGAGTCACAAAGCTGGGGGAGTCAGAAAAGAGTGTTGAGCTACTGATGGGAAAATAAAATATCCAACAAAATGAAGGGGCTGGAGGGTGATGGAAAGAGACATTGTCATCAGTACCATGCAAATTATTAGACTACTGCTCCATAAATCCTCTCCACTGGTCTTACAACCTTTCTCAGGAACTTTGCAATTAAGGTGCTGCAAAATCCAGCATTGCTTGTGATGCATGACAGCTGAGTGCCCCTCTGGCCTTGAGGAACTGCTACAAAGAATCAAAGCCCCCAGAAACAGGTATTAACCTGTCTTTATAAATACAGTGACTGTAGCTTGTTCAAACCATTTTAAAAGCAATGCAGATTTTAAATAATTTTAAAATGCCTATTATATGCTCTCCTAGAAAATCCAGCATGCACAAAACTCAAGACTATATGTATAATGAAGCAATAAGCATAAAACTACAATAGGGTGAGCATGTAATAGTCAAAACATTAAACCCAGATCAACCCACAAAGGGGAAACCCCTCTTCTTTTTCTATTTAGTGTCAGCTACACTAGCTTTTTATATGTTTTTAATAGTAAGAGCTACTCAATTTCTCAGATTCATAATGCTTCAAAATATGACAAATTTTGCAGTTCTCACAGGAATTTTGTATTTGCTCTGAAAATCATCACCACACTGCTGATTTGTGTTGGTCCACTGAACCAGTTTAGCTGGGCTAGAGCTGGAGTCAGGGAGTGTACTCATTGGAAGTGTTGACTGTGCAGGTGCAGGTTTGCAGGCTGAGGTGATGTGCAGTGTGACACCATGCTGTAAAACACTCGATTAAAGGAGTTACCTTGTGTTTATGCAACAGGTTTTGAGCCACATCCAAAGACTTCCCACAGTTGGTGGAAAGGGCGATAGGCAAGTGTTCATTAATCCAGTTCAGTTCCATGTCATGATAATGGTAGAACTCATAAAGATCCACTGCAGCTTCCAGCAATTTACGCCTCTCATAAAGAGGTGTTTGCAGAGATTCAAACCTGGGGGTCATCCGTTAAATAAATGTTAAAACTAAGCTTTATCCTGATTCTGCCAAAGGAATTAGGCTGTGATACCAATATGAAGACTTCAAAACACTGGACACTACTTTGCAATTAATTTTCAATGGACACTTCTTTGCAATTAAATGTCAATGGTTAGTACTGGCTGCACATACAAGGATCACTTCTACAGAAAGCTAGCTTTGGGAAGCGGATCTATATGATAACATTAAATATAAGCAGAGAAAAAAATAAATACACTTTTAAAGTCATAAGCTTGTCCTGAGATGTGTTGAATGCTGGATCACTGTACCTCTTAGAAAGCAGTGGAAGACCTGTGGATAAGAAAGGGACTAGGGGAGGAGTGCAGTTGACAAGGAGCAATGTTCAGTCATAAAAGTTCAGGTGGTCAACAGGCAGCGGTATAGGTGCAGATCAAAGCATAGCTGTGTTCCAACTGGGAGGAAAAATCATTCCTGAGTATGGGTTAAATTTAATCAACCAGGAGAGTTTTTCAGAAGATAGAACAGAAAATGCTGTTTGTAACAAGAGATGGGTGGAGACAAAAAACAGAGGGACACCTTACCTTTTCAGATATTTCTGTGTTTCATCCAGAATCCTCTGGGAGTCAAAGTGATTGGTGGCCATTTTCCTTGCATGAGATACAATAGCATTCATTTTCTCTGCCAGCTCATGTGCCTCATTTTCCAGCTGTCTGTGCTGCTTGAGTAGATCACGGCTGGAGCGCAAATCATGGCCTGTCTCCGATTCCTGAAGAACTCTCTCAATCTTTTCTATCTTTGTTTTGGCATCCTGCCAGGAGAAGATTACCTCACACTCATACTGTCCTTTCAACACCATTTTCTTTCGCTCACCCCTCCTGTGACAGCTTCCTGGACACAATTTTTAAATCCAATTGTCCTTTCTTGGTATTATGATGGCTGGGTGTCTCTAAGAGGAAATTTCCAGGAATATTTTGTTTTGCAAACTATTTTGGAGTACTCTTCTATCTGAGGCACTAAACCACAACACTGAAAACAGTCTCTTTGAAATATCTTCAGTGACATAATATAAAAGAGTCAAACAATCTTCAAAGACTTCAGATTGTAGCTATACCACAACAGCAGTTCCATTAATAATGGTCTCAAAACAGCTTCACTGCAAAAGGTTTGTGTTATAAAATTTGACTGAATGACCATGTGCTTAATACAGTGCCATGCCTGCGACCCCCAGACTGCCTCCAGGCAAGCAGTTCTGTTTGCACAGCATTGATCCCTACAGAGTTTTGGTTGTTTTCCCTGTACAGGATGGCCACACAGATGCAGTGTTGAGCCTGAGTTCAACAGCTTAATGCTCTGCTGGCACGGTTATCATGCTCAAAGCTTTGAAGTGAGCTTGGACAACATAATATTGAGGTTTTTTTCCTGGGACTATAGACAAAATTGAGACCTTAAAAACCACTTTTATCTGGATGGTGTTCTCCGCCTTTATGTGGTGTCCACATAATAGAGGAACCAGTCTCTTAGGCCATTCCTCCCCTCTGTTCCCCATGACTTCCTGACCTGGAGCAGTTCCATGAGCTGTTCCTGCTGTCCAGCTTGTCTCAGTTTGTCACCTCGCTCTATCATCTTGCTATACAGTTCCTCCCAGGTCTTTTGAAGCTCTGACATCTTCTCCTGGACAGAATCAGCAGCGTAGTGGTTGTCTTGAATCAACTGATTTCCTTTCTAGAGAAACATAGCGCATCATTTTATTAGCAGATCAGCATCTACGAATTTTGGTACAAGAGGGAAAACTAAGCTCCAAAGCTGCCTTCACCTTTATCAGTGTTGTGAAGTGCTTCTCGTTAGCCAACATTTCCTTCTCAGCAGCCTCATGCCACTTCAGTTTGCGTAGAACATTTGTTGGATCACGATAGGATTCATCTGATGCAATCTTGTACTTCTCTTCCATCCATATCAAAAGCTCAGCAGCATCACGGTTAAACTCCTTAGAGAAAATAAACAGGCTTAAATTGATTTAACTAATGAAGAAGTATGATCTTAAACCATAGATGAGGTTTTTAAGTCATCATAATAATATCTCTTGGACCCTTTTTTACCTCATTTACTAATCTGTTGCCTGTAATTATCAGTGAAGATTTGCATCATTGATGGGATATTTTAACCATAACAGAACCAATCCTCCAGTTTAACTTTGTGTCTCAGCACTGAAATCTAAGTTTAGTGCCAATACTTAGAGTAAATGTACTAAGTTATTAAGGCCCAGAACAATAATAAGTAATAAGCAGAGTAAATATATCCAGTAGAAAAGATATTCTGCTGATATTTTTCAAATATCCATTTTTGTTTTGGAGTTTTGCTGTAGTTAGAGCTTTATAAGTTTTATCACCAGTGCATCCCCTGCTCCCAGGAGAAAGAAGCTCTGTCCCACAGCCAAAGAGAAAGCGAGCTGCAGTAAGAATGCTCAGCAGTTGGATATTTTGTCTCGTCTTAAGACAAAGGGTAAAATTCAAAATTCACAGATGCCCGACCAAATCTGCAGTATCAGTCGTTTTACCTGTAGCTGTAGAGAATCCAACAACCTCTGTTTTCTCTTGGCATTGCTTTGTATCAGCTGCTCCCACCTTCTCCGGAGGGTGACCATTCTCTCTTCAATACTGCCGAGAAAAACAGGAAGTCCAATGCTGTACCAATACTGGTTTCCCTTGCTTATGCTGTAGACATGACTGTGATATGAATGTAATATAGTTTCAACACTTTAGCTGACAGGAAGAAGGGATATATGGCCCTGTCCCATCACCATGTTGGGCTCACTGGGAAAGCAGCTATGGCTTGCCAGCTGCTCTGGGTTTTCCCTTTGTGTGGCTGTATCACAGTGAATTGCAGTCGTACACTGAAACACTGAGACCTCCCCCTCTCCTGAATATTCCTTAACATTGTTATATTAGTCATAATTAACTAATAACTTCCTCCTTGATGTAGGTGCAATGAGACTTTGGAATGGTTTTCTAATGGTAGTTGTGCTGGCGAGAAATTAGATCTTTAGGACATTTTTATAAATTTATGGAGGGATGTTCAAGACATTGTCACTTATGACCACAAGAACATGGTCCTCTGATCCAAAAGGTTCATTCTAACCCTGGGTTTCTAATTCTTGTTTGCAAAGGGGTCCCCTTACTAAATCCTAGTGGCTCTAGAACAGAAAAAGGGATTGCATGTAACAGTTCAGCTTTGACAAAAACACAAAGGAGTTGTTTCTGAAGAGGTATGCTTGTGAACTCTTCAGTAACTTTTTAAAAGCAAACAATATTTCTAATATGTGGTGCTGATAAATGAAGGAATTATTTTTCTGTAGGCATTTAATGAGTTCACTTTAAGGGAGTTATTCTACTATTCTAGTATTCTGACAAATGCCACTTTTAACCTAAAGCATTTTACTTATTTGTCCTGAGAGAACAGGAAGTCTATTTTTGGAAAAAAATTCCTTTTGCCCCCCCTTATCCATCAGATTGTGGATTGGAGGTCAGCTAATTTCTCCTCAGAGAAAGCTTTTCCTCTCACCCTGATCACACTAGATAATTTATTGAAGCTAAATAAAAAAGGAATGGGTTTAGACTCACTCAGGAGATGCAAAGTGCCTGCTCTCTAGTAGGTTCACCCCGTTTTCGTTGAGTGCTTCCACTCGTCTCTTCAGTGCCATCAACAGTTGTTCAAATTCCTGATGTTGCTTCAGCAGGCTTCGAACAGCATCTACATGGTCCTGCATTTGAGAAAGAAAACTTGATCATGACTTTTCTTGATCATATTGTTTCTGTAGCAGTGAATAAAAAATTTGGACCTTTCTTTCCTCCTTCTCTTTCAGGCAGGAGATACAGCACACATTTTGCATGTGCCCAAGGATGTTCAGGGCTAAAAAGAAGCAGCACGTTTATATCATATCTAGTTTCTCTATTCTTTGTTTCCATTATGGTTCCATTTTCACCTTTTAAAAAAATCTGCATTCTAAATTTATGCCAGCATTCTGGCACATTTAGGGATGTACAATACAAAAGACTAACTAAGCAAAACTTTATGCCACCCAGTTGCTCCCAAAGTATCAATGTTTTGGGTTCAGCTGAAAAGATAAGAAGAGGTGAGACACCGTAATCTCCTTCTTCACTGGTTTTGTGAACACCGTCTGCATTTGTTTTTTTTGCTTAATATGCTTTAATGTTAAATTAATGAAACAAAACCCTTTAAAAAAAAAAAGTCAAGTTTTTACTCGAAAAAATTTTTATGTTCAAGCTGAAACCTTGTATGTTGGTGGTTAGCCACCAAGTTATGTCAATTTTGTATAAACCATATGACATGTTCAAGTAGTAACAAATCACAACTCCAGCTGTTTTAAATATATTTTGAGGGACAATGAGCTTTGTTCTCATTTAGATGAGTAAGGACATAAGAATGTTATTAAGGTCCTGAAAGTCTAGTTCCCAAGTATGGAAATGTCATGATCAGAAGAATGAAGAAGCCAATCTAATAAAGAAGATTGCTACTCCCTGGATGGGGAGAAGAAGTAGGAGGAAACAAGATCAGCTGCTGTACATACCCCAAGGTCATCACCCCGGAGAAAGGCCTCGTGGCCAGAGAGGGCTGCATTGATGCGGTCTCCCTCCCTGTTGAACTTCTGCAATTCCAGGCCGTCCTGCAGCTTTTTCCATCGCTTTTCCCACATTTCCTCCAGCTCTTTGTTCTCCTTGGCAAGCCTCTCCATGGACTGGTGGACATCTCTGGTCCTGCTGTTACTGAGTTGTTGGTGGATTACTTTGCGTCCAAGCTCTTCCAGCTGCAGAAATCTTCCCAGAGTCAAAAAGAAAAATGAGACCTCACTGCATGAGGAAATATGAATTCTCTTTCATCACAGCTCTTTGCTCTCATGGCAGTGCCCATACATCAAGTTTCCCCACTCCCCTTTTACTTTTTTCCTGCTGGCCATGGTTATGCACTAAAAAGTGTAGCTGATTTATGCTATGTGCTGGAAGCAGTAGGTGAGATTTCCCCATCTGGACTGAAAGCCCATATAAGCAGACTTTCACAGTAAAAGGGAAAGGAGTGCCAACAGTATCTGGAAATTCATAGCAGTGCAGAAGAAGATCTCAAAATGATGGCAAATGGAAGCATAAGGCCTGAGAAGGAATGGGGGAACTGGAACAAGGTATAGATGGCACTCTCTGAGTGTGTCAGGAGAGCTTGTGGAATACTACTACTGCAAACATACAGCTCCTCCTTCCTCCTCCATCAACTGTCAGGATAAGTATGCAAAGGCTGACTGGATTTTGTGTTTTACAGTCTCCTTTTGTCACTGAGGTTCAAGTGCATTTGAATAAACTTTCAGTATCACTTTCCTGTGCAATTTATGTACATGATTTACATGTTTCATTTTCACAGTACTGTTGTCATATCACCCCATTCTGTCCACCCTGCCAGAATCTCTCTACCTTTCATTCTGAGAGCCAATTTCTATCATCAAGTCTTGATGTTCCTTCAGCAATTGCTCTGCAGATGCCACGTCCAGCCCCATTTCTTCAGTGCTCAGTTTCTCCCGAATGCCCTCTGCCCACAGGAGGAGCCTACGGCTGTCTTGTAGGAAGGCCTGTTGGTTCTGGGCCCACTGCAGAATGTCCCGCTTCTTTTGGATCTCCAGCTTGAGCTTTGCCAGCAGCCTCTCCATGTTTTCTACCTGCTCAGTGATGGCCCTGCTCTCTGCTGGGTTGGTGTCCTTGATCCTTCAATAAAATACATTCAACTGTATGAACACTTATTTAGAGCTTGAATGAGTACTCTTTAAAATGAATGAATTTGGATATTTACACTTCTATGAAAAAGAATGTCAGCTAAGGCAACCTATTTCCATTGTGAATGTACAGAAAACTTCCAGAAGTAAAAAACTTTCATAGCTCAAATTTGAACTCCTATGCACAATTCTCTTACCCTCTTTCCTACCATCACGCTTGCTTCCCCTGATTACCCTCTTTCAGGACCTAAGTTATCCTCCACATTTTGAACTAGGTAGCTCACATTAGTGGAGATAATTTTTTAGAATTGAATACCACAAACTATCCTGTGGTATACATCCTCCTACAACTGGGAAGTCTGGAAATTTCCCCAATCACCCAGCCACAGCCAAGAGAGATCAGCTCAATCCAGCACACAAGTGAGTTCCTTGGGTTTCTAGAAAGGGAAACTTTAAAAGCTGTTCATTCTCTTTATAGCTATAACTTGCAGCATAATCTCAGAGAACTAGCAAAGAAAGCGGAAACAATGAGAAGGCGCCTTACGATTTTGCAGCACTCCTCAAGTATTCAATTTTCCTCTCTATCACCAGGACTTCTCTCTCAATTGTGTACAGTTTGCGCTTGTCTGACTCCAGTCCAGCAGGCGAGTTCCCTGGTTCCAGATCCCTGAGTTGGACCATCTTGTCTTGCAGGAGCGCTCCTATGCTCTGACAGTCCTGGAGAAATGTCTTCACATCAGCCACTCCAATCAGCTCGGAGCCTTTCTCTTCCTTCAGAGTTTCCATGCATTCCCATCTTGAAGACACATAACAATTTATAGCCATTGTTGTACATGAACTATATCTGTTTTCTGTTCAGATAAGTCTCCTATAAAGATTTCATCTGGATTTAATTGGGCTGGCCTGGGGTGAACGCTAGCACTCCCTCACAATATCAAAGTTCATATCAGTGCCATCTCAAACAAGGGGACCTGCTCAGGTCACCAGAACACATTGAACATGATGCGAATAAACAACCATGGTCAAAATCAGACCTGGCTATGCCCACTGAGTGGCATGATGCCAGGAGTACATTCACAACAGGTACTAAATACACTTGGTTTGATGTTCCTTTCAAGGTTTGTGAAGTGTGTCCTCATCCTGATGCTTGAGTAACCAAGTCAGCTGCAGTGCTGCAGAACTACTCTGAACACATCCCTGTCACCTGTGGGTGAATTCACATTGTGCTTTAACATGCACACACAAATTTCTATAGTTTAAATGACTTGATGTCAGGGTCTTAGGAGTACCCCTCAGTCCTGGAGACATGGCACTGGGCTCAGGGCCTGCTGAGGGCTGCCCCTTTCTTGCTGGTGGTACTGTCATCTAGAAGGGGTGTGAATGGTCAGCTCTGCAACTGCCCCCATGAGACAATCCTATCAGTAGCACTTTTACCTGATGTTGATCTCTTCCATCCAAGTCTGGATCTCAATATATTTTCTGGGACTGATCTTCCTATATTTAACAGCTAAGTTTTCAATGTCTTCCAGCTGACCTTTTCCTGCAGCCAGTTCTGTTAAAAATCTCTGAAATGGAAAAGACACAAGAATGAAGAACTTGAGGTTTTTCCATTTCTGTGGACACAATTCTCAATAATCTTTTATATCCACTCATATCCCGCTTTCACAGCTGGCTTCTCCATTTGCCTGCCTGCTGACTCCATGCACACCTGTGCACACAACTCCCCTGCAGCCCCCTGACCTCCCTGGTGTGCACACTACGTCTGTGCATGTATGTCCCACTCCACTGGGATGCAAATGTGCTGATGGATTTTTTCATAATTTGGTACTTTTTAAAGTGACGTAAGATAAACCACAGGAAGAATCCTTTTGTACCATGATATTTTTACAGGATACCATATTCACAGGAAGATTAAAGAGATAGAGTAACATCAGCTTCGGTAATTTGGCATAGTCTGTACAAAAGAAATATCTGATCTGTGCATGACTTTCTAAGCTGAAATTAACAAAAAGGAATTTAAAACATCATTTCTCAGCTTTAGCTTTTCTCTCAAGGTCAGTTTGATTTAAAAGGTGTCATCTGTGAAGAGGAAAAATGAGGTACCTGATATTTCTGCTGCATGACCTCCACATTGTCTGCTTGAGGTTGAAGAGTTCGGAAAATGTTTTCTTTATCTCTCATCCATGACTGAAATTCTTCACAAGAGCTACAGAAGCGATAATATCCGATCATCTCCTCCAGTGCCTTTTTTCTGTCCTGTAAAACAGATGAAGACTTAACTATCGTTGTAATAACTCCTTACCATTGAAGAAACAGAAGGAAGATCCTTGCATTTAAGATACAGTACACAGGTGGTAGCTTAGAAGTTTTCCCAGGCACTGCTGAAAGGGAACAGAACATGAAATTTTAAGATCACAACACTTCTTCCCAGACCAACAGTGGTTTAAAAGCATCAGAGAATCATTTGGAGAGTGCTCAGCCTTTGGACAGGCAGGAAAGCTGCTGTGGTACTTGGTGCTGTTGATTGAAGACAGTAGTCTCTAGAATATGTAAAAGACACACAAAACATGTTTGTGTTGGGCTTTAGGGCGTGATTAGAGCAGGTGGGAGTGAAAAGCAGCATATCAAAAATGCGGGTTACAGTTTATTTTTTCTGGTATCAGGCAAGACATCCACAAACCTGTCTTTAGGAGCCACAGCAAGCAAACACTCAGGGGAAAAAAAAAAAGATTACACAAAAGAATCTGCTCTTCATAGATTAAAAATACTGGAATGTAAATGGGAAATTTGCTAACATAAAATATGTTTTGATACAAAACTTCTGTGAAAATCTCAAGCCTTGAAGTCCTACAGGAATTAACAGGATTGAGGCACATTATTAAACTGAAAAGCAGAAGCCAGCACAGCACTTAATTTCAATTTACTTTGCTTTGGACTTGACTTTTTCATGAACTGCAAAGCAGAAATGGTTATTATACCTCAGCCATGCTCTGTAGATGTTCGTAAAGTGAATCTATTTCTTCTTGGGTCTTCCAGATATTCTCTGGAAGAAAATGATCATCTGGACTTGAGTTTCCAGTGGATGGAGTTTCAGCTGTTGCCCAGGTTCGAATGAATGTTAGCTTAGTTGTCTTTTGATTTAAGTCACTTGGGGCTTCCCTCTTCGTCATCTATTAAGAAAAATTCAACAAATTCAATGGATGAAAATTTCTGATTTGGATAAAAATTTCACATGGAAGGAAAATTTGGACTCGCTAGTTCAAACCACAGCATTCTGCCTCCTTAAAGCAAAAATTTCCAGTATTTTTTGGAAACTGTTTCCACTGTTTTGTTCTGAAAAGATGAATCAAAAACCTGAAAAACATTCTGGTTTTGTTTAAAGAAGAAGTTTGATTTAACTCATTTTAAAATATATTGATTCAGTGAAAATTCTCATTTTCTGCCCAAATCAAAGTTGTTTGGTTGTAGGGGCTTTTTTTATTTTTAGAAGTGCCAAAGCAAGGCAATAGACTATACTCATGGTTCTCTTTGTGATGATGTTTGTGTACCTGAACACTTCCAGTTTCAAAACCTGTGAGTGCCTTAGTCATTCAATACTTCTATTTGTGCACCCACACCATCTTGTCACACGCTTTTTCACATTTAATGGCAAAGTAATAAAATTTTTATTCTAATAAAAATCAATGAGTGAATGTAGATGTCTAAAAGAAGCAAGATATGAAATGTGTCATTCATTCATTCATTCATCTCCCCTGAATTCTGTTATAAAATAAACTGATCTCAAGTCAAAAGTTCCCCTTCTAGTCAGTGAAAAAGAGGGGCATCTGCAGAGGTTGACTTCATCTCATATGCCTTAAAAATTCGGGATGGTATGAGTTGCTCCTGGAGTTGTGGGATGGTTCATCATTACATTACGGTACAAAAAGAATTTGTAAGGATGTTTTGATTAAATGTCTCCTTTTGAAAGATTATTGAAATTAATAATTTTATGAGAATAAAGAGTGAGAAGGTATTTGTGAGGACCAGTAGAGGGAACTAATGAAGATGAGAATATTTCTAGCACTTCAAAGAATACTAACTAGCTGTGCTAAGAGCAGACAAGGAACTTCTTTTCCACCTAAAGATTTGCTCCAATTCTAATTAAAAACTTAATTTGGAGTATTCTATTTTGGCAAAATAAATAAGAAATAAGTAATTGAAAACCCATTTCATTTACATTCTCCAACAAAACGTGACACAATCCTTCATGTGCTTACTGCTGCTGGAGCTTGCTGTGCTGCAATGTCAGCCTGCTCTTTGAGGCGCCTCATCTCAGAGGAATAGGCTGCAATCTCCTTCTCCAGGCGCAAGTGACGATGCAACAGTGCTTCAGCACTTGATTCATCTTTTCCGTAGTCCTTGCTGGTGAGAAGGGGCTGCCTTTCTCGCAACCATGAATTTGCTTCATCGATGTCAGCAAAGTACTGAAGGAACACAGGAAAAAAACCACTAGGATCCATCCTGAAAGTATCATATCCTACTCCTTCCTCT
The DNA here is from genome assembly GCA_013397935.1 of Dasyornis broadbenti. NCBI lineage: Eukaryota > Metazoa > Chordata > Aves > Passeriformes > Dasyornithidae > Dasyornis > Dasyornis broadbenti. Next base: position 423,098 of record VZRN01006117.1, read on the forward strand.
TTGTAAAATTATGAATAAGGAGAAATGCTGTTAGGTCTGTAGCCGTAAGGTTACTTTCAAGTGTAGTGAAAGCTATGAATAAGGTAGCTCTAAACCCATGATGTATTTCATGGTCACAACACAGAAAACTCACAGAATCACAGTGAGTAAAGAGATTCAAGGATTGCCTATATAGCTCTTTAAAAACTCCTAACTAACTAAAACTTCATGGTGAACAACAGCAGCAGTGAAAGGAACCAATAATGTAGGATGTTGGTAGGCACTATGTAATTCCAACCGGTATTTTCTGAATATTTAAGGAACAAACAATGAACTTGGTCTACGACAGAAGTTCTACCTCTTTTCAGCATTTGCAGCCTGCCTGCATATGGTTGTAGAAAAGTAAAACAAGGTTTTGAGATATAGAATAAATGTACAACAGGAAAAAAAAAGAAAATCCACGGTATGAAGGGTAAAGAAAGAACTAAACCACCATAATGGTGTTAAACTTAATAGAGAGAAGAAAGAATTTAGCCTTTCTCAAGAACAAAGCTGTTCAGTTTTGTTCAAGCATTTCATGGAAACAACAGACTGAGCAAAAATCTTAACAATGGGAAAATAACGATACCTGAGATAATGTGATATGATTTAAGAATGTTGGTTTATACAAATTCCTTATTTGCAGATGTGTGGATGTTTGTGGGTATAAAATCGTAGGTCAGAATGGAAGTGTCAAACACTTTGCAGGATTTGTGAAGTTCATGGTCAGCCTAAGTCTTACGACATGTTTCTTTTGTTGCTCATCTTTGGAACTTTTTTTCATTTTAGAGATATGTCACATAGCTACCTGATCCCACCCTCTAAAAAGACTCTTGATCAGCACTATCACGTGAGTTATTTCCATTAGCATCTTTACCTTTAGAGCAAATCCCAGCTGCTCAAATCTCCTGCCTGTCTGGCTTGCAGGAAGATTGAGACTTCACTGCCAGAGATCTTTCTGGAAACCAAGAGCTGAAGTCTTTCCTGCCACTGTTGTCCTCCATGAGGGGACCTGGGGCAGAACTGAGCCACATCCACGTCGCACACATCACACACTGAAGCAGGACCCTCTTACCTGTTTGATGAGAGCTGCTGCCTGCAGGCGGCTCTTGCGATCAGCCACCTCATCCTGGAGCTGCTGCCACAGCTTCTGGAGGTTGTCTGTCTGCCTCAGGATGTCGTCCTGGCGCACAGGGTTCTTTTGGCTGAGCTCCCAGCCCCTCCTCATCACATCTGCACATATGGCCCTGTGGGAATTGCACTCTGCTTCAAGAGCCTAGCACAAGGACAGGAAACATGTCAGCACAGCTCATTCCCCACCAGCCGAGAGAATAGAGGGGGTCCTACTCTCTGCTACTGTCACGCACGCATTTCCAAGAGCCCCATGTTTTATCTTTTCACCATCTCTCTCTTTACCCTCATCTCTCGGCCAGGAAAAGAAGGTGAAGAAAACAGAAACCAGCAACCATTTTTATTGACCATCAAAAGGTAGCTAATATGGAGCCCAGTAGCTTCACAAGAAGCCCCCCTTCTAATCCAGTATGAAGCATATTCCTCCTCCACCTTTTCCTTCCCCTCTTCAGGAAAAAAAACAAACCCTACCCTATACACTCTTTTAAAATTCCAAACTCTGGTCATGACACTTGAGATAAGGATTGGTTTGACAGCTTTCTTATAAGTGCTGCACTGACTGAACTGAATGGCACTGATGTTCTAAAATCTTGCTTCAATACAAAGACAAGGCACCACCAGCAAAGTAAAATACCTTGTTCTTCTGAATAGAGGCTGTGATCTGGCTGACATCTTTCCCTAATGTTGTCATTCTTGCCAGCTTCCATTTCTCAGAGATCCACGATTCTTCCTCTTTGCAGTCCCGGAAGAATTCAAAAAGCTTCAAAGCCTCTTCTAGCTGAGATTTACTGAACCAAGGAAATAAACAGTGTATGACAGTCAGAATTAAGATTCCGTAGAGACAATGGTAGAATAACCAAAGAAAAACTTAAAAATCTGGAATTTGAATGTCTTTAGTTCCTCTTTGTCATATATAAATTTATTCATGGAATAAGACAAAAGAAACAAAATTATGTTTCCTTCTTTCTCCAGGACATGAGGAGATAACCATTTACTCTTCAGACTTCTCACAAAGCAAGTTATAATAAATGCTGAGAATAAAGCTATTCTTCATCTAGGAAAGTGAGTGATCCTTTCAGGCATTTGCAATCAAGACACTTGAGTTGCTTTTGTTATGTCTTTTTATAAATGGAGAAATGAAAAAATTTCAAATGTCAGGAAGCTGTACCTTCTGATTAAAGAATTAGGATTGAACATTTCTAATCAAGAAGAACAGAGCCACAAGCATAGCCCTACCGTGACTTGCTCTGAGCTGTGAGGTTCTGATACAGCTGATGAAGCATCTGAACTTTTGCATGAAGCAATTCTGTTTTAACTGTGCTGTCCCTGCTGATTTCTGCTGTCCTCTGGGTAATGTGTGTCAGTCTGCCATCATAGGAAGAGATCTGGGAGTCAACCAAGTTGTGATTCTGCAGCAAATCTACTACTTCCAGGAGCTGCTTCCCACAGTCCTGGGAATTCACTAGCACCTGCAAACAAAATGAGAAATAAAAAAGACATTGTCAGAGAGTGCATCCAGGGTCTCAGCACCAATAAACCATTTGAAAGGTTCCTGTTGTCTCTCATAGCTTCTAAATGTGAAAGAATATCAGCTAGGTAAAGCTAAAAAGCTGCCTATTTAGAGAAAATATACTTTTCTTTCAATTTCACGAGCTAAAGGCAACAATCTAGAGTTTCTGTCTACTGCAGTGCAAGTAATGGGCTTGTCGAATAAGTGATGGATAAGGTATTTCTTCTGATTAAGCTCTCAAGGCCTCAGAATTTGAGGTTGCTATGAATATCCCTTTGCTATAGACTCATCAGCAGGCAGATTGATTCACAGTCTGTATTTGAAGAATTCTACAATATCCCATTTTATGATATGTTCTAACTGCAATTTTCTTTCATTTGAGGAGCTTACTTGTCCATCTAAATAATGAAAATAAATACTTTATAGTATTTAATTGGTGGCTGCTGAGAAGCACTTATCACTCTGTGTTCTTTCCATTTGTATCAATGGATACAATTATTGATCCTAGGGTACTATCTTTCCTTACCAAATTTTTCCCACATTCTCAGGCTGTTGTTGTTCCAACAACACTTCTATCACTAGATGTTCTTTGTCTACTAACATTAGGACAAAAATATTTATGACATAGAGATAGCTTTTTTCTTTAATTTAAAATTCACAATTTCATATAGCCTGCTGGCTCTTTCAGCTTGGGGTCAAGGCAACATGTAGTCATAAGAATTTTTCTGTCTTCAAGGCAAAGACTCTATATATACTTCCTTTTATTACAAAATCAAGATGAACACAGTTATTTCTCATGCTAAAGAGAAGGCTTTGTGCTCTGACACTCTGGCAACAGTTGGAAACTCTTGCTGAAAGCAATCATGATGTATTTACAGTGGAACTTTCCTTTCTCACAAGATTATATACCTGAAAGCCTGAGCTGATTCCCATCTATATAATTACTGGAGTTACTTCCAGAAGCTAATTCAAAAGAATTATGTGGAATGGGAACAGGAGGTGTTTTTATTCCACTTTTTCTTTTGCATTTGTAAATTTAGAAGAGATTATTTCCCATCTTTCTTTTACTATATGACTTGAACCCATAGTGCATTCCATGTAATAGGATATCTGGCTTTCTGATTAGGGAAAACCCCTGTAGCAAAGCCTGTCTTTTCTTGTGTGGTTACCTGTGATGGTGAACTGAATCACTCAGTTAGGCATCTAGGTACAAATTGTGTATATTTTCTATAGCTGATAGACTTATCTCCTGTTGGCACCAGCTGGGCCCTGGAGCATGGGGACACACACTGGCAGCAGGGCAAGTTGTGTGCTGGTGGAGAGGGCTCAGTACCTGCAGCTCTTTCAGCTCCTCTGTAATGGCATCAATGTCCCTCAGCAGGCCCAGAATTTCCTGCATTGTTCCCAGGGATTGTTCTCGTCTCTGTAGCTGATCCAGGAGATCCTGCCATTGCTTTGAAATGCTTTTCTGTCTACAAAAGAAGAGAAGAAAATTACCAGTTTGGACCAAAGACTTCGAGCAGCACTGGAGGATTCTCAGTGCTTGCAGCTTTAGAGGAGCTAAATAAACACATATGACTCTTGACACCAGTATAAGAGGACAGATCAGGACCACAAAAGAGGTAAAACAATGTTGTTATAGGAATTTTGACTAGCACATCAACTATCATTGACTTTTTAAAATTTAGACATTGTTTTTTATGGATGTTCAGAAAACATCCTTTTTTTTTGCTACAGTGCTTTTGCTTGGTACAGTGGAAAGGCTTGGAAACAAAGAAATGATCTTTAAATGGCTGCTTAAAGTAAAACATTAATCTAAGCCATATCATAAGTCACAATTCTGATCTCATAGTTTGATTTACTCTTTTATAACTGTTCTTGTGAGTTTTCACACAGGGTTTTGATTTTGTATGAATTTAGAAAAACACTGAAACACCACAAGAGAAGTTATTTGTATGGTATTCTTAGAGAATTACTAATCAGATTATACAATAACCTGAGATGATCAGAGAATTTATATTTTCTCAATATCTGCTCCAAACTGGAGTCAATCTGAGAATACTATGCCTTAACTGATCTGTATCTCCCCACATTGAAGATTGAAATCAAAATATGTTGATTTGGGGGAAAAATGGTATCTCTAAGCATTTTTTGATGGCAGATAGACTATTTGGTAGAAATTTTCAGGTATATTTTCATACATAACAAAAATATCTTAAAATTATTTTTCACCCTAAATCAGTCTAAGGGCTTGATCATTCAAGGAAAAAAAATCAGAATTTTGAAGAAGATGAAGCATTTGCCTTATCTGCTGAAACTGTAGAAGAAATTCCTGAGAGATCTCATGAGGACAGATATAAAATCCACAGTTATGATTAATTTTCCTCCACCACACCACAGAATTTAAACTAATTTTGACCTCTGCCACTACACGGTCTCATGACCATCACTCACTTGTGCAAGATTTGATCTTTGCCGTGGTAGTTCTCCTGGCTGATAACGGTGGCCATTTCATCCAAAGCTGCGAAGCGTTCCCTCCTGGGCAGTACATCCGCCACAATGGCTTCCAGCTTCTTACTGGCAGCCTCCATCCTGTCCACACTCTCTGGCCAGAAGTCCTGCTTCCCAATCACTTTTCTCATGTCTTCCAAGTAGGACTCACGCAGGGCTGCCTTCTTCAGGAACCTCTGAGCTAGCTGTTCCAGCTTTTCTAGCCTCAGCATCTCTTTTTGCAGTGCTTTTCCCCGGCTGTGCTCTGACTTTTCCAGGATGATCCAGTGCTTTTCCACATCCTGCAGCATCTTCCCCTCTGGGGGCAAGTATGGCCGTTGGTTGTTGGCTCTCTGTTTGGTCCTGATGTTGAAGAGATGAGCTTCAATCACGCCCTTCTCTTGGTATTTGGGGGGTTTCTCCACAGTGCGGAAGGTTTTGAAGTTGGCCATGAGCAGCCACATTTCCTGAAGTGAGTTGGGGAAATGACGATCATCCAGTTCCATCACCTTCTGCTTAATCCATTTCAGGAGGTCAGAGACCATCTGCTCATACTGAAGCTTCAAGTCATCTATCTCCTTCAGGAAGAACACAATCTGTGATGGGAATATAAAGTTATAAAGCCACGTAAGAAACAGAATGAAGCAAGGTGGGTGAACAGAAAGCAACGTCTTCAGCAGTCATCACATTTCTATACTAAAGTGGTGATAGCTGTCACATCCTAGACTGGGTGAAATCCTAGGACAGCCTTCCATAAAACACAGGAAAAAAAATAAAATTTAATGTCTTATTTCAGTTTTTATTTAAGAAAACATTAATTTTGGAATAAAGAGCGTGTATGTGGAGACTGTCAGCATTTCCTGTCTGGGATGACTAGAAAGCAAGAATCCCAAACTGAAGGTTCGCATTTTTTGTTTCACAATGGAAAAAGCTCCAGAATTTTTTTCCAGTCTTGTTCCTCAACTCCAAACAATTCTATCCAAATACGGAATTACATCCTTTTAGCTTCATCACTTAGGATCTTAGGAGACCATCTGACAAGATCCTGGTTCTCTCACATGCACACAGCAGATTGTGGTCAGTCGCTTCTCAATCTCTTCTGTTGGAATTGTTTCTCCTTATAAAAACAATTGGAAAATGTTTTGTGGCCAAACAGGGCTTTGGTAAGGATGTTAACTCTAATTCAATATTAACTTTCCAAGTCCACGACATTTATCTGTTTCATTTGTGGCCTGACCTGCCTTTATTTCAAGTTCAGGTAAACACTGGAGCAAACATCTAGAATGAAATCCATAATGAAATAAAAGGTGTTAGAATGAAATCATCCTGTCTTTCCATTTTACATTTTATTCCATCTTTGTCTTTTTACTTCGTATTATTTTTTTTCCTCACCCAAACTTAGTAAAGTTAGAGTGAGGAAAAAAATTTACTGCTGCAAACGTCAGGTTTAGTGCTGAACAATGTTGTCTGCCTCTATCGTTCTGCTGCGTTTGCCTGCCCCAGCCAGGCAGATTAGTGAGGGAGATGGCACTGAGAAAAGACCCAGTCCTTCCAAGTGGTAATCTGCTTTTGCCTACCAGAAAGTGCAGTTTGCAATGACCAAGTGCAGCAGTCTTGTAAGAGGAGTAAAACAGCACCAACCTTCAGTGCAGGAAAAGCAGCCCGTGACATCAGGGCTCCCTTCTGTATTTTCTGCCATCGTACCCAGCTCTTGCTGAAAGATCCTAGCAAATGCATGGTCACCTCAGACTGGAGTGGGAAAGGAGAATTTCCTCCCCGAGCTCTTTCTCTCTGCCATCCTAGTCACACACTTAGTCTGAACTCAAAGACTTCCTTGACACAGTCAGGCTTCTCTCCCAATCCTATTAGTAAATTCAGAGCTGCCTATTTGAGGGGACTAAGGACATGAAGAGATTAACATCTGTTTCCTTCTCCTTCTGAATGTTTGTGTGTGTGAGAAATGCAGGAAGACAGGAATGCAACATTAGAGACAGGCTAAAAAAAAGGAACGAGTTAAACGAAGAAAAGAAGCAGGTAAGTGGAGAGAGAGAGAAAAAAAAGAAAAAATTATAACTATGAAAAAATGGAAAAAACAGTGGAGCGAAATGAGAGTTGAAAAAGGACAGAGTAAGAAAGCTGTTTCTTCATATAATAAAGAAGCTATTACCTACTTGATCCTTACAGTGCCTCTAATACATGGCTGGTGACTCAATGACTATTTCATGTTTACCAAAAGATAAATAATGTCTCCTGGCCAAAATCCAGTGACTCGTGTAGAGCTGTGAAATCTTTCTCCCCGCTCTCCTCGCTGATGCCCAAACTTTGTCTAAATTCCAAGTCCTGGTCTTATCTAATGCCTCTCTTCAGAGAACATGCTGGTCTAATACATAGTATGCTAGAGTAAATTGAGTTGTAAAGGGCCCGTAAGGACCATCGAGTCCAACTCCCTGCTCCTTGCAGAGTCACCTAACATTGAATCTTCTGACAAGAGCATCCTCCAGACACGCCTTCAACACTAACAGGCTTGCTGCTGTGGGGAACCGTGTTATAGGATCATCTAATTCTTGCCCCAGATCACATTTTCAGCTGAGCAAACTCTGCTTTGCAAAACCTTTTCACCTTCTCACCACCAGGGAAGCCTCAGTCTGGGGTTTCAGGCCTCCCATTAAGCAATATATTCCCTCTCTCAACTGCACAAGCAGATATCTGTGTCCAGATGTTCATGTAGGACCCATCCTGGGTGTGTAGGTTTTCTGCAGGCTATTCCTTCTGGTTTTTTGTCAAAACAAGAATAGATTTCTCTAGAGGTAAAAGAGAAGTTCTCTCAAGAGAAGTGATCTTCAGTGGAACGACTACAAAATTCCTGAAGTTTTCCATCAGCAGGATGCAAGTAGTTTTTAATATAGCTCATGGTTTTATGTGAGCTGAAGTGAGGAAGTGAGTGTGGAAACAGAAAAAAATCTAGCATACCTAAATTTAATAAACTTTTTTTTTTAAATTTAGGCAATTTAGCTAGCATTCTCTCATTTTCTTTGTTGGTGGTGGTGGTGCTGATATTGAGTTGTTATGGTTTTGTTTGGTTTTTTTTCTTTTTCATTTTCTGCCTAAGGAGTTAGAAAGGATGACGATTTTCACAGGAAATCAAAATCCAAAGTAGTTCCATAGAATAAGGGATCATCTTTCCTAGTAAATGAGAAAATTGTTGACTAGGTCTGCTTTTGCCTAGTCTTATCTTCTCCCAATATTATTGAGACCTGTTTGTCTCAAGCTGCCTTGGAGCCATATCAGTTCTTAAACAGAAACTGTGAAGGCAAAAAGGGATTGATTTTCAGTGAGATAATTGCAACCCTCTTGGACATCAGAGAGTGTACAGGCTCCAGGTACAAGCCTTGAGGTACAAGGTCTTTGAAATGTCTGTGCCTCTTGACTCAGTTCAAATGATCCTGAAGTGGAGCTTGCACAAAACTTGCCCCCCACTTCCAAATTAAATTTAGCTTTACATTTTTAACTTCTAACTTCCAAAGATAGTAACACACTTACTTTGTTGAGTCTCTTTTGTATTGTCTGGCCTTGTTTCAGTCTGGAGAAGTAGTGGTAATAGAGTGACACATAAGTCATGATGGATCTCTCATCTGGATAGGGCACTGCCACATCCTCAGCATCAAGCAGTTTGCTAATTCCGAACTCTTTCTCAGCAACATCAAAGGCGTTGTTCAGGTTTTTAATAGGCTGGTCCTGCCGCAGTGAGCTATAGTGGATAAGATCAGGCCTGGGCAAGGAGAAAAACAGGGCATGGAGTTGAAGAAAGATTTATGCTTGTCGTAAAATCTTTCCGATTATAAACCATAAACTGTTTATGAGACCAAGGAATATGACATTAACGCTGAAATTACTTCGACCCTGAACTTCATTCAAGAGCATTGCCCCTTGCCTACATAGCAGGAAGAAAATTGTCCTTTATGAAACTGAATTACCACTTGCAGCAAACCTATGCCCTTTTCTTATTTCTCCACTTCACTAATGGGTGAAAACCAAAGGCCCCTAGAGCGGGACTTGTGAAAAGGGAGGTGATTCCCAGCTGGGGAAGCTATAAAATCCCACTATATTATCCTGTATAAGATGTAGCAGAACAGTTGAGGACAAAGAAATCTTCAAGGTTACCATAGGTGGTTTCCCTCTCCTGCTTTGGGCTGTTTTCTTCACACTTCTTCAAAAGGACAGAGAATGGAGAAAGAAAGAGACTGAGAAGTTGCTTACTCTGCTACATTTGAACCACAAGATATACATGCTCACAAAGTTCATAAAACAAAACCAGTGCTTAAAAGAATAATTTTAGAAAAAAAGCAATAGGAAAATGACAGAGGTGCTAAGGCCAAATTGGCAGCATTCAGATGTGTGATATTCCCCTGGAAATTCACTGTTAGACCCAGCTAAAGGAGTTACCAAGCAGGAGCTTTTGGTTCTTCCTTCCAACAAGGAGAGACAGAATATGCATTTAAGAAAGAAGAGTATTCAGTGAGAAAGGGCAGAGAAAATCTGACAGTTTCTTTACAAAAACGTGTATTTCAGACCCTGGAACAACTCATGTCAGAGCTAGAAACAGCAATGAGCAGCTCGGTCTGAACTGATCCATCAGATCTTACCTGTGAGCGTGTATGAGTGCATTGAAGGCCAGCCCATCACTCCAACTTTTGGAGAAGTCCTTCACACTCACATTGGAATAGCTGGCAGTTTTATGCTGACACCAGAGCAGTAAGGCTTCATTGGCAAACAGATCATCAGCTCTGCCTCCAAATTCTTCCTGTGAAGAGAGCAGGTAAAAGGAAAATCAGTATTACCAATATATGGAAGTAGCATCACTGAGTTTATGCTTATGTTCCCAAAGATCACTCTGTATTACTTTTGTTCAATTCACAGATCCCCTCAAAGTCATGACTTGCAGACTGGATCAGTCATAAATGTGAAAGATTTAACATTAAAGTAGAAGTTTTCTATTTAAAAAAAGGTGAATTGAATGAACTCAGAAATTATAAGGTGAAATGCGGATGTTAAAATTTTTTAAATATTCCTCTTCTGTAAGGTTTGCAGAAATCAAGCAAAAAGGGAAGCGCAGTTTATTTGCTTCCTTAGCTGTCAAATAGAGCTCAGAAACAAAATAAGTGTATTCAGGTCTAATGTTAGAAAATGCTGACTTTGATTTCATAATACTTTCATAGAATCTCATTTTTCATGTTCTTAGAGTACATGCTAAATAATTTAAAAAAACATATACTTCAGAGAAAAAGCAAAAAAGCATCATGGGACTCAAATCTAGAGAGAACTGTTGACAGAGAAATTCAACATGAAGTCAAAAGTCCATAAAAAATTTGTAGAAGAGGGTGAAGAACATGAATGTTCTCTCTATCTCCAAGTTAGTGTTTTGTCTTTTTGAGAAAAAAGGCTGGATTCAATTGCACAGGCAAAACCACAAAGATATAGTTTTACCTTATCAAGTTTGATAGATGAAATCTGAAATCGAAGTATGATGATCCAGATAAGGCCCAGGATTAAGGTTCTGTCACCATCTACGATATTCTCAGGACCAACCACTTTCACTTGTACCTGCTAATAAACCAGTATCTGTTCAGGATAAAAGCGCTTGTGTCCAGCTCTCAGTGTAACAAACTATTGCTGGAGAGGGTGTTCAAGCTGTTTTCTTAAGCAGAGAAGTTTTATGTTTACATCTTTTCATTGGTCCACAGACCTGCAAGCTCCTATATCTGCTCATGATGAGTTTCAGCAAAAGCCACGCAAAGAGATAATGGTCTCAAAAGATTTAAAGTTCCTATATATGTTTTGAAAACTGGTGGTTAGGGAGAGGATAGAAACACATTTCAGCGCTCCTTTCCTTTAAAGGAGAGAAACACTAGCTGTTTCTAAAATATGTTACTCAAATAACAAAGAAATAAAAATTTGATTATTTTTCTTTTCTTTTATTAGAACCCCTGGCCGGTCTTCAGAGCATATATTATTGTGAACTAGTGGGGGAAACTATAATGAACATGATACTGTAAGTATTTAGTAACATACATAAACTGCTGTGATCTCTAATAGCAGTATTAATTTACCTTGGATTTCAGAAACGTGATGGCTTTGCTGTTGTTCTCTAGAAAATGCACTCTCATCTTTCCCCGGCTTGGTTTGGGCAAAGTTTCTCCAGAGAGCAGCTCCAGGAGTTTCATGAGAGAGATGCCATCCTTCAAGTCTGTGTAAATATCTTCTATCTCAATAGTCACCTGTAAAGACCAGCCAGACAATACAGACTCCAGCTTAACATTTGGCACAGAGAACCCTCTGCTTCTAAAACTAAACAAACAACACCTTCTTGATGTTTCACTGAGTCTTCTCAATGACAGTGCTTATATACAAATAGTTGTGAGTCTTAATTCAGAAAAAATGAATTTGCAGGAGGACTGACAATATTTATGAAAGTAGTCTGAAGTTAAAAACACCCCAACCACCAAACCAAAATACAAACTTACAATGGAGTTAAAAAAGAAAAAACCCAGGAGATTCTGAAAAATGAAACAAAATTAAGCATTTTCAAAATCAAATCTTTTGGAAGTGCTGACATTTTTTATTTCAATTCAAATGAATCTTTCGTCAGAATAATTTTATTCTGAGCAATGCATATAGTTTAAAAATTGAGCTGATAATCCCATTCAATGAGTCATCTTCTACTCCATAGTCTCAGCAAAGTTTGTCACGTCCTGCTTAGACTTGCACTACCACCCAAAGTGTCCATATTTTTAGCCAGAGTTTCACACTAAGTGAAAGGTTAAGATAATTTACAAAAATGTGTGTTTTATTGCTGTCAGGAATGAGGTCACCCAGTGCTTAGGTGACACAACATGACAGTGTGTACTCTGACCTAACAAGAGCTTACCTTGGCTGTTTCCTTTTGGCTTATGCCACTTGCCATCTAGAAGTGACATTAAAACCATACCACACACCAAAAGAAAATTTACTGTAATTCTGAAATTACAGTAAATAATCCTTTTTTCTCAGGAAAGAAAGAAAGAGAGAAAATAAGAGACAGAGAAGGAAAGAGAGAGAGAAAGCAAGAAAGAAAGAGAGAGAGAGAGAAAGAAAGAGAGGAAGGAAGGGATGGAGAAAGGGAGGGAGGGAGAAAAGCAGGGGGAGTGCTGAAGGAAGTGCAGAAGGAAGGAAGAGAGGGAGAGGAAGGAAGAGAAGGAGAGGAAGAAAGAGAGAGAGAGAGAGAGAGAAAGAGAGAGAAAGAGAGAGAAAGAGAGAGAAAGAGAGAGAAAGAGAGAGAAAGAGAGAGAAAGAGAGAGAAAGAGAAAGAGAGAAAGAAAGAAAGAGAGAGAGAAAGAGAGAAAGAGAGAGAGAGAAAGAGAGAGAGAAAGAGAGAGAGAAAGAGAGAGAGAGAG
>VZRN01006117.1:439444-580031 GCA_013397935.1 Dasyornis broadbenti
TTTTTTTTTTGGGTGGGCAGATGTTTCTTAACCCCCAGTGTTTGACTTCCTCAGAACAGGGACAGCATTGAAGCCTGATGGTTCAGCTACAATACAGGGAAAAGCGGTGTTGCATCTACGTGACTGTAGATGAAAGCCTAATGAAAGGAAGAATTTAGCAAGTTTGAAATGGAATTATGGAGAACATCCTCACATTTTCTTATCTTGTAGGCTAGCTCAGCACTGCCTACTTTCTCCATTTGAAGAGCAGATATTCAAAGAATTGCCTTTCCCTGCTGGAGAGGTGATACTAACTCACTCCCATTTAATAACCCATATAGGCAACCCCCACCATAATGACATTTCTGAATTTGCCAAATGCTTCTCAGAAAATCCGCAGGCTTCTTTTTTTTAAAGAATTTTTATGCAAGCATTGCAGTCACCCTGAATAACGATAGAACTGGTTTCATTCAGGTACAAAGGAAGCTTATTTGTTGAGCTACCACCTCACATGACTGCTCAGCTGTTTCATCAAGTTAGAAATGCTCTCTGTATTGGTAGATGGTTACTTAAAGACAGATCAGTAATAGATTATCTTCATTTGCAGGATGCTAAAACAGGACTAAGAGCCAAAACTCGTCATAATGATACATTACAAGAAAAAAAAAGATCAAAGAACATGAAAAATATGGACTTACTCAGGTTTGGAGGAAGTCCTTTCTGACATTCAGCTACTGTTTTTTCTGAAGAATGACTTCCACTAGATCCACTCCTACATTCACCTTCCCTGCTTTAATGCAAAGCAACCTTTGATTTCAGGAACAGAGACCAAGTATTTATGATCTACCTATGAACTTTTCATCTGATCTGAAAGAAATTAACCCATCAGAACACAATGAGCAAAGGTTGTCACAGGCCTTGTCCAATTCTTACGCTCAAAAATAATGTATGAACATCACCAAAATTGCTATAAACCATTTGAAAAGTCACACATAGCTCCGATGCTTGGGTAAAGAGCACCATGCACAACTGCACTGAAGGCTCTGCTCTTCTAAAGGAATTCTTACCTGGAAAATTGAACCTGACAATGGAGTCTGAAACTGAAAGCACAGCAGAGTGTACAAAGATCAGGGCAATAGCCAAGTGGTTATGCTGGGATACAACAAATGAGATGGTGAAACTGGGAAGTGTTAGGAATTTGCTCAGCACTGCTTTGAGGAAGCTTTTGTGCAGATACCTGTTGCTGGCAGGGTAAACTGGAGTCAAACTGGCAGTGCCAGCTGGTTCCAAAGCTTAGTATTCATGGACTTCTTGCTAATAACAAAAGGGAAAATAATTCTCGTGACTTATATAGATAACAGTGAGCCCTTTCTGGACTTTACCGGGTCACACAAGCACAGGACACATTTACCTGGCATCATTTCCAGGAATAAGAGAGTTGTTGCTGGGAATCAGTACTAGAAAATGGGCAGGCATGTGAAATCAGAGGTTGTAAGCAAAGATGTCAAGCTCACAGATGAGACAAGGGAATAGAAGTCTTTTCCCTTAGCTAGCATCCAAAAGGGAGAGGAGGAAACACATAAGAAGAAATTAAGAACACCCCCAAACTCAGATAAAACTTGATCAGTAGAATCTGTGTCTTCAAATGCACCCTAGAGAAATGTTATACATAATGCCACATAAGACAGCTAAAAATAATTTTATATATATATATATATATATTTATATTACAGGTGTTTCTCAAAATATTCCGTCCAAATTCTTGGACTCATGTGATGGACTAGCCAATTAATACAATGCAGAGTATTGTATCACAATGTATGTAATGGCTTGTAAAACAATGTAACTAATACAAAGCAATTCTTCAGTGTCATTAACTGCAAATAGGATAGCTGGAGAATAGAGATACAAACGCAGCAACTGTTTCTTCTGAAACTCATTGCCTGCTCAAAATTCGACTCTTTTCTGTCTTGTTTTCCACAGAATCAGCCAGGTAAGAAGGGTCCACAGTGAGTCATTGGTCCAATCTCCCTGCTCAAGCAGGGTCATGCCAGAGCACATGACACAGGACTGCAACCAGATGGTTCTTCAATATCTCCAGTGAGGGAAACTCCACAGACTCTCTGGCAACCTGTTGCAGTAAAGAAGCTTTTCCTCATATTCAGGTGAAATTTCCTGTGCATCAGTTTATGCCCATTGCCTCTTGTCCTATTGCTTAGCACCCCAGAGAAGAAACCTGGCTCTATCCTCTGACACCCTCCCTTCACATATTTATGCACATTAATGAGGTCACCTCTTTTAAAGGCTGAACAGGCCCAACTCCCTCTGCCTTTGCTCATGAGAAAGATGCTCCACACCCTTGACCAACTTAGTAGCCTTCCACTGGTCCAGCTCCAGGAGCTCCATGTCTCTCTTGTACTGAGGAGCCCAGAACTGGACACAGCACTGCAGATGTGCCCTCACCAGGGCTGAGAGGAGGGGCAGGGTCACCTCTCCTGACCTGCTGGCCGTGCTCTTCCTGATGCACCCCAGGATACCATTGGCCTTCTTGGCCACAAGGGCACTGCTGGCTCAGGGACAGCTCGTTGTCCTCCAGGACCCGCAGGTCCCTCCCAGCAGAGCTGCTTTCCAGCAGGTGCTGGTGCTGCCCCAGCCTGTGCTGGTGCCTGGGGTTATTCTTCCCCAGGTGCAGGGCCCTGCATCTGCCTTTGTTGGATTTCAGACAGTTCTTCTCTACCCATCTCCCCAGCTTGTTGAGGTCCTTCTGAAGGGCTGCACAGCACTCTGGGGAATTGGCTGCTCCTCCCAGCTTTGTGTCATCAGCAAACTTGCTGAGGAGGAATCTGCCCCTTCATCCAAGTCACTGATGAACAAGTTAAACAACACTGGGCCCAGTACTGAACCTTCAGGGACACCACTGGTGACAGGGCTCCAACCAGACCCTGTACCACTGATCATGACCATCTGGAATCCTCAACTCAGTTTTCAATCCATCTCAATTTCCACTCATCCAACAGAACAACCCACACTTCTTGACTTTGCCTATGAGGATTTCATGAGAGACAGCATCAAAAACCTTGCTGAAGTCAAGGTAGTCAACATGCACTATTAACTTTTAGTTACACCCATATTCTTATAAAGGTAGAATCGTAAGCTGTTGGTTTAAATCTGGCACAGGCTGGCTAGGTTGTGTGTGTTGAGAAAATGTCCTCGCTCCTTTCAAATAGAAGGGAGAGGACCAGTAGGTGAATTGGTCCTGGGTGTAGGAATTTCTCCTTATTATAAGTTAATTATTACCTATATGGTTAAATGGGCAAATCACTGTCTTTGGTTTTTATGATGATACAAGGCAAACAAAGATATGGTGTAAAATTTCACTAACTCCTGAATATCTATCTGAAGTTCAAAGTTAAATGGTGGACACTTATGTGACAGTGATAAATAAAGCCATTTCCTCAGTTATTTATAGCCTAACAAAGTAAAAGGAAGGGCACAACAATATTTGTGTGCAGTTTCCTGGAGGGATCAGGAAAAAAATCACCCCTCTGGCTAATTATGGGCCCTCTCTTGCTGCCTTTGTAGAGAAGGGAAGCCTTGCAACTGACCTCAGGAAGGAGAAGGGCCTAAAGAGTACCCTTCCATTGCCTTGTTTTCAGCCTGAAGTGGTTTTCCATGATGGCAGATGTGTTTCTTTGTTTCTTAACAGGAAGGATCCTGATGCAGGATTCCCCTCTACAAAACAGCCATCAGTAAGGTGCACTAGGATTTCTTAACACGCTTTATCTGCCCACAACCTTGTTCTGCTTAAGAGGAAAACAGAGACTATGGAGATCAGACAGACTCCATGCACAAGCAGTCTGTCTTGCAGCCCCAAAACTCCCCAGCACTTACCCCACTGCTCTTCCACTCCTGGCAACATTATGTAAATCAAAGAGGGACATGACACTTATTTCTATCTATTGGAATTTTTTGTTTCTTAATATCATCACTGTCCTGCTCTCATAACATGTGTGGATTCCCAGCTCCTCTCTAAGATGGGAAGAAATATTTAATTCCCCTGCCATAAAGAGCATAAAAGTGGCAGTCACAGGGTAGCAGATGCTGAGTTCGCTGTTCCCACTCCCACCCCTGATCTCAGTGAGAGCTGATCACCATGAGCTTTCCCAGGGCATCCCTGGCTCTGCACTTGAGGCAGCAGCACTGGCTTCCCCTCATCATTGCCCTTGCCCACGGGGATGGACGACTCTGCCAAAGAGGAACACACGTACTCAGTCGAATGCAGATGCCTTCCTGCACCAAATTTGTAGGTGACAGGTGTATTTGTAGGTGACAGTCCTGTAATTTAACGAGCCCTTCATTGTACCAAGCTACAGCCGTGCTCTGTGCTGCCAGTGAGCAAAACCAGCTCTGATTTCAAAGCTGTGGGAGCATCCTCACACCTGGTCTTGCAGCGGGCTGGGTCTATTCGCATGGCTCAGGTGAAAGGTTTGGCACAGCCCAGCACCTACATCATACGTGCTTTGCATAGACACCTTTCTGAAGGTACATGAAAATGCTGTCTGATCCCTGCTAAGGAGCAGGTTCCCCAAAACTCAAAGAAAATAAGCGTATTAAGTGTAAACATGTGCATGACAGCTCAGCCCTTTATCCCCCACTGTATCTCCAGTCATGTTACTTCTATATGTAAGAGTCTCAAAACAACAAACATCTGGACATTGGCTCTATGGGGAATAAAGGCAGCCCCCTCCCAGGGCTACAGTCTTGTAGCCCACAATGAGCCAAGTAAGCACAGAAATTAGCCTGCTTCCTGGGGCCAGCAATCTGGGTCCCACAGGTAGCTCTTCCCTCTGCCACCCTCCCCAGCTCCAGCAAACAGCTGATGTTCAGTCTCATCAACATAGTGTGGACACTGGTGAGCTGAATTATGATCCCAGAATGTTTCCTAACCACATCTAACCACATTCCTAAACGCCCATTACACCTAATCTTAGCCCTCACTGCAGCACAAGAGGAACTATACTTTGGATATTGAGAGCACTGGAGAGGAGCAGACAGTAAATTATTGCAAGAAGCTGTTCACTCATTTGGGAATGGAATACTAGGGCTGAAGAGAGGTTGGGGGGAGGTAGTCAAAAGCAGCTGAGGAGAAGCATGGCAACCTTCAGCTCAATCTGCACAGATTCCCTGCTTTCACAGGCCTCCCAGCTGAATTTTGACCCAAAATAGCCACATACTTCTCTCAGCTTCTTTCCCCAGAGGACTGCAGTGCACCACCCCCTTTCCCTGCCCGCTACATACCTGCTGTGCCAGCACCGCTGTCACCAGCCACCCCAGGGTGCCACCCACTTGTAGGCAGCGGGGTCCACGGTGGATGGAGCTCCAGCTCCTCTTAAAGCTGAGCTCTGCCTGGGAGGATCTCACCCAGCATCCCGGGATGTTGGGTTGTTATAGACTCCAGCCTCCTCATGCTCTAGACTAAACTAGAAGTTGCTTTTCTCTTTGAATAGTTGGCTAGCAGCGACATGACATCAACAGGGAGCAGAACTGAAGCAGAACAGTCGAATTACATCATCCAAAGCAACTGGAGCCCCTCACTGCATTTGAAAAGGAGGACAGCTTAAAGCAAAATCAAATGGATTTATTTTTCCTGGCATGAAGAAGTTCAGTCATCTTTTTGAAACAGAAAATATATGTTTGCTTGTTTAGTCATAAGTTAAAGACATTTTCTCCTTGGAGCTGTTTATATTATCTTGAAATTTCCCTTATGTTTCTGAACCTCAAATAGTTAACATAAGAGCTTCAAAGACTTTGTGTAATGAACACATGGCACAAAGGACTTTCAGTCTCTTTCCATTTCATACAAACATAGATAAAAGGTCTCAAGTGACAGAATAGCCTTTATATTTTGAACATCAAACTGAAAATGGGCCATAGAAATCGCTTTGCTGGCAATGCCAGATCTAGTGTATTTTTATCCTTTGATTCGGATATTTCCATTTTATTTCATTGCTACAAAGAAAGACCATTGCATAAGAATGAAACTTCTTCACAGCTGTATTTTAGGGGGTTGTACGTATATTAGACTGATACAGCATTTAGCACTATTAATTGATAAAACAGAACTGTGGAATTCACATATGGAGGTGGCTCCCAGCACCCTTAGTGCCAGAGCACTGCACCCACCCACACAGACAGTGCCCACATCATAGTGTGCTCTCAGGTTTTGGTCCCCCACTGCCCTGACCAGCAGATTACTGACTGCAAACCAGCCCAGCCATCCCAGTTTCCTTGTGAAGGTGTCCAAACATGTGGAATGACTGAAGGTCATTGGCAAAAATGTTGTATAAACGTTTAACAAAAATGTATAAACGGTTAACATTAAAGGTGCAAATTTTAGCAGATGAGAGCTAAGACACGGTAGTACAAAACGAAGAGAAATGGCAATTACTCTCCATTTTAGGCAAAAATTGCCAAGCCCTGAGTTTACTGGTTATAGTTACATTGTTTGTTAATTTCTTACTTTCAGACTAGACACAAAATGAATGCACTTTGAGAAAATAACACAGAATTATCTGAAAAGAAAATCACTAAGCATGAGCATCATGTTTCAGCATTTCCTTGTTTAAAACATTTTTAAAATGGTGAACATAGAAATCTTACAGTATATCTGAAATACAGCATTTGGGCAGAGACACGTACATGAGCTACTTTCACTACAATGAAAGCTTCAGAGCTCCAGACTGAAGTGGAATAAGGGTAGCAACCACTACCCATAACCACTTGAGCTAGCAAGACTTTGGAAAGAACATGGAAAACCTCCATCTCAGAGAAAAGAATAGGTGAGAGAACAAGTTTGATCCGGCATTAGTGAGTTTGCAGTATTCACTGGACTAGAAACTAACAGAGTTCACAGTCTATCACCAGGTACAAATCTGTGCTAGCATGAAGTCCTCCAATAGGGAAAACGGAGAGGAGTCTACCTCAAACCATGGTTTCCATCCGTACTTTTTCCCCAGGTCAAAAAAGCTGCATAAAACAGGACACAACTACCCCCACCAAAACATCACCTTCTTCAGATTATTTTTTACTTTTATAAGGAACAGTTCCAGCAAGTCACTGCAGTTCAAGAGCTTTGTAGCCTCCAGGAACCCACATGTTTGCATGTAAAACAGCTGCTTTCATGTGACATATGGCACCAGGAGCCAAACAGCCCAGTTTGCCAACACTGCTGCCTAAGAACTCCTCAGCAGCTGAAATTTGACCACATTAGGAGCAATGGCTAAACTGTAGCATCCTGATGGCACAGATACATCTTTGGAAATGCCTCAAGTAAGATGTGTGCATAGAGAAAGAGAGGGGAAGGAGGAATGAATTTGAGCACAATATTACGAGGAATGTTCTTTTGCTACCATTGGTTATTCTTAAACAGTAGGTAGAATTGTGTGGAAGATGTCTTTGGAATTTTTGGGACAAACACATCAAAGTGCTTTTTACTAAGCTGCTATTGAATCTACTCTTACTTTTCAGGGTTAGTATCCCCACTGAAGTTAGAAGTACCACCTCTCAGCTCAAATTTCAAAATTTCAATCCACACAGGAAGTTTTAGATTTATGTTCCACACTTGGACTTTAAAAAACTTCCACATTTAGACATTAGGAAGCTCCAAAATTACATTCTGCTCTAACATGCTAGTTGCAGAGAGATGTTGGAGGTTTGAGGGTTTTTTAAATATTCTTTACAAATAAACTTAATTCTGGAGTCAAGTCTTGGCATAAGCAGTAATTTCAGCAACAAATTCAAGGGCACAGAAAAAAAAATAGCCAGAATCCATTATGGATACACAAACGGAGGTGGGAAAATACGCAGCTTGCCAAATGGGTACTCTGCTTATGAGCCTTAAGTAGTAGGATTACAAAATTCAAGTCACTGAAAGATTATCTTCCAGAAAGAAGCATACAACCCATAATCCCAGGTAGTTCAATATTAGTTTATTAAATCAGCAATTTTTATCACTGCTTTCTAAAAATGATTACAAAGCATATTAAAATATATTACAGTATCTGCAAAGAATTTACTGTGTAATAAAAGTGCAACAATAATGAACTTACAACTTTGCCTAGTTGGACAATCTGAAGCACACTGCACAGATCAAGCCTTTCCTCAAAAATCAGAGTGCATTTTAAATGAAAACAGTATTTAACAACTATATTAGAAAAGGTGAGCATGTGAAATAGAAAACAAAGTTCAAGTTCATTCTCTCAGTGCTAAGTTACACATCTCCCTCAAGCCATACACTTCAATCTCTGGTTGAGATCCAACGATTTAAAGAGCCACCAAAATGAGTGCACATTGTGAAGGGAGGGAAGCGACCAAAAGGAAAAGAGTGTGCATTTCAAGTGCTGGCAATAAACAATGTTGAAAGCCAGGGACCAGATAGCTGCTGCTTTGAGACCAGGTTCCACACAAATCCACACCATATCCAACTAACAACTGGGACCTCACCCTGACTTACAAGTCCTCGTAAACTCTCCAATTTCAAGCTGTCACAGCTTTAAGTCTCTTGGTGTCCTGTATGGTGGTTATAAGAGGTAGCCCCACATTTTCTGTTCCAATCTACAACAAAACCTCATAATTTCTGAAGGAACAGAACTAGGGTTGCAAATTAAAACTGTGTTGTGGAATAGTTGGAGAAGAGGTAAAAGCAGCAGTTTCTAGTTTAGTTTAAGACAGTAGGCTACATCAGTGAACACAGATTTCACAGGATAAATTACAGACAGCTTTGAATAATCCTGAAGAAAATGTTATTAAAATCCTAGACATAAAACGCCCAACAAATCCAACATCTTCACCTCTCTTCAGCAGATATTAGTCACAAATTGAACACCAATGATTACCTCATACTGCTGTTACCAATAACTACTTAGGAGAAAAGGCAACCCTGCTCACTTCTCATGCTTTTAACACATGGATTCACTAACCCCACGGCACATTATGCAAAGCGCTTTGTGTGGCTGGTTTAACTAACTGAATGGGCTTGCAGACAGCCAGCAAGGCAAATGGGGGAGGCCCATGGACCTGTGAGGAGGTAGTGAGAAGAGATCCTCTCCCCTGAGCAACAACAACCTACTCTACCAGTTTAGTTGTGCAAGAAACTGCTGTTTAAAGCTCACATGAAATGTACTTTATTTCTATCAACTAAGTGTAGTGCTAGTTCACTGTACCACACACCTAGAACGATATTTATGTAGCTGTGGATGCCAACCATGAAACATTTCTATTTCTCCAGACAGCTGGAGAAAACTCACCTCTACTCCTATACAAGTTTCACACATTCATCTTCCAAATTCTACAGGAACACACACAAAAAAAAAGCCACAGCCCTATCCAGGCAAAATATTTTAACTTACCAAAACGATGTATTTCAATTTGTCTGCCTTAAGACCAAGTTAGCATATTGTCACAGCGACTGAGGAAAAGGCTGTGTTCTCCATTTTACTACAAATAAAACCAGAAACATAAAATAAACCCACTGAAATGATCCTGCTCTTCTCACTGAAGGAGGATAGTTCTAATGGCATGGGATCACATGGCTCCAACATGTCTGGAGCATCACCCCTGGAAGCTACATGTGGTGGGAATTCAAACACTGGTCCACCCCTGCAGCTCTGTGCTGCTGCAAAGCGAGGTAAGACAGAGTCAGAAGATCACCAGCTTCCCAGATCCTCTCAGCTTTGCCCACACTACAGGAGTCACAGTATTCTTGCATTCTTTCTCCTGGTGGCTTTCCTGGTTAAACCAGTCACTAGTACAAAGCTGGTCAGTAGTGTATAAAGTGGTGCTGGCTACAGACACCATCCACAAACAAGCACACATTACTTCTGCAACTTTTTTTTTCCTTAACACCTGCAATGTCTGTAGATTACCTGCTGTTCAATCAAAAATAAATTACATAGAAAATAGGTACTCTGCAGATGTACAGTCACACAGGTAGACTCAGGGTCAAGTTTCACAGCTCTACTAAAGTGCACAGAGATGCACTAAGGCTAATTTGGCTCCTAATTTAGGTCTAACAGAAATTAAGTTGGTATGCTTGACTAGTAGGAAAAACACCTATGAACTAAAAAAAAAAAAAAAAAAAAAAAAAAAGGGAAAAAAAAAAAAAATCAAGTCCTCAGAACAATTTAACTATGCCAGGACATCCTTGATACAGGCCCAGAAACCTGGCAAGGTAAAGGTGGTGTTCTGCCATTACTTAAAATAACATCATTGTTTTCCCATGGAAGAGCCCTGACCAAGTTCATGGAAACTGCATCTCAGAATAGAACAGATGCAGAAAGATAAGAAGTCCAGAAAGATGTGAAGTATTAAACCTGACAACTTACAAATGTATGATTCAAAAAAAGAAGTGGAGGCTTTTCTTAGATCACCTACAAAACTGAACATGGAAGTGTGACTAAAACCTTAACTGGGAGACAATATCCAAACTATTTCCTTCCCCACCCCTGTTGCAAGGATGTTAAAGCACTTTTTGGCTTACTCTGTCTCAGAAGGCACTACTGCTGCCACTTATTGAGACTCCACAAAAAGTGCTCAAAACTACAGTATCTTTGATGTGTATGGTATTTCCTATTACAAATGGAATACAAGTCAATTCCTGCTCACACACAGACAGCAGAACTGACTGCCAAATTTGATTTTAGGAAAGAACTGGCCCTCCCTGAAACACTAAAGTTCACAAGGCCAAAAACTTGCCTTCTTTCAAGGTACTGATAAAAATCAGTTGTAAGCAGATGGTATGTTCAACTTTGGGTGTTGTTGGAAAATAGATGTTTATTAAGCATCTATTCCTTTCATGGATTGCTTTCAATAAAAGAGTAATATTTGGAGGGATGAGTCTATCATTTATTGCAGTCAACATAATTCCTGTTAGCCTCCCCATCCTTCAAATCTGCCACCACAGGAATTGAATCTCTCCTTTGTGGTTGTCAGCTACATGATGGCAAAAGAAAGCATTAAAAACTTCTCTTAAATATATTATATATTAAAAAATACACAGATATAACTGTATAATCAGTTGTAAATAGAAATTAAATACCAATGAAAATACCCAAGACAATCTGATGTGCTTTGAAGACGATTTTGAGCAATACACCTTTTCTGAACAGAAAGTGAGCCGTAAGTTCAAAGCAAACATGTTTTTTTTTAATTTAAGAAACCATTCTGCTGTCACTTTGAACCATTCAGGAATTCATTGTCTGCAGAGAAGGTAAACTTAAACTGCAAAGGAACTTCTAAATCCAAGGAACAAAGGAGATCTCAGTTCTTCTAATGATAATACTGAATATATAGTGCTGTGTAAAACTGAAGAAGCTGTTCTTCAGATAAGACACAATGACAGATTGAAAGAATAGTTTTAATATTTTGCAGTTCTAGCTAGAATCTAAAATTTTAAAACAAGTTAGTTCATATTCTGAGCACTTACAAGACTCTCCTCATCATTCTTCTATCTTTTTGTAACTCCAATTAAATAATAAAAAGACCAAAAATAAAACTTCCTTTAATATCACCCTTTTCTTAGACTACAGAGATGCTGACATTCACTCAATGGTTTAAGTACATTTTTAGCATCTAAATATTCCTTGCATAGGCAGGTGAATTTAACATGTTGAGCTTCTGTGTGCTATTTAGAATAGTTTGGAGAGACTTAGGGTTGATAAGTATTCAGGTTTGGTGAAGGTCAGCAATTTTTATGCATGGTCTTTTCTGCTTTATAGTTGTAAAGGCAGCAAGACACAGACACAGGACTACAAAAACATTTTCACCTTACGACAGAGCTATTATAAGGCACTTGTGATAAGCATGTCTGAGGGAAGGTCAGCAGGGACAGCTGCACAAATGTTTCCCTGCTGCCACACCTATAACTTCAGTAGCTTGCGTGAAATGTGCTTTGAGGTTTAAGGATCTAAGCTTAATTTCAAATTTTGGTAATCGCAACACATTTCCTATGGGATTTTCAAAATCCTCATTCTCCCCCTTGTATTGTTCATTCTGCTGTCTGGAAAGGTTTCCTGTGAGATGGTGGCACCAGGTGGGAAGGTAGCGTGCCAGGCAGTTCATATCCATCCAGTTTAATCTTGATGAGATGTTTTGCTAATGCAAACTCTTCATCATCCAACATCCCATCTCCATCACAGTCTGCAAGCTTCCAGATCTTCCCCAAGACACTGTTGGGTAGTTTAGAAGTCACCATCTCCTTCTTTGCACTAATCCCAGATATTTTGCCATTGATTGGTGACAGAGTGTAGAAAATCTCATCATAAGCAGGTTTATCTTTGGCAACAACCCATTCTTCTTCATCAGCTCCTTCCTTAGCACCTTCCCCGTATCCATGGCCAAAAGGTCCTGCCATGGTGCCATCAAATGCTCCACCGTGTACCATCTCTGTGGGCATATTGCTCTCTTCCTGTCTGATTAGATTCATCAGGGAAGCAATTTTGTTGGCCAGCATGTTATCCACAGCTTCAATTAGCTTTGGTTTCAAAGAATGAAATTTAGTGAAGTCACAATTCTCCAACAGCTCCTGTGAATGACACAGTGACAGTAGTTAAAAACGATTCCAATACGTTGAAAAGTTTAAAGAATGGGCTTCAAATTAAAATAATCAAGTCATAATTGAATTAAAATAAATATCTTTTGAAGCTGTTTCTATAGCTGAAACTCCTCCTGAAGGAGAAACGAAAGTGACACATATGTACCATACACCCAACATATTGATCAAACACACTAAGAAAATTTTGCAACATTGGATGGCTTTGTCTATTAAATTACATTTGCAATACAATTTCCAAAATGCAGTGGATAAAACCACAGCAGTTGATTAACGTTACCCAGCAACTTTCCATTTGACTATTTTCTTTCAAATGTCAAAGAAAGTATGCAAGTCTTCAGTCCTGCTAGCACTTATGCAAGTGTTTAAAGCTAAAAATAAAATCAAATGTTTGCAGGACTGAGCTGATTTTATAGATAAAATTTCTTGGTTGTGGTTAGGTCAGGAAGAATTTTCCTTTAACAATAAAGAAAAGCTGAGCTGGAATAACAGCAGCAGTGTTTTATAGCAATGCTGCCAGAACTCATAAAGTCATATGGTCCCTGCAGAATTTGTGGAGTTGTCATCCTACTAACCTCAGTGAGATGTTTATCTAGGTGATATGTACTATTACAACAAAAGCCCAAGCATGTTTTAAACTACAGTATTGGAAAATTATAAATTATTTAGGAAATTATTAAATTATTTCTACATGCAAAATGCTTGTCAGGAAAAGAAAGTTACAGTGGAAACTGTTAAAAAAACCCAAGCATCACCACCACCATCTCCCACCCTCCCATGAAATGATGTTAAACTGCTTTAACAAATCCCATCTATCACCTCAAGGAGCTGCTCCTATACAAGTCAAAATGATAGTGACATGAACCGAAGAAACCTGGAGCACAAGCTGAATACAGTCAACCAACAGCTCTGTTCAGGTGACATTTATACACAATCACCTGATTTACAGCACCTGATCAGTATAAATGTAAGTTGTGCAATAAATCTCAGGAAGCAAAGGCCAACTTGCTATCTGTTTTGGCACAATTTTGTTTTCACATCATTTTGCTTTCTCACAATTTTGCTCCTTGTTACAGAAGTGACTGATCTCTCCTATATGTATTTGCTGCCATCTGCTGCTGAGGCTTAACTGACATGCCCTGTAAGTTTGAAAGAGTTTCATTCAAAATTTAGTTCAATATTCAAATCTCTCATTCTTTCATTTTGCATCACAAACAAAAGCAGTAAGGGAAGAGTCAACTTTTGCCACAAAATCCCCTTTCAAAGCCTAACTCATTAAACTCTAACATTCGTGCCTGTGAAAACTTGGTTAAAGTACATCTTGTGCTTTTTCTATAATTTGCTTTCTCATGCCTATAGTTGATTCCTAGGTTAAATACTTTAGTTCATGAAAGAAACTTGTGCCTTCCTATAGATAATCAGCCAATCATCACTCTTGATGATTAGCTGTGCAAGTGTACCACATATACTGCTAGAATGATAAGGCTGGAAAACATCCTCCATCACACTTTTGACTAGTCCATCGTCAGAGTAAACTGAAGACCTCTTGTTCTTCAGCTTCCAAGTTGAATTATCCTCTAATTCAAAGACCATTTAAGAAGCCTATGATCTGAGATCCAAAAGTTGCCAGTTGAAGCTTGAGGAATAAATCTGAAATCAACCGCTAATACAACATTAGCTGTTCTTCCCTAGGATACTTTCTAAACAACTCATCTCAAATCAGAGAACAGAAATAAAAAGACAAGAAAGTGGCAGAAACTTGGCTGAAAGACTGCAGAAAGTCCAAAAGAGAAAGAGATAAAAGGTATTTAAAAATTAGTAGTGAGTATAAACCAAGAGCTTCTCTCTCTCTCTCCTTCACAGAACACAATCTTGACAGGAAAAAAGCAAAAGACTATTTTCAGAAGCAATAGGTTTTAAGCTGGACTTTTCAGTACTGGTACTGGCAAACAGTACCAGTAAAAACAAGAACTTATGAGTAAGGATATTTTCACCTACACAAATATTTGATACCATTACAAAAATGATAAATATAACCACGTTTAGGATTCAAAACAAGAAGCCCTTTAACCTGTGAGTGGTCACTGCCCTTTTATTTGCACAAAGCCTTTAATATTATCCGCCATGAGGGACCAAGTACTGACTAAAAGGACAGAAGGTCAGGTTCCTTATTCCCTGTGTCCATATTCCTTATGCAGCCCTGTATCAGTGAATACACATTAAGCAAGCTATCTTTTTTTCGGCCTGTTTCCAAGTCACTCTTACCTCCTATCAGACAAATGACGGTCACTTCAACTGCTCTACTGTTGAAGACCCTAAGTTATAACTCTGAGATACTCTGTCCTACCTTTTCCAATTTGGCAATCCTGTTACAAAGTTAAGAGTTATTTCAGTGGAATGGCAATCTGCCATCTTACCTGCATTTTCTTGACTTCAGGGAAGTCCCCTGCTGAGATATGGTATTCCCTTTGCAGCTGGATGTAGATCTCTGGCAATTTGTTGATAAGTTCCTTCTTCTTGTTCTCTTTTCCAAATACGGAGGGCATCTCTTTTTTCAGATAGCTGATGATATAAGCATGAACCTAAAAAGAAGCAAAACTGAAATCAAAACTACTGTTTACCAACAATTAACATTAGTGTTCCTCACCTAGGTCATGAAAAGAAACAGAAATATATTTCCCCAAGGAAAAGATATTATCAGCTACAGTTACTGGAACTCTGTGTTTACATCAGCAGTTAGCTAACAGTTAGTTATTATTAGTTTTTGCTGTTTTCAGCATTCCTTTGAGGGGCAGAGAGAAAGGAAACACATTTCAAAGAAATACTGATGCACACTTGCAGTTTTAAGGAGAAGCCTGGTACAGTATTCTATGAGTACCAGCAGCAAGAGAAAAAGCAAGGCCCCAAAACCCACGTCCTGATGCTACACACAGAGCTCCAGCCATACTGGTCCATCTGTATGATTTTTAACTCATTTGCCTCACCAACCACTGTGGGAATTAATGGGATAATTCCTTCAGTAATGCAGGTATGCTAAGTGGCAGGGCTATCTATTTGAAGTGATATTGCATTCCTACCTATTTACTCACAGAAAAATGAGTACCTATAGTCTGTATTTATGCAGCCACCCATGCAGATGACAGAGCAGCCAGTTCCAATAGGAACAGCATGCCATGGCTGCCTTGTGAAGCCTTAGGGAGAAAAATAGAGCCTTACCAGATTACAAGAAAAGACATTAATTTAGGATGACAAGCCTTTAAACACATTGATTCGTGCATTGACATCAAAATATCCATCCTGCCCATGCCACCTTCCTTCTAGCTTTATTCTGAACTGTTCATCCTTTGCCATTCTCCCACCACCTTTCACCACCAAAAGGATCTGCTTGGCCACAGTGCAAGTGATAGAGTCCAGAACAGAAACAGTGGTTGCACTTCCTAAACTGAGGTGGCTTCACTTATCCAGCTCATTGTGTGGACATTGATACTCCTTTTGCACACAACAGGGAAGGCACCAGGGCAGTCTTCTTTTAGAAGCCACAACTTGATGTTATCAAACTGCTGTCCTAAGCTCTGACCTAGCCAGGACCACAGCAGAGAAATGACCTCCACAATAGGATGTCTTTACAGAAGTCAGGTCCTTGTTCATCTAAAAAGAATGCAGCTGTCCACAAAACAAAAGTTACTCACAATTTTCACAAATACAGAAAAAAAAAGTTAAAAATTAGGTATGTGTATCAAACTGTTGGGCAATAAACAGCTGAAATTTTGAAGAGTGGGGAAAGACAAACTACCATTAAAAAGCATCAGTAAAACAAGTGATTGTTTAGGTGTTCTGTAAGTATAATACTTAGCACCTACCAAACCATGACAGAATGTGTATTATAGTATTCTATACTAACCTTACACAACCTGCAGGCAATTGCTCTCTCATTCATTTCCTTACTAATTTAGGAGGAAACAGGAAAAAAATATTCTTGGTTTTAAAGAAAAATGATGTAACCAGTTTTTATTTCGACATCTAAAGTTCACAACTTTCAGACAACAACACCTCCTTATATCTAAAAAGAGTATGCATTTTAACTGTAAATAAATTTACACTTCTACAGTGGAGAAAAAAACCCCAGCATAAAGAAGCATAAACCCATGAAATTTTCTAAGAGGATAAATATGAGTATTTCTCCAGAATTACAGAATGGATTCAATAAGGTTTAAGAGTTTATAAACAGTTGTAAGTAATTTTATGGATCTTATGTCTAAAATAATACTTCTATCAGACCCAGAAAAGTATGTTTATAATTCACAAACAATAACAGTTTCACATGCATATTCTAAGTGGCCTAAGGTCTGCCAGTATGCACATGTGTTTTTTGTAGATAAGAACAGTCCTCATCTTCAAAATGAGACAGTGAGTCACAGGACTTAAGAAAAAAAAAAAAGAAAGAAAAAAGGCTAATGCCCAAATTTGACAGCATGTTAAGAGTTTGCTTTTGTTTCTAGTTACTGTAAATATTTTAAAAGAGATTAAGAAGAGGGTAGCACAGAAAAAGGGTAAAAGAAACTCCCCCTGCAATGCTGTAAAAAGCAATTTTTGAGAGTCAGTACTTTGAGATCAGTTTGGAAGGTAGAAAGCTGACACTGGATTACATTGCTGCTTTCCTGCAGATAAACAGTTTATTCCCCTTCCGTAACTGTCTAACATATCCCTAAGAGCACTGTGTTCAGTATTTGCCTTTACCCATTTCTACTTTACATTTCATAGAAATATCTAAAAATTATTCAACTGACACTCCTTCAACACTAAAATTATTGCAACAAATGAAAACAAAATGCTGCCAACACCTACAAAACTGACTGGATCTGAGGTTGCTCTGGGATCAAAGCAACTGTTAACACAACATCATTGTGATTTTAAATGGAATTTTCAAAGAAGCAACTTCTACAGAGTGCCCTAAAGCTCAGACCACAAAAAACCCCCCAAACAAACAAATGGCCCCTGCCTAAGCCCCAAAAAAATAACAAAAAAACCCCCCACCAAACAACCCCCAAAAGTGTATCTTCATATTCAGAAAGTTAAATAAGCCAACATAAGAAGTGGTACACAACCCCGAACAACCACTCCTATACCAACAGTTTTGTAGGTACCCCTCATTTCTGATTAGAAGTTCACATTAAAATGTGTTTCAAAGCAAATGTATTTTGTTAGATAACTGCACAGGAGATTAGAATTCCTGTCTGCTACCAATAGCCTTCTCCCCAAGTGGCTATTATTTTCCTGAAAAAGTGACAATTCAATCCATTTGCTAAAAAGACACAGTCTACAGTAAGAGAAAAATTGTGAAGGGGGAGAAAGGACACACTGAAAGAAGAGCAGAGACTGCTCATTCAATTTCATTTTCTGATCTTTTCTTACCTTTGCAAGTCTTGCCCTTTTAATGAGATCATTGAGTTTCCTCACAGCAGCCTTCTGCGGGAGACTCTGGATATCCTTGAAAAGATCCTGCGCCTCGGCTTCGAAGAGTCTTCGGTTGTCTGTGTTTCGGAGAGGATGGGCCCAGAAGGAGCCGATGTAGACCCGCAGGACCTCGGGCGTGTCGATCACCTTCCCCAGGGACCACATGAGTGCACCGTAGACCCTCATCAGCTGCTGTGTGTCCACCTGGTCAGCCTTATTGAGCACCACTCGAATCTTGTCATCCTGGCCCCGGAATGACTTAATGGCCTCTGAAAACTCATCAGATATATCCAGCTTATGAGCATCAAAAAGGAGGATGATTCGATCGACCCTCTCAGCAAACCACTGCAGGACTTGGCAGAAGTCGTAGCCTGAAGGAAGAATACACTGTTACAGTCTTACCATTCAGAAAAGTGAGTCTTGGGGAAGGTAAGCCTGGGGATAGAGAACCAGGGGATAATAGCCTCTACCTGGGGGAAAATAGGAAATTGATCACTCAGAGGACAGAATCTGTGGACAATGAGGTCAGGACAATTGTATCTTGCATTTCTTTAGACCAGTCTCACTATTACCACCTTTTGTTTTTATCACTGCCCTTCTTTTAACCTTGCCACCCATCTCTTATGTCACTCTCTTTTGTGCTGCTATGAGTTACTGTCTCACACCCACATTTGCCTCTTCCCAAGAGTTCTGTCTCCATCACAGCATGCAAGCTAAACAGCACTCTGGGGTTTTGATCACAATCTCTCTTCACCACTGCTAGTATTGTTCACTTCAGTAGCACTGCTTATCTGAACTGACAAGGAAAATGGTGCAGGTGCAGCATTCCAGTGCAAGTCAGCAACTGGAAATATTTGGATTTAAAACCATTTCCAAACTCATCTCTCCTTATCTTGCAACACTTGCTCTTATTTCTGCCACAGCAGACATAAAGGTACAACTTACAAGTAACATGACTGCATTGCTGATGGTTTTGAGGACATCGAAGGTTACAAAATACAAGCAGTGACCTTTCTGATCACCTGAAACAAGCTTTATCATGTTCTAAAGGAAAGCCTATTCATAGCACCTGTCTCAATGCTTTTACAGGTTCAGCTGGTACCTAATCCACACAACAAACACCGTTCAGGAACTCCTTATTCAGAAGTGACACATCTAATCTGCAGAGTCACCACTGGTGATGCAGCTTTGAGTTTGGCATGGATGTGACTCATCTTGTACGAGAAAGGAACAGCAAAGTATGTACTGGGAGCTGATATCCCACCCCTCCTCTTCCTCTCAGAAACAAATCAGACCTGAAAGAGGGAGCAGGCAAAATTCAAGGACTGGTGTAAAGTAATTCACACAGAACGGACAATTTTGCTCCCAGTAGCACATATTTAAATGCCAACAGCAAAGAAAGCTCAGTTACCACCACTAAGCCCTCCATGGTGTCTTTGGTTATTTCTCAGCTGTGCAAGAGAAGTCTTTAAACCTCCAATCCTCCAGCCAAGAAAACCCAATTAGACTACTCATACAAGAAACAAACACTTCATACACCTGGTCCAGAAACAAACAAAAGACCCTTCACCACTCCTCATTCTACCTAGCATCTTTTAACCAGTGTAAATAAGAGTGTAGGAGGGAACACTGTAAAGTTGCTTAGCTTTTCTTAATGCTGGTTCAGTCAAGTCATTATTCATTTTACCTTCAAGTTACTAGTCTTCAACAGGGAAGCCAAAAGCAAATCAGCTGGTTGTTTGTTTGGTGGGGGTTTTTTGTTTTCCAGTAGAACCTGACTAGTGCCGTAATCTAGAAAAACAGAACCTACGTGAATGTATCAGGAAAAAAACTCCTCCAGATTTGTCATGGAACATACTTGTGCATGTTTAGCAACACAGAAAATAACTCAATCTTAAACCTTTTGTTTAAAAATTACAAATAGCATAAGAAATGAAATCCAGAAATTCTAGTTAAAATTAAGAAAATATCCTCAATTATCTGTATTACCTGCCCTGCCCTCCTGAAAAAAAAAAAGTCATAAAACTCCACTAAAAGTCCCACGGAGATGCATCAAATTGTGAAAGGAGGGGGCTATGTTAAAAAGCTGATAATGCTGCTCTGGAATTCATAAATTCTTTCCTGTGATCAGTTCCTGAAGGGCTGAATGTGAAATGAAGGCTGAGGGGGCAAGGATGAAAGCTGCACAGAACATCTCTGCAAGAGAACTCTTCTCAATTTACCCTAAGAATCTTATCAAAATCAGTATGAGTAATTTATAAAAAAAAATCAGCAAGAAAGAAAGGGAGAAGTAAGATCTCTAACGTCATTCGCATGTCTCAGCATAGTTGCAACAGGGCACTAATACTGAGCTACAAAATAGCCTGTTCTGATTTCACTCACATAAAAGGAAATATGTCTGTAATTAAATAAAATTGCAAATTGAAACAACTTAAATGCTATTAAGTTTTACATAGATGGCTATGTGAGAAGGTGACTTCAAAGTCACTTCAAAGGGGTTACATAAGCATGTAAGTTCCCACCACACATGTGGACTATGAACTGAAAAAACAACTGTACAGTCAACAAGTGTATAAGAAAATGAATTTATTTAAAATGTGGATGAAATATTAATGAAGCATTTGTTTTGAGAAAGAAAGGTCTGCTTGTTCAAAATGGCTGACAAAAACTTCAAAAACTTGAAAAAATTATTAATTTTAGTGAAAATTTGTCATGAGAAGTGAACCTCATCTACAGATTCAGCAGTTTTACTTTAGAGTGTATCTGAACTACAGAGAAGTGATCTATGGTTAAGTATTTCCATACATGTGTATAGATCAGGGCATTCCAAGTTGAGCAGTATTAGGTCAACACTGATCAGACTGGAAAACTTGATGAAAAATGTTTTGGTCATGGTATTTCTCAGCCTCTTGTTGCTCTAACTGCTATTTCTTCAAAGGTTTGTTCCCAGCAACTGATGTCAACAACCCTATCCAGGAAGAGGACCTCTGTGTCACCAAGTGCAACACCTACTTGCAAATGCATATTAGAAAGTCACAAGTCACTCTTGGACTCAGCTAAGGGACAGAGGAAAGCAGTGATCCACCAGCAGCACTGCAGAGCTCTTGAACTCATCCCAGGCTGTGGGCAGAGAGAAAGCTGGTGACTCTGACAGAGGCAAAACTGTTGGGCACCAGTAATGGGCTGAGCAGAAACTACAGAGGAGAACAAACTGAAACAGTGCAGAAAAAAAATGGACAGAAACTGCTTGTGGTTTACCTTGGAAACACTGATCATGAGCTATCATGTGTCAGCAGCAGAGGGCAAAGCACCAGCCCTGTGCATGGCAACCACCAGCCACACTCAAAGACCCAGCCTGCAGTCCTGCAGTGTGAGCACTGGCCAATTGTCTGGGCCAGTTAGTAACAGACTGAAACAAATGCTAGTCTTTCCCTGTGGGTCCAAGAGAAATAATTTCTGACTTGCCCTAATGAGCTTCCAAAGCTTTTGCAATTCAGAAAACAATTTGGGAAGCTTGATGGACTCCAACCAGGCCTCTTTCAGCGCAGACAGGCAGAGAGCCCAGCTGTTCCTCTCCTGAGGCTGATGCCACTGGCACAGCAGCAGAGAGGCACCTCTCAGGTGAGTGCTGCAATGAAGAGCTTCCAGGCTCAGGGAACAGCACCCACTGAACAGATCAATCAGGTGTGTGCAGGGTGCTGGAGCACTCCCATCTGCCTCTGTTGTCTCAGCACCACACAACCAAGACTGCAACACAACTTGGACATGAACAAGTGCAGCCTTTCTCCCCTGCCCAAACTGGTATTCTTCTAATGCCATGGATGAGCATTTAAACTTCCCACTCTTTCAAACACAGCTTGGTCACATATGGAAAGATGAACCTTTTGCTATCTGGAGTGCAAGTTTCCAGTTCTGTTAACGAAAGCCTGTCTTGATCCAGCACTCCTGGATAACAATCTTACTACACTTCTGTTGGTGGAGTAGTTGATGTATAGTATCTCACTGTAAGGGAAAGCCTGACACAAGGCTGCAAATATATTCCACTTTACTTAATCCATAACTCCATTTTCACAAGTGGATTGAACTGAGAAAATAAACTGCATTTAAGTAACTCCAGCTTTTAAAAATGTAAACTAACCAATGTCCATTTTCCCCTGAACTCTTTCCCCATACTTCTTGAAACACTTGCCTTTATACCACTCAATCATGAACCAAATAACCCCTCCATTCCTAAAAATGGTTCCTCCCCACATCCTGCCAGGCACTCATTTTTCCTTCCAAATCTTGCAGACCACACAGACACTTCTGTCTGACAAGGGCATTGTGAGCATCACCAGCGATGCTGCAGAAGCAGCACAGGGACAGGCATTGTCTGAGCAGGGGACAATGCTGGCACACATCTGCACAGTCTCCTCCAGCCACTTACACAGCCTCTGAACCAACAGGCAGGAAGCTTCTGGCACATCCTCCTGCCGACAACAGGAGCGGGAAAGGTGTGTCTTGAGACATCTCTGAATGTTGCAGTCTGTTTATATTTTTGACCCTTCAAGCAATCAGCTCCGTCCTCTGTGGCCTGGATGCTTTCTAGAGCTAAAAATAGAACATTCTGGGAAATCGTGCATGTCCTCTAATTTTACATAGTCCCTTTACTGTTTTCCTGCCTGTTAAAATGAAAGTTAACATTTGATTCCTTTTTTGGTCTCAGAAGGCTTCAACTTACTCCTAATGATACCTGTAAAGTTTTAAAATTACACAGGTGTTACATTCATTCATAGGTAAACAGTTAAACAGTTTCTTGTGAGAAGATGCTGTTGGTGTTTTTTTTTCCAAAGATACAAGATTTTACACCTAGCCCTGTAATGTTATTCTTCCATCAAACGTTTTAAATAAGAAAAACTGCAGCTCAATGTTAGACACAAGCTAAACTTCTGGAAAGCAGAACCCTCTCTGACAGAGGCAGATTTAGGGACAGCAGAAAACATCTTGTAGAATCCTATTTATATTTGCACACAGTGACTTAGAAAGTCATCAAAGCAACTCAAACTTCAAAACATGCTAAATTAGACTTATAGCATAAATACATTTAGATCACACCAACTCCTTCAGGAACCAAGTCAGAAAAGCCTTGCTGTGTGCAGCATTACAGGACAAGTCAAGTTTCTGCTCCACAAAACCACCTAAATGCAAACTGCATAAGCAGCCCAAAACCCATATACAGCAAATGTATCTGACCATGTGATATTTCAGCCAAGGGTGAGCATAATATTTCCTAATCATGATAGCATGGAATATGTGCCTGCAATAAATCCATAGGCACTTGCTGGTAACTTCTTGTATGCTGATGCCTAAGTATATGAAAGCTTCCTTTAACCTGCCCTGAAAGCTTGGGACACAGAGATCAGTGCTCTAAAGCCAGCTCCCAAAACCTCATTTATGGTACAATCACACTGATTAAACCTAACAGCATACAGGAGAATCACACTTTGATAAAAGAACTACGACAAGTGACACATTCAAGACAATCTTTAACACATAGAAAAAAAAATCATGAAATGCAATCTAATCAAGTTAAAGCCTGTGAAACAGGTAAGAGCTTGAGGTAAACACTGAGCTACATCAGCTTAGGTGAAAGTCTATCATATCAAAGGGCAGGCCAGCTAGGCCGTAACAATTGATAAGGCACATACCATCAAGACACCGAGTTTCTGAACAATAAAGGAACAAGAGTCATGTTTTATTAAGCCACAAGAGCAATTCTAGATGGTGGTGAAGAGTCATGGTCCTCTAGGCAACACAGGACTACCAGTGAAACACAACTCTGTCTTGCACTTGGAAGTCTGAGACTTCCACAGCATTCCCTAATGATGTTGAATTTGGTTACACAATTGCTCACTTTTTCAGTGGCATGTTAATATGATACTCTAGTGTTCTGATTATTTCACTTTCCCTTCCATACTGTTATGAAAGTGTCAAGTGACACTTAAATGCTGCCAAACATCATTTTCTCTTGATTTAAAAAGCAAAGAACGGGTAAGATGCACCTAGTTTTAATTTGAGGAGGAAAAAGGGAGCTGGAATCCACACTGGAAAAGTAGACCACTGCTGATTTTATCAAACTGTGTATACTGGGATCTAAACATTTTGTAGGCATTTTATGAGAAGACTTTTGCAGGACTAAAAATCATTAGTTATACACTAAGTTTTTTCTGTCTAGAAATGAGAGAACCAATATGCAGTATTTGTTTTATTTCACAACATTCAAGCCTTTGCTTCCACAGACATAGAGCTCTCATGCTGTTCATCTCTATTTCACCAACACATCACATAAAAGAAAGTTCAGCACTCTCCCCATGATGAATGCTTTACATGACTATGAGTAATAAAGAGGACAAAACGTCACTGAACGAAGAATCCAGAAGCACCTGGCAGACCAGTTTACTAAGCAAACATAATTCAGATTACAGTCCTAAGAAGTAAGTCCCTTATTCTGTCAGTTTATTGTAAAGACAAGACTTTTACTGCATAGCTGCCATATATTGTGCTCGTACCAGGATTTCCTCAAAAAATCCCAGGTGTGACATGTTAAAGAACTGTTTATGTCCTCTGACAGAGATATGAAACACAAGTTTCCATCTCTTAAGCAAAGGTCTGAAAGCAGAGAGCAGCATAAGCCACACCCTGCATCACTACCATTTACAAATCCACAGAAAAGTGACATGCACTAAAATGCAGCTGAAGAATGCAAGGAAGAAAGTTGTTTACATTATACTGTTCTGTTTAAATAGTTTCGCAAGACAGGCTAATGTTTTAAACAGCCTGATAAACTGTTCAGTTCCCTGAAGAATTTTCATATTATTAAAAATATTCTTATTTGCTCCTCCTCCTTCTACCATTTGACTTCCTCTTTTGACTGAAAATTTCATTATGGCATGACCGAGCAATCCTAAGAAGCCACTCTAGCAGCTGTTTCCACAATAAACCCACCTTATTTATAGGCCCACCCGCAAATTTTTTAGACATGACCAACCTATAGCTAATATGAAACATTTCTTCATTCATGAAATTCAATAGTATATGTAAGAGTCATTACTTCATGGAAAGCAATTAAAATGATGAAAACAAGGCTTTTTCTCAGGAGTGACAAAGCACTAATTAGTCAACAGACCATGCAGCTGTAGCCATTTGCAGCCATAGCAGCAGGATGACAGGAATACCAACCCCCACCAGCTTTCAAGAGACAAAATTCCAAACCCTAAATCCAGCCTTAAAATATGGGTTTGACAGGTCTTGCAGTAAGAAAGTATGGGACAGACCACCCCACAGTACCACTAAAACAGGCTCCCCACAGATTAGGATGCTGATTTGTCCAGTAGAGCAGAAAAAATTTAGTGAGCTTGGTTCTTGTAAAGCTCTGCAACTCACCTCTGCTGATGCGCTGCTTCTCTCCAGAGAGAATGCCAGGGCTGTCAATGATACTGATGCTCTTCAGGACCTGGTTAGGTAGCTGAGAACACATGAACCTGCAGGAAGGGAGGGAAAAAAACCCATTAACAAAAGCTCTAGCTTAGATTGTCACTTGATAGCTCCTCATTATAGATCCGATTTTAGAAAGACTCAAGTGAGATTCAAAAAAGTTTCTGAATCCTGTTGAACCTCTATGTTCGGCAACCATACACATTAAAAAAAAAAATATAAAGAGAGCTTCTCAAAAAAAAAAAACACAGGGAAACCTTGTAAAACTGTATGTCTGAGTGCTGATAAGACTCCAAATTTTGCAAGAGCTGACAACTTGGGCCTTAAATGCAATATCAAAAAAACTTCAGCAAACCATCATTTTGCTAGGACCAAAATTAGTACACACAAGAGAAAATTCTTCATGTACTCCAGCTTATGCCCAACTCAGAGATTGAAAAGGGGAACAAGCAGAAAACCATACTGACAACATGTTTATATTCCAGCCCCTTTCACATCTCCTCCTTGCCTGATCCAGAGTGCTTGAGCAAACTTTACTCCCTAACCCATCACTCTCCTCAGGAGGGGCACCAGTGGAAAGCACCAGAATTTCTCCCACAAACCCAGCCAAAACTATCACCCTGCCAGAACCAAGAGTTCAAATTACACACAGTATGCTCGGAACAATAACCTCCTGCCTCTGCAACGGGAGACAAATTCAATGGTAGTTATTACAGAAAAATAAATAATTCACGAGGACTTAGAGCTGTGCAAAACACTTGGTGTGTTACATGGATGCTACTCTGATGCTTCCAGGGTAGTTCATGACTGAAGAACTTCACTGCCCTTCATCACAGCCTGTCTTTCAGAGCTTTGCATAAGAGTTTAATCTTCTTATCAGGGAGCAGCTGAAGATACTAACAAGCACACACCCTCCTCCTGCAAGGCTGCCCCACTCAGGGTTAAGGCTACAGCCTCAGGCTCTGAGATGGGGCTGCCCTATATAGTCCTATGGCTTCAGAAAGCACAGTGCCTCGAAGAAACAGGGTATCACAGACAGCAAATCGTAGCTGTGCCAAGGTCAGACAAGACCTTTAAGGCCAAAGATGATCTGAGTTAGGAACAGTTCAGACAGTCAAATATCAGGTACAAAATGTAAATTATATCAAAATCTAGATGCTATTTCATACAATACAAGTTAGTCAAAGGTAGTTGGGAAGAAAAGAAGTCCTTACACCTCACTTCACCTTGTTCTTCAAGACACCTTGTAGCAATGAATCTTTAACAAAGGCACACAGAGTCCTTTCTTGGATAAAACAGAAATGGCAGCATCACCTACGCCTCTCCCTGAAAGCCAAGAGGGCATAAGGAAAGGGCAGCCATCTCAGCCTGATAAAACCTTAGGGTATGTAAACATAATGTAAAATATATTGGTTTTTTTTTAGTGGGACACCAAGTATAAAAAGTACCTCATATCTGAAGCAAACTCTTCTATTAGGGCTAATTTTCTACCAGGTTAAGAAATACTTTTGAAAGAGCAATGAGGTACTATTTGAGAATATTACATTACTTGAACTTGCCGAAACCTAAAGGCAGAGATATGTGAAAGCAAACACACTATGTGGAAGCATAGTGGATGTGCATAAGCGACAAAGAACATATATTCGATCATGTGAACCCTTACAAAAATACAGACATCACTAGTATGTACAGCATGAAGTAGCTTTCATAAATTTGGAAGTGTGAAGACTGAATTTTCATGTATGTTTTTTCTTATTGCTCTCATTCAACCTTAGAAAGCTCAGTGCTTGTTCAGTATCACCAAGCAGTTTCTAGACCTATCATATGGGAAGAAAGGCACCGTTATGCCAGCTGAACAATACAGCAGTGTCTTGACTCAGGCACCACCCGAACTGGGACAGCTGGAAAAGACCATGAGAAAAAACCAGAGATCTACAGGCCTCAGAAATGTAGACACTGCCACCTTTGCAGCAGTCATTACTGGTAATGGGAGGAGAAAAGTATAGGGTAAACACATAAGAAACAGAAGGATGAACTCTGAATTAACTGGCTGTTAACTTTTAGAATATGCTCAAAAGATAAAGATGACAGATGGGTTAAAAATCTTACCTCAAACTGATATTTCAGACAACTTAAAACTGTAACAACAGTGGTATTTGAAAATCTCTTTTCAACATTGTGACTTATTTCTTAACATCCCACTTCATGCAGGTCACGAAAGTGCTGCATCATAAAAAACATAACTACATACTATCCACCTGAATGACAA
Source organism: Dasyornis broadbenti (assembly GCA_013397935.1). Classification (NCBI taxonomy): domain Eukaryota; kingdom Metazoa; phylum Chordata; class Aves; order Passeriformes; family Dasyornithidae; genus Dasyornis; species Dasyornis broadbenti. The sequence continues at coordinate 467,227 of VZRN01006117.1, forward strand.
ACAGACCTTGCCAAAGAAAAGCGTTACAAAAACAGTTGTATGAATGAGATGACTATCACTGCTTATGACACATCAGAATAGACCAGGACTGTGCATGCCTTCTCAGCAGCACTAATTTAGTTACATGCTTATCTGGTATAATGCAATATTCTTTCCTCACCAGCATCCATGGACACACTAGGTCCTATCCCCCTTTCCTTTCCTCCCCAACTTTTCTTAGAAGTATACAGGAGAAATAAGAGACTACTAGAGGAACATCTCTCACAAGCAGTGAGATACAGGGGGCAATTGGAAGGGGTCATGGAAAAAGACAAAAGCAAGGTAACATCAATAAATTAATGCAGCTAATTACTAAGTACAAGCCTTGATTGTGATACCGTGTTCTTGTTTATTTCATTTTTTCCATTACCTCAGTCCCTGCTTCCTGTCATTTGGATTGTTACACTTGGATGAAAAGGGCACTCAACTTCATAGTCTAAGTGTTCATAGCCTTAAGTTCCTCCATTAAACAAAACACTAGGATGGGAAACCATTTGAAAAATAAAACAGGGGCAGAGGGAGGAAGCAGAGAAAAGTCTATTAAGGCAGGAGTGAAAAATGTAATATCGGCTAAGAAGAACCGTCAGCATGGCAAATGAGAGAAGGCAAAGTAAAATATGTAGTTTGATTACAGGTAACCTTGTAAAAACTCAAAGATATTGAAGCCTAAGACAATTTAAGTGAAGTCATAAAGAGAAAGGAGTTGGCAAATTTTGAAAAAAACTAGGGAAACATAAGCACCTAGATCTCTGCTGAATAACTATGGATTAAGCATGACTGTTGGGGAAGATAAGGATACTCACAGCACTTCAGTATAACAATATCACAGTCACCAAAAGAACTGGAATAATTTAGTTACTTTGAGTGTACATCTTTTTAGCTAGACAATAATCTTGCTTGCATAATATTCAGAACCTGACACAACTAGTTAGACGATTTAGGCAAAAAATTACATCACCACTCAACCAAACAAACACATGCCATTATTAAATGTTCTGTGCAAATATTTGAGTGTCATGCAAAATACAATTTACAGTATATTAATTTTTTGTAGAGAGAGCACAATAGTGAGGAAAAGGAGAAATGAACAGTGATCTGGAAGACAGTAACCAGCCAATAATCTCAAAATTGTTCTTTAAAATGGGACTTGACTACAGCTGCCCACAGCACATATTCTTATCTCTGCAAAGCAGTAGCCAAGCCAACTGTAAGCAGCTATAAACTTTCTTCTTTGAACAAGCACAGCCAGAGATAAAACTGCACATGATGAACTTTTAACACACATGCCAGTATTTATCAGCCAAACAGGAAAGTTTATTGTTAAAAAGAACCAATTTAGATTAATTGGCTTGCAAAGTGAGGCCCCAATGTCAAGCTACGATCAAATACAGGAAGACAACAAGGTGATTGCTCAGACAATAAGAACAGAGTTATTAGCAACTAACTTTCAATTGGAAATATTTAGCATGCTACTTAAGTTTACTATGAAAATATTCATAACCCCTGAACAACTCTTCCCTTTTTACAAATATACAGCAGAAACTAACACTATCTGCCTGTCTGTGAAACTACTTGAACACGAGGTAGTCGATACTAAACACAACAGCATGAGTTTTTACTTTATCCACAGGGCACAATCAAATCTTTTCCATTCTTGTAGGTCTTTTTACACATGCCAGCAATTCACAATTTTAAATAATTATACCAAGATATCCAATGAAACCAGTGGAAAGGAACAAGACAGCATCAAAGGCAAAATACTTGTTTCCTTTTTTTTTTTGGAGTTGCAGTCTTTAATAATAGTACTAACCTATCAGTTTTATTAAGTAGAATTTTTGCATAAACTGATCCTGAGTTTCACCTGGCGTAATGCCTCACAAAGAAGTCACCAGCAGAGCATTTATGCAGTTTTCTGTGAAATGGTTTTAACAGCTATTTTCTATTCAGATAACTGAATATCTCTATATGCTGCCCTACCCATTACTGCATTTTTTTAAAAATTCACCTGAACTGACACCACTCCTGCTTGTATTTGAGTACTTCTTCCACGCTGTTCAAAACAGAACATGCCAAAATTTAAACATAATCATCAGAAGATAGAAAGCAAGAAGATCTCACCTGTTCAGGAAAGCATTTCCAAAGCGGCTGAGTTTCCGGAATGGCTTCTTAGGATCAACCACTAGGGCATTTCCAGGAACATTTCCTTCTGTTTCTCCATACATCACAGCAATAAAGGAATCTGTGGTAGGCTCTGGACCAATACGCATGCCTGGAAAGTCTTGCTCGAGCAGGTATCTAGACATGGAGAATACATAAATGTATTTATATATAATAGTTATATTTATACATAAATATTCATAAAGAATGAGTGACTGGGATCCATGGCAAAGGCAAATACCTATAATTTGCTTGAAAATTCCCAAGGATATGCACATTCTATAATAACAAGATTACATTTTCCTGCATTTCATTATTTCTGTTAACAGGGGAAGGAGGATGAGAATGGAATTAGTTTTTCACGACATCTAGGTAAAAGGATCAAGTAAATCCCTTTACAAAGACATTGTGGAAAGCACTCCCTCAGCTGCAGCACCTCAACCATTTAAGAGGATGCTTCCACCAATGAGCTGAGTGCTGTAGGTTACTCTACAAGACACGGCTGCTTTTCTGAGTGTTTTCAAGCCTATACCAGTGCTGCTGGTACAAAAAGGGAGTGGTTTGAAGCTGCATGTGAGCAGATTCAGTTGGCTGACAGAGCTAATCCTTTAATGAACTTGGTATGTTATCACTAACTTTAACTCATCCTACCAGAGGCAGAGAGAACTGTTATGAGACAGTAAAGTCGTATCTGTTTGGAAGTGAGGAATTTTTTTTCGTTTGACCTGCATATCAAAAAGTAATTGTTAACTAAGTCAGATCTGCAGAACTTGAGGCCTAACAGTAAAGTACTTCCAAAAGGCATCAAGTCAGGTAGTGCTATACCACCAAAACCATCTTGCACCTCCCTTTGAATAGTCCACTGACAGTAGATACAGACAGTACATACCCAGTGGACCAAGCCTTGACTTTCCAGACAACAAGGCCTGAAATGAACTAAGTGCATATTTAACTATTAAAACTTAATGGAATCAGGGCATTTATTTACATAAAAAGTCTGTCTGCATCCCTTCATGGATGGCAAGTGTGAAGTAAAAGCAGCCGCAAGTCCTTCGAGCAAGCCTCCCTCTAGCTCCCATTCTATGACAACCGCCACTGTTCAAAGAGACACAGACAGCCCTGCTTAACTTTAAAGCATGAGTGCTATTGTCCTCAGTCACAACAGCACCATCTTGGTGCTCAAGACTGAATGTTTTTAATGTCACCTGGAGTTCTTAAAATAAAAAAAACCACACAATTTTAATCAACTACAGTTTAACTATTTACATAATCAAAACTGGATTTACATGAGAATTCTTCAGGCACAGGTGCTGGTCCTACATACAACAACAGTACTAGTTACATTTTAGTGCATCTATATTAACACAGCTCCTTTAATAAAGGTTTATTCCGGACCTAATCTGACAGCACTATGCTTATTCTGCTATAATTTCCTAAATCAATACTGATTTAGAGAGGATTTGCTGGCTTCTTTTGCTGCAAAAAACATTTTACATTGTATCTATACTTGCTGAACAATCTGTGTCTTTAAATAAAGTACCCAAGCATTCACAAACTTTACAGATCAGAGCATAGAAGCTGAATTTAAAGAACAAAATGTATGCTATATATTTCAAAGACTGTTTTCCACTAGCCTTAGCAAACTGGCTCCAATTAGCTCAAACTATAATCAGGAGCATGGAAAAGTTATTTACATGAGGTTTCCTGCAGCTTTCTGCTTCCAAAAAAAAGCAATTAAAAAATGGCAATACTAAAACTTGTGAGGAAGGAGAAACATAACAAACATGCCAAGGTCAATCTGTTCTACCTCTAGAATAATCTGTATCTAATGCATAGTAACAGGGAAATAAAATTTACTCCTCTTCAAAAGCAACTGACAACATTCAAACCTCTCTGCCCACACAGGGTTGTAAAATGCAGCAGATCCCTCACCTTACAAATTAGATCGTGTAACAAAATTAAGACAAAATTCCTTTAATTGCTCAGCAGTTGAACCCTGATGGAAATCCAGGATTTTCAAGTGTTGTGGCAAACAGCAGAACAATTGAACACAGAAGTGTGTTCCCTCCTCTTCAGAGAACATCATTGCAGACCAGAGTTTTCTAAATCAGGATGCCAACACTAACTCACAAGAGCCACTATAATTTTCTGGATTGGAGTTATTCACGGTTTTGATTTTGAAAGATCATTATACTTGTCTTCTAAAATAAGATTTCTAACTTGCCATGAAAAAATGTTCTATTTCAAACATTGTTTTTCCTCATTGTCCTTTCTTTAAAAAAGAAGGGATCTCTAAGAGACTCCTAGAAAAGATCTTCTCTTGATACAAATTGTCATTCCCAGGCTTCTGCTGACAGAGGCTGCAACTCATAAGGTGACAGACAACACATACAAGAAGCAGCTCCAAGAGCAGCTGTAAAGAACGTTATACAGAATCAAATGCACAGGAGTGAAATCCCACATCCCAGGTCTAAGAAAACTGTATGATGGGATCTGAATGCAGGATCAGACACCTCCAGGGCAACAGGATAATTGCCATCTATTGTAAACTCATGAATTACGGCATGATTATGGACATTCAGTGGTGATAGTCTTTTGGATGCCTAAAAAAATAATTTCATGGCCCGCTCATGAAGTTGCTGCAATGTAACCCTTGCAAAATTTAGAGTTACAAGTATGGAGTACCTTTCAGGATTTCCAACATCTCTATTTGCTGCTCTGAACTCAATAGTGCAAATTCAGATTAGCTGTTTATTGAAATGACTAAACCACAATAAAGTGCTACTGAACTGCAATGATACTTCCAAGTTAATGTCACAAACGCAGCTTTAAAAAACAGGCTTTTACAGTGATAACAATCCAGGAAGGCAAGACCTGCTTCCAAATACCAAGCCCCACCCAACAGTCACAATGCTCTGCCTGGTACAACTATTCAGACACGGGAATCACTTTGCAACACAGGTATTTTCCATTAAGACTGGCTCACAATTGCACATCAAGAATTAGTACAGACTAAAATAAACCTGCTCTTGAGCACTGGCTGTGCTCAAATGTGATGGGTTTGGCTGGGACAACAACTACTACGTGGCTGTGTTTTGGATCTGTGCTGAAAAATGTTGACAATACAGGGATGTCTTCATTAGTGCTGAGCAGCGCTTACACAGAATCAAGGCCTTTTCTGCTTCTCACCCCACCCCAGCAGCAAGTGGCTGGGGGTGAACAAAGAGTTAAGAGGGGGTGCAGCTGGGACAGCTGATCCAAACTGACCCAAGGGATATCCTGTACCATATGGCATCGTGCTTAGCATATAAAGCCAGAGGAAGAAGGAAGATGGAGACACTTGGGAGTGACAGCATTTTCTCTTCCCAAGTCGCTGTTTTGTATGTTAGAGTCCTGCTTTCCCGGGAATACCTTAATACCTGCCTGTCCATGGAAAGTAGTGAATGAATTCTTTGCTTTGTCTTGCTTGTGATGCTTTTACTGTACCTACTAAACTGTCTTTATCTCAAGCCATGAACTTTTCTCACTTTTACCATTCTGATTCTCTCCCCCATTTCACTGTGCACGGTGTGAGTGGCTGTGTGGTGGTTGGTTGCAAGCTGGAGTTGTGGGGTGGGCTAAGCCACAAGAAGTTATATCACACTTCTCAGCATGAAAAACCAGTTCTACTTACCCACATGAAAGGTAAGAGCAGTTTTCTGCAAATTGAAAAACTGCCAATGTTTCTGTACCAAATACTACCTGGATTTTCAGCATCTGCAACTACATGCTCTTGTCAGGAATTTTCAGTAGAGAAGGAGTTCAAAAAGGTTCACAGGAAGAATGCTTAAAAATAGCCAATGCCCCAAAGACAGTCTAGATCAAACAACAGACATCCTGTTGATTCTTCTCTCTTTGTTTTTACCTGGGCTATAACCTTTCAGCTTTGCCAATAAACATTCATCTATGTTCCTCTGCAAGATGTATAGCCAGACTATGGGAAACTAGTTTACAAAGTTCCAGAGATAGAAAAGATTATGCACAGTTGCAGATACTGATTGACCTCTGAAGTCTAAACGCTTTAGCTAGGCCATACTGATGCACGAACGCAAGGGAGCTGGGCACAGCAGCACTGGGCAGGGATACCCTGTGCTGCACTGGGAGATGGCTCCTTGATAGGGCTGCTCACCTCCTTACTACATACTGCACCAAATATTCCGCTTCGTTTTAAACACAGCAAAACTAGCAGGTATTTGCCTTAGTGTAAGAATTCTGCTCCAAATAACTCAAAGCTTTCATGTAGAGCCAGTAACAAAGAAGTTACAGCTTTCACCCAAAGAAATGAAGAGGGACTTTCCCCCCACTTCACCCCCAAAGAAATAGATGCAGCTGCACAAGTGACTGCACACTACTTGCAGACTCCAGACATTATGCATACAAAAGGGTGCTTTCACAAAAGTCAGCTCTGGCTGAGTTAAATAGCAGGAAGTTTACAATTTTTAGCCACTGAGTAATACCTGTGAGCAAAGTAAAAGCACAGCCTGGCAATCTGAGGAATTTACTTCTGGTTTGTCTCATGTTGATAAGTTCTTTAAAAAAACACCAGTCTCCTACACTTTTAAAATAGAAAAATAAATTAAAAGTTAAACATTCCTAGACTAAAAGTTTAATGAACTATTAGAAGGAGAGAAACTACCTATTTGCATTGACTACCACCTATCTCTTTTTCATACAATACAATGCTCCTCTCCAGTCCCTCCTTTCCCCATTTTTTTTTTTGCTAAAACAGGCATGAGAAATTGAGACAATTACAGAAGCTACAAGGCCAAGCAGTTCACATGTAAGATAAGCAATTGCTCTCACCATACTCCCACTTCATTAAGCACCATCAGACAAATATTAACATTTGGATATATTTGTTTGAATTGTCAGCATTGTCAAATATTTGAATAAAACTATCACCACACTACACCACTGACAGCAAAAATGTCTGGTTCCACTGCATTGTTCCAAGTGCCAAAGCGGATAAACAGCATTGAGTGAAAAAACATAAGAGCTGTTAAAAACCTGGAAATGTTTGTTTGCATATCTTAATCCCCAGGGACATTTAGTCACTGGTAGATCAGTGTTTTCCATAAAGACTTAGTGGAAGGAACTGGGTGGATATGGATGTGTCAGAGGTATGACAATGTGAAGTTCTCACGATAACGTCTAAGTCAAAGTAAATCCCAAAGGAATATTTGACAGCTAAACTGAATTGTTATCTTCACACGTAAATCCAATAGTAAACACTTAGGTGGACCTAATATGCCCTCCTGACTTTGAAGTGGAGAAATGTGAACAAAAGGCAGTTTTAATTAAGATTTTAAATAATGTTTGCTTATTAAAAGGTTTGCAGGAATAAAACTCCTATAGCGCTACTTCATTCATAGAAAAACTATCTACAATAAAGCTAGAATTATAACAATCCTGAGAGGACAGGATATTTTTCCATGGGAGACTCAGCCCACCAGAGAGATATTTATTTCTGGCTGACCTGGACGCTATAATATTTTCCCATCTCTTCTTTTAAGTCTTGCACACAGCATACAAGCACTTCTCTTTTTTTGCCCTTCTTTTTCTCCTCTAGATTGAATTTTGAGTGACAGTCACTGAGACACCATTGTCTAAGTTTCTGCCCATCTTGAATGGAGCATTTTTTAATGCTGATTCAGCCAATTGTTATCTACTTTATAGAGAACACTGAGGTAATGAATGTTGATCATAGTGAGGTCTTTTAGAAGCAACAACAGATATTCTACTACTGATTTGTGCTCAACAGTCAATGCCAGTCTTCTCTAATACTTCGTACAAGATTAAACTGCTCTGCGAACTACCTAAAATGGGGACAGGAGAAAGTGGTGAGAGAAGGGCACATCACAGTAGAAGCTACCTCCTGCATCAAGTCAGGTATTTTGACAAAACACATGAGAAATCATCTTTGAAAACTTAATCTCTGTCTAAATTGTTTGGAAATCTTCATCTAGCACTGACAAATGCTAAAAAAAAAACGCTGGCAAGAGCTGTAATAAATTATAGGTCTTTTCTCATTCAAACTGTACGTTATATCAGGCAACCCTATTGCTCAGTATTTTATTGTTACAGTGATAACAAATTACTCACAAAGCAACAGTAGCAAAAATACATCTAAGGCACTGCAAATCTGTGTTTCTATGCACTTGACTTGCACTTCAGTCAAATATGGGCAAGTATAAAGGACAGAAAAGTTGAATGAGCATAAATCAAGAACCTGGGTTCTCAGCCAAGGCAAAGTCTTACAGGAGGGGAGAAATAAAGTTTTCTAAGAATTGCAAACAACAGAACAACTCTGCTGACAGGTAGAACAGGTTCTGGTATGCACATATTTGGGACCATTCTACCTTCTCTGTATTTCTGATGCTGGCCCCATCCCTTGTCCTCAAGCCAGGTAACAACACTTATCTGGAAATATATACAGACTAATAAGGCAACTGTAATTTTAAAGAAGAAAATGAATGAGTATGCCGAGAGAAATGCTAGAAAAATCCAAATCAACCACTCCACAAACACACACCTTCTTGTGACTGTGGAGATCCTGAAACTAAGTTTCTTTTCTTTTAATTACAGCCCTACTTCTATTTTAAAAATATTCCCCCGAGTGCCTGTGGCAATATGTATAATAATCAGTACAGAAACCAAGTTCAGCTTCAAGCTTTCAATTAGCTAGTTGTAAAACCAGAAAAGACATATGATTACTTCTGCAAACATTTGAAAAGCTCCCAGGTGATTAAAGGTAAACATCACTCTTCAGTGGAGAGGGCAGATAGGCATTCTGCACTGCAAATAGAAAACAGTGTTACGGCAAGGCTGCCTGTCATCTTTGGAACTGAAAGATAAATATTTGTAAATTTTACAGAGGGACTATAAAGAACTTCAGATATAAGCGGGTCAAAACGTGAACCAAGCGACAACTCGGTGTCTTTTGCAGAGCTGGGCACAACCTTAGACTGATTTGTAAGGGGGATGTGAGAGGGAAACTCAAACATATGCAAAATATTCACAGGTTCATAACATTGTGCTTACCTGAGATATGCTTCAGCTTCCTAAAAATGAGTTACCAAGAAACTTAGAAATAAGGAATATAGGAAAGATAGAAAATACTACAACAGGAACAACACTGGTAAGCTGCCTTAGTAGTGATACTGCTTCTTCAACGTAACTGATCAAAATAAAGGCGCATGGAAGGGGAGACTTCCCAGATACCATGCGTTTTTTGCCCAAAACTCCTGTCATGTTACTCTTTTATCATCACATGTGATCTGTGCATTAAATCACTTTTGGCAAAGAAAGGGGAGGAGATAAGGTTAAATGATCCCTGATGGCCGGTGCAGTCATATCCTTTTAACAAGAAGCCCCCGGTTTTCCTCTGAAATAACTTAGAGGCTAAAAGAACTAAGAGGAAGTAGGCAACGAGGTTACACTTAATCAGCAGAACATGAAATAGAGATCACACTCTTGAACAGGAAGCTAACAACGAGCTTCAGAGCGTGTAACAGGCTGGGGAGCGGCACCATCCTCGACACAGCACGGAGGCTTTGCGGTAAGCCCCGCTCGCCGGGAGGGTGGCCGGCCGCTGTCCCTGGCACGGCGCTGGCCGGCCCGCGGCGCGCAGCCCGCGGCTCCCGGGCAGGGAGGCGCTGCCCTACACGGGAGGGCTCGCCGCGGGGTGCGCCGCCAGAGCGTAGGAGGGATTTAGCGCAGGCAGCACCACCCCGGGCAGGAGGTGAGCGAGGATGACCGAGCGCCCGGCGGGGGCGAGGCGCTCCCCGAGCGGGGCCGCGGGAGCAGGGATCCACATCGCCTACCGGATGAAGGTGGTCTTGCCGGTGCTGTACTGCCCCACCAGCAGCACCATGGGCTTGTTCTCGAAGTCGGCCTCCTCCAGAGCGGGCGAGTGGAACTCATGGAAGCGGTAGTGCTCCTCCAGCGGCAGCAGCTTGCGGAGGTAGAGGTCCCGCAGCCCGCCCGTCACCGTCTGCACCACGTCGGTGCCGCCGCCGCGCTCCCGCCCGCCGCCCTGCTTGCCCAGCCAGCTGAACATCCCGCTGCCGCCGCCGGTGCCTCCTGCCGCACTCCCGCTGCTGCTGCTGCCGCCGCGCCTCCCGCGCACGCAGCCGCCGCCGCGAACCCGCCCCGCGGAGAGGCGGTGCCAGCAGCGCGGCCGCGCTCCACTCAGCGACGGGACCGGGCGGAGCCCGCTCCCTGCAGCACACACCCTTGAAGACGGGTGGGTTCGGCGTGCTTTTGAAGGGGAAGTTGGCTTGCGGTTTTATTTTTCAGAATCAGAGGATCTTTTAATTTTATTTTTTTTTTTTTTTGCCACAAGTCCGCCTCTGGAGTTTCATTGTACCTGCTGCTCCTCTGCACGTAAATCTCAGTCCCTTGCGATGAAATCCGGAAACACTTTGACAGCTCCGATCCTAACATAGAATCGCCCAAATGCTTTTCGAGTTTTTCTGATGATGGTTGCTGTCTTTGGATGCCAAAGAAGTGTGTGACTAAGCGCCGTGATGTTTAGCTACGACATCAGGCAACTGTTTTAAACACAGTGAAAAATCTTAGTATATCATAGAAATGTTTCTGTGAGATGTGTGTAGCAGATACGGCCATTAGTTTTAACCTTAATTCCTGCATTACGTTAAGTCACGTAGGAGGATCATTTCACCCATTGATTTCACATTCACTACATTCTCCACATTCACTACAGCCTTGGGGGAATCAATAAAATATTTTTTTTTCCGCTGACATTAAAGTTTGTGTTCAATAACTACATAGAAAACAAAAACTTGGGATCTCAGTTTTAAAAATGGAGTGGAAATTATAGCTGAAAATGTATAAACACTGTATTACAAATGTATCTTTTGTGTTACACACTTAGGCCTTGCCTTCTTCGCATCATCCATGTCATTTAAATCCCTTTTTGATGGTCCAACACATCTACTGTTTCACATTTTCATTTATGTACCTTTCTTCCTCCTCATTTCTATAATACTGCATTTTCTCGATATGCTCCAGGTCTTTCCTAAATACATCAGCGGGTTTAGATGTGCTCTTTGCATCTCCTTCCTCTCTGTGCTGTTCCTCAAAGAACAGATGTTAGACTTTAGCAATGCTAAGTCCTGGGCATTTAACCACTTTGCCTTTTTTTGGTTCCTTGCTTTGCGTTTTATTTAGGGCTGTCCATATGTTTTGCAATTCTTTTGTTGCAATTTCCATGCTGAGTCTAAAGATTTTATACCACTTCACATAGGGTCTTGCTGACTACTTTCCTCATTTTTTAAAATCTCCTTTTCATGGTTTGGGTTTGTATTCCTTTCATTTTCATTCATTTTCTCTGTGGGTTAATTCAAAGATAATTAAGTTACCATTGTAGTTACTTACCACTTCTCTAAGTTACTTTAATAATTTCTTTTAAATTAGCATTGTATCACCACATCTTTAGACGGTCTGATTGCTCCTAATTATTAATTATCTGCAAAAAATATCTGAGCTGTGGAAAACCTAAATACTGCAGTGTGGAGTGAAGTTGCTTTCCCTCTTGACTGTGGTGCATCCAGTATTTAGTGACCAGAGAACCTTACATACCTCCCAGGGCAGAGACAGCACTGTCTCACACTGTTCTCTGAGCCTGGGAATTTATGATTCACTGCAGGACTGAGGCAGATGCAGAGCTATTGTATTTTTTCAGTCCCTAAAAATTTTCCAGTGAATGCATCAATCAGTTTTCTGAATGCATAAACTTTTATCAACGAGGAAACTTAATTGCGTGTGTGCAGAACTAGCAGAACTACCTCACTTCATTAACTTTAAGCCTGCTGCCTGCTAGTTTTGTCTGATCTCCTCCAGGTCTTGAGACAGAAGAGATGTGCATTGATTTCATACATCTCTCTCTTCTCTGCCTTTCACTCCTCTTGTCCTTTTTCTAGGTTGCAGATTCCTTATCTATTTGTGCCTTGCGTGGGAGCAGTTCCACCTCCTTGATCAGGCCTGACATTTTCCTCTCTATTCTTGTTGATTATAGAAAACTGAGGTACTGAGTAATTATTCCTTGCAAGATTTTTGAAATGAGGTAAAGTGTTCATTGTTTTCCATGACCGTTTCGTGTCTGCTGGAAAGCAGCAGGAAGGGCAGGGAAGTGTTTGCACTCACACACCTCATAGTGCTTGCCTTCAGACTTCCTGCCTAGATGCTTCCTGCTGGTGGCGAAATAATTTTTGCCCTTCAGACAATAAAGCTCTAACTGTATATGGGAATCTGGGAGTGCTTCCAAATTCCCAGGTCTGGCTGTGCCCTCTGGCTACATCCTGTCCCATATTGTGATGAGATCCAGCACTCATCAGCACGAATGCTGTCTTCGCTCTTGTTTCCTTGGAAGATAAACCCTGGGCATACAGTCCATATAGGAGCTGTCTGGGATCCTGTGGTGTGCAGGTAAGTGTTCACTGTCCTAAGAGGCCAACAGAAGGATTACATTTCTGTGCACCACCTAGGAGGTGACCCTTAACCTTGAGGGCAAAGGAATTTGTAAGACTTACATTTTTGGCCCACAATAACTGGATTTCTTGACAAAGAATACTACAGCAGAACTGAGGAGTGGGGAGCCTGCAGGAAACATGGGCTTGTAGATATAAGATGTCTAATAAATAAACCACTAGCACTGAATTAAAAAAACTAGAAGAATAAACATAGAATTAAGATTCCATCTGTCAAACTGTAAAAGAGCCATGTTCATGTCTAAGCCAAAGCATTGGAAATTTGAAAGTTCTGTTAGCTTTAGTTGCCATACTCTGCAGCAAGTTAAAGAAAATCATATTTGAATGAGTGATAGTAGGTGTACAATTTTAGCTTTGCTTTGTCTGTGTTTCTTGTATCTTTTCAACGTAGTAGTCTCAAGACCTAATGTTCTTTTGTATCAATAATATTAATTTTTTATCAATAATATTTAAATCCAGATTGATAAAATAAATTAGCATAAGTTGGTTCTTGTAGATATGGGTTTTAGTTGTAATCCTAAAGTCAAGGGGTCCTAATCCTAAACTCCCAGGATCCTGGAGCAGTTTACATCTAGGTCTGGAGCACGTATACTTCTTCAGTAATTTTTCTGCAGCTATGTAATGTCTGCATGTTGTCTTTGTCTTGCTAGTAAGGAGAAGAAGCAACTAAAATAAATGGCTTTAATATATATTTGGTATGAAAAATTATTATTTTCTATAACTCCTACTTAAAAAAAAAAGGTGGTTTCTTATATAAATTTAATATTTATTTACATTCACATAAGGACTCCTTAGTTCACAAAAGGCTTTCTTGATTTCATTTTAGAGACAGTAGATTTTGTTCTCTTCTGCATTACTGGACTGACAATCCTCTGTTTTTGTAGCACAGGTAGAACACAAACATAGTCAATGTAAAATTCCTCACACTTCCTTGTCCATGCATTTTGGCCCTGGCCTTTCAGCTCACTTCTGCAAGTGCAAGTGGAGAACAGCCTCACCTAGCCACTCTCCTGAGGCTGTCAATGAGGGAAGCACATTAGCTCATTAAGGAAGAGCTGGTACTTTGTTTATTCCCTCCACTGACAGACAGGCTTTTACATTTTTGATGACAAATGAAGTGCTATTCTTAGCATTCTTTGGCTTTTCTTCACTCCCTAATAAAATTCCTTTTCTTCTTCATTAACAGAACTCATAGATACTTTATTTAATATTCCCCAGTGCTGGGCAGTCAGCCAAAGGCTGGGCTCTCTCTCTGTCAGGCACACGCTTGCCAGAGCCATCGGGTGGTTTTTGCAGTGGTTGCTCTTCCTTATGCTGCTTTTTCCGCTCCACAGCAGTACGCAAGGCCTGAAGAATCAAATCTTTGTTGTTCTGGACGTTGTAGTAACTTAGATTCACCAGTTTGTCAAAATTTTCCTCTGAATAGCTGAGATTGTTGATGTAATATGGGCCACAGGCATTGGCAACATCAACATCACCCTCGGCCATCTCTGAGGGACTGCGCTTCACACCTAACAGACAAACAATGACTTGGTTAATTTGCAAAAAACAATTAGGGTCTGGGTGTTTCTTAGGCATGCACAAGTAGTGGATCACAACCCTAAACTAAATTAGTTTTTTGCTCAACTCTGCACTGATGGGACACAACATTTGAGCAGGCTGAACATCTATCTATCTGCTAGTACCTATAACAAACAGGTTCTTGGAAGGCAAGAGGTCAATTAATTTTGTTGAGTTCTGAAGATTACTGAATTTCAGTGTATGCCTTTGACTGCTAAGGGATTGCTGAAGATCCCACCCCTGGGGCAGAGACCTGAAGATGTGGAGATCCACTGCTGTTCCTGTGTCATGGTTTCACCCCAGCCAGCAGTGAAGCAACGCTGCTGCTTGCTCACTACACCCTGACCCAGTGGGATGGGGGAAAGAATCAGAAGAGCAAAGTGAGAAAACCTGTAGGTGTAGATAAAGACAGTTTAATGGGACAGAAAAGGAAGAACAACATAGTTCTCATTCCAAATCCCAAACACAGCACTATACCAGCTGCTAGGAAGAAAATTAACTGTTTCCCAGGTGAAACCAGGACAGCCTGACATGAGGGCTCACACATGTTTTTATCCTTCCTCATCATTTGCACAGACCCTTTGGTTTTCTAACAGCTGGCATGAGGGAAAGAAGCATTAACAACCCAGAAATGGTAGGTAATACTGTCAAGAATAGGTAACACAGGCTAACACAGGCAGGAAATGTAATGCTTGAACCCTCCTCATCACAGATGAAACAATATCAGAGACATGAGAATTCATCTGTCAGCCTCCAGTGAGACCATCACATTGCCAAGAGGGTGTTACTGTAGCAAACGAGCCCCCTCCACAGCCACAGATACCTGCACCACCTGTAGCACAGCAGTGGGGTAGGCACTGGGAAAAGTCAGCATCTCACTGACAGGACCTTATGCATTCGGGGCATCTTCTCTACTGACAGCGACCTAACGACGTTGATCAAAGGGTTCTGATTTTCTTTGAAAGATCTCTCTGAGTCCAACAGATGTACTTGTCTCAGCTTTGCAGACAGTGAACTGGTACCACTCAATTGAAGCATTCTAAGTCTCACACAGAGAATCCCCTTTCTACTTGATCATGGAATAGCCTAACACTGCATAAGTTAACCAGTCTGAAAATATCAGTTTTACTTGTTTGTTGCCCAGACTCTAAATTCCCTTTGGTGAACAAGCTGATGGATGAGCTGCCTATGGAGAGCTGCCTCTTCATGTGATTGAACTAATACTTCACATGCCGTACAGTTTAGATCTGGGCTACAGCACGGAACCAAAGCACTATAAATTAAGCTGATCTCTGCTGTCACTAACAAGGGGCAGACATCCTTTTTCCAGCCTCACACTTTCCACAGCATCCATCCTGCTGCTTTGGAGGTCAGGTCTCAGCTGCGAGGTGTCAGTCCTCTCAAAAAACTGCATGGACAGAGCACTTTTTTGCCAGCTCAGCTGACACTTGCCTTGAGGAGGCATGACAAGGACCCCTTCTTTCTCTTCCTGTCTAGTCTCAGCTTGCAGCTACCAGCTGAACTGGTTGGGCAACACAAGCTTGCCTCAAGTGTATGTAGTATGCAGATAATATATGGGTCTTAGCAAGACCCGTTTCTAGACTCCCTGATAATATATGCTGGCATTTAACACGTGCACATCATCTGATGTACTCCTGATAGTCAGTACGCCTTACAGCAGATAACTGAGTTAGGCATAGCATCCCTCAGTTCTGGAAATTATTGAGGGGAAGAAGGCTGGCAAACTCCCTCACAGAGCAGCACAGAGGAGCAGTGCAGTACAGAAGGGCAGTACAGAAGCTAATTCTCAGCTCTTCTTCTAGTTCTTTCTTCTTTTCTCCTTTCTCTAATTCTCTCTACAAAAGGCAACTGCAGAAAGCAACCTTTCAGTTATCCAATCTGTGGTAAGAGCTGGAGTAGAATGGTGTGTGCACTTGCATAAATACCCTTAGTCTATTTGAATCCTGTTCAAAACTCCGTTGTACACCTCAAATGTGCAATGAACACGATCAACAAAGCAAAAATACCATATTATTTTTTACAACTTACATAATATAAATGGGTAAGAATTTATACAACTGGGACACTAGTTTCTGCATTTGATTTGGTTTTAAATTTAATGTACCATGTACCAACCTGGAACTTTTGGCTTTCAAGTATGCTGTGGGGCTTTGAAGTGAACTAACAATCTGAGTTAGGAATTTTAGCATCTGGAGAAGGAGTAACTGAGACGTTGGTACCAACAGAGTAGTATGGCATGTGGGATATGGTACTAGAACTTAGAATTCATGTGTTTAGAAGTGACTGGCAATGTTGCTATTGAAACTTTTTAAATTTCAAAGTGAACAGAGACTGTTGGAATGGCTCAGCATTGTACTTTCATAATTTCACTGTGCCTCACTCTACATTTTCATCACTTTACTAGTTCATGCTTTCGTTTTCAAGGTTATTTGCCTAACTCTGAGCCTGGAAATTATTTTAAACAATGAAATCCTTAGGCTCCTCAGAGCATTCTCTAACAGGAGAGGAAGACAGGTATGAGAGGAAATTACCCCTGCTTATTTCTGCTACTGCAGATAAACAGAATATTCTTTTCTTCAATTAAGTACAATCTGCTTATCAAAAGCCAAAAATTATCTGAAGAGGAAAATATGTGCCAAAGGCTGATTCAAGATGCTTCTCTACTATCCAGGAAAAGTCACATGTTTTAAGTTTCTTACTTTGGTTCAGATCTAAGCAAAGAGAGTACAAGTCTGTTATTACAGCATGATTTGAAGAATAGATATTATCCAGCAAAAAAAGAAAAAGAAAGAAAGTGGCTGCTGCCTCTTTTAATGTGATGGGTAACTGCAAACTTACCAGGTGCTTTGTATTCCCTGAAGGTGTCATTTACTAGAGGGAAAAATATCACAATAGGTGTTTCTGGGCTCTCTTTATCACCAACAATGTAGCATTCCTTCAGATGTGGCGTTTCCTGATCATCTGGCACCTTTGTAGGGAAAGGAATTCCCTGTTTTGCAAAGTATTTAGAGGCATCTTTCAGGGGCTGTTGCCACAATAGGAAAACAAAACAAAAGAAAACATCAAAACATATGGGAAGTACTTTTAATCTGACCAAAACCTAATTTCACTGGGAATATTTGTGGGGTAAGGGAGAGGTTCTGACAGATTATGGTACATACCAAATTTAGGTGTAAAGCTGTTTATGGAGCCAAGACTTGAAAGGCCAGAGTTAAGTGAGATGGATCTGAGCCCACATGCCTCTCTTTGAAAATCTACACACCACATTTGGATATGAAAAAGTTGCCTTTAGACAACTTTTTATTCCTAAGGAGTTTTACATTGCTAAATACAAACTGTTGTTGCATCTATTTGGATATCTGGTCTTCTGCATCAAACCCTTCTATTGTTGCAGTTATATTGTCCTGAAGGCACATTTTTCCTTGCATAGGAATATGTATCATTGCACTGAGAAATATTAGACAATGTTTAAATGTAATTAGCTTAATTCATTCTACATCTAACTGCCTTCAAATCAGCTAAAACCGTTTACATGTAAAAATGGGCAGATACAGTTTACTAAATTATTACTTCCTGATAACATTTGTACTGTTCCATAAAGATGTGCGACCCCCAAGTACACTGCTAACTTATTTACACTTCCCAGATACTGGGGAAAACCAAAAGTTTCTATGAGTAGAGGATCAGCTGTTCTGAGAACTCAGTGATGAAACAGAAATCAGTAAAGAAGAATGAACACGACTCACCCCTGTCTGTGAACCTGAGCTGTAGTTGAAATGCAAAATGACATCCACTTTCCTTTCTGGTCTCATAAGGGGTGGGTAACTGGTAGCAAAGGCAAATGCAGTGTCAATCAGGATGAGGTAGTCTGTTGCTGTTGTCAGGTGGTTGGGCTGGGAGTCCAGCTCACAGTCTAGGAAAGAAGCACATTTTTTCAGAGGAGGTGGTCAGTGCAAGAGAAGTGCTGAGGAAAGTCTATTGTTAACAAAAAGAGACTTCAACATTTTTTGTGTCCTAGACCTGCCTATATAGCTGATGGCTACAGTTCAGTCATTTCTCAGTTCCTCATCTGGTTTCCTCTTTTCACTATTTACTCTGCAATTTCTTTGGTTTTCCTCTGACTAAAAGGAGCTTGGGGCTCAGGAGAATAGATTTAATTTGTTTTGTGTGTGACTCTGATCAGGTTTTTTTTCCCCCCTCCCTCTTAATATGAAACAAATTGAAATGGCACCTCGTTCTCTCAACACTCTCAAGACTACATGATTTGAGTGCTTTGCTTACTATGAGAACAGGCACACAGCTACAGTGGCACATGGAACATCTATCTGGTGGCGGACTGAACAAAAAAGTTCCCTACCTGGATAACAGGGAATACTGTTACAAAGGTTATATCTAACTTACAAGTGAAAATATAACAGGAAACAAAGCTCCCTCCCACATCCCTTGAGTATTGGCCAGGCAAGAGACAGTGTATGATAGTACCAGTGCCATGCCGCAGGCATGCAGGCTGACTGGCACAGCAGCAGGTCTGCTGGGTGACTGCTTGGGATTCTTCTCATCTATCAGTCATGAGACTTCATTAGTTTTTTTTAAGATCTTATTTTGAAGCCTCTTCTGCTACCTAATTTTAGCTTTCAGTGGCAAACAGTTTTAAATACTATCAGAATATGGGAATGAGACAAAAAAGCTGTTAGCGTGGTAACTTTTTAAGGATTGTTGCTTTTTCACAAGGATGGTTTAAACTATAACTTAAAGCAGGATGCTTTTACCATACCTTTCCACTTGGAAAACTCGCTCTCTAGGTAGTTGTTGTTTATCTGGAAGCCCTTCAGGAAGTTATGGATTTCAGAGGCTGCTGGGCGTAACATTGCAACCTCTCGGAAAATGTTTGAAAAGCTGTCAGTAGGACAAACCACTCGAGTATCCAGCTCGTTTGGTCTTGTAGGGAATAGTGCTTCATCATCTGCAGAAGAAAGAATAACAGTTTATGTATGTGGTTTCATTGTTGAAGTCAACCTGTGCAGTCATCCTTTGGTTTAATATTGGAAAATCCGGAGTTCTTTCTCTTTTTACTTCCAGGATTTTCACAAATCTCACTTTTTTAAACCAAGCCTTGAAAAACCCCTTTCTTCTTCCCACTTCACAGCGATAAAGGCTTTGTTTTTTCAGCAAAAGAGTCCACCTCACCCATCAGAAATTTCTTTGCTTTTCTATGATTTTATCCATTAAATATCTTACACTTTGTCTTCCTTTGCTACTCCAAGCAGATCTCTCTTGATTTTGTATCATGTTTTGCAAATCTCATCCTTTTGGCTAGTTTGGAATGACTTCCAATAGTACTGAAGTTTGTGTCAAGGCTTTGTAGACTTCAGAGATGCAAGGATATTGTTTGCTCTTGTTTCTGTGGTGCTTCAATTTCTGAGAGAGGAACTGGAAGATTGTGGAATGCAATGTGAGCATCTTCCATCCACAGGGATATTTTCCTAGTTTTATGCTTGTACTCAGAAAGCATCTCATAAGAGGGCCATTGTCTCCTTTATTTTTCTGTGGTGGATCCCGTGGGTTCTTTTCACACACAACTGAAATAACTGCTATATGTAATACACGGCATGAATTTCCTCCTGGTTTACATGTGGGTAATGGAAATCTCTGAAGAGAAAGCTCTTAAAGAGCTCTGAAAAATTCAGTAAGAGAATAGCAGCACGGGGTGGGGGGAGAAAAAAGGAAAGACAAAATAAAAGAAAATAATCATATAAGAATAACCCACCTATGTCAGTAATTTTGTCTCGGGTCCATTTGTGCCAGAAGTCTTCTGAATTAACAGATATATACCAAGCATCCATGAGATTCAAGGAAAATACACTGCTCCAGATCCCTGTGGCATAGGATATATTCAACAGAAAATAAATTGGGAAAGATCTTAAAGCATTTTCATTCATAACAACTTTCAGTACCTTCTGCATTCTGTAGTAAGCATTATTCATTGCACTATCTTAATGCACAAATAAAAGGGACTGTCTTTATAAATCAGTATATGAATTCATGATGTATTTTAATCTAATTTATTGACATATATTAAGAGGGCTGGTAGGTTTTTTAGTGTCTGCTAACAAATTAATTTTTGTTACACGGGAAAGAGAACTTTGTCAAGTTCATCTTAGTATTTTCCATCTGTCCTCAACATCTGTAATTCCCCAAGTTCCCCTCATCCGCAATTCTAAAATTTCATTGATTGCTAGCATAATCCCGCTACAGGTACGCAGTTATCATGCAGGACTGTCAACCATAAAACCTTCAAGATTCATACAATAATATCCCCTAGAATGAGGAAGCTGACTTAAAAGTTTTGAGAATAGCAAGTGCAAATACAGGCCATTCACTTAAGTGTTGAACTCAATGATCCTTGCATGTCCCTTCCAACTCAGAATATTCTGAGAGTCTGTGACCAGTATATAAAAGAAAAAATCCTGAAAAATCTATGAGTCATAATTTTCACTCTGATTTTTCAGGATTAAGAGCCTATGTGGGTTATATTTTCAAGTTCCTCTACTAAGCAGTCCAGGCTGACACCTATCTGCTGTCTTCCAGTCTGATAAAATATTGTTATGTGGTATGCTTGGATGTGCTGGGTATGCCTTCCTGAACCCTCCAAACTGCAGAACCAAACTTGGTGTTCCTGGGGAGGAAGAGGCTGCACCTGAGCAGCCTGGGGATCACCTGAGCCAGCCATGCCAGCCTGCAGCCAGAGACGTGGGTTCAGCCATGCAGGAAAGGACTGCAGGATCTATGGAATCGGTCCCTGCTCTGTTCGGGGGCTGGGGTGCAAAGGAATTTGCTGTAAACCTTTGGAATAACTGTGTCACTGGACACTGCCTGAACGAGGGGAGGGACTCTGGGTCACTGTCAGGAAACAGGGGCAGAAATGTCCCTCCATCACTCTAGAGAAAGTAGGAAGAAAATGTCTAGGTGGGAGGGAGAAAGGGGCTGGTGACCTGACAGCATTTCTGACCACTGAAGGGGAGACCTGGATCCTTATCTGAAGTTGCAGCCATGGACAGAGAGATTCTGAGATGCTTCCTTACACCTCAGCATTAGCTGTAGTGAAATCTCCACACAAGCAAAAAGTTTCAACTTCTCAAAAAAAAACCCCTGAAGCTTCCTTTTTCCTTTATGTGGTTGGTGGAAGCAGAAAGAACAATGAGGCAAGAGATTGTTTTCGCAAAGGGAAGAAAGATTTCCCTACTGCTTTCACTTTCTTATGCAAGAGGGATAAAAAGATAAATATTATGACCTATTTACACTCTGGAAAGGAAATGTTGTCTTAAGAATTAATCAGGGCTAGAAGTGACAGGACCTTTGTAGATAAAAGGTGTGTTTTAGAGACACAGGCTGCAGAAGAAACTGATTATTTAACTTAGCAGCAATGATACACAACTTTTGTTGCTGACAAAGATATATAAGTACTGTGAAGGTCTCATGTCAGTAAGCATAACCACATATGAAATCAAGTAAATCTGTTCAGATGAATAAGATCACAGAGAAAATAAAAAAATCTTGCAGATAGTGACTTGTTATCAGTTGTAATATTTTTCTATATACTGCTCCTGGCAGATTAAAAACATACTAACTATGTAATTTCAAATGAGGGATTTGTGCAAGAGAAGATTAGATTATATTATATTACATTTTCCCAGAACAAATCACCTTCCAAAAAGCAGATTCTGGATTCTGGGATTTTCTTCATCAGGCGACCCATGAAGAACTCACTGCCAAAGTCTTCTGCAGGAATGAAGGCCCCATATTTTGGGAATCCTACCTCATAAGGGGTGAATTCCACCCATTCTAAAAGAAAAGCCAAAAGGCAGACTGATTACAGCAGCAGAAGCATAATTTTTTGCATAAAACATGATACTGGCCAAGTTAAGGCAAACGGGTTTCTCACTAACACACGTTGCAAGCAGACGTTTATTCACTGTGCATTTCACAGTGGTGAACATGCAGAACAAATTGTCCTCTAACATCTAAATGTCTCTATAAACTTTCTGAGGCTTCCTACAGAAATGCATAATGTCTTCCGTTGTCCTGCTTTTGATCCTGAATACAGCTGAATTATACTAAAACCTTCAAAACATTAACTATTAAAGTTCTCCTCTGAAGTGGGTTGGCATTTGTACGTTGAGTTCATTTCCTTATCTAATCCTAAATTGATCGCAATTGGGATTAAATGTTAATTGCAATTCTGGAGTATTATTACCTCTAAAATCCTGGTCGCTGATTTTATCCTTCACATTTAGAGAGAGGTAGATGGGCAGGGGATTTTGACCCTGATTTAGTGCCTGCTGCTGATCTGTGAGCTTATGGCAGTCCTCCTGTATTGAAGAATGACAGTAGCTGAGGACAAACAGATGACACAACGAGACTCCCACTTCACCTACACCTAGATTCTGACAACACAGTGCATACGTGGCTCCAACTAGGATGTTCCCCACTCGCTTAGTCCAGAAAGGTGCTGCCACCCCTATCCCTGCCCCAACATTCCAGCACACAACTAGTCCTAAGTTCATATGCTGAAAGAATATGGTAAAGAGAAAATGCTGTTGCCCACATCTTTTATTTTAGAAAAAAAATTACTGGAAATGTTTGAAAAGCAGACTTGACAGGAAATACTTCATTCTGGAAGAGTAATGAACAGAAAAATGGTTTTTCCTCAGACCTGTGACAGAGACAAGGCTCATGCAGAGACCATGTTCAGCAGACCTTGGCCCTTCTGCTGCAGAGCTCAGGCTGGGTAGAAAGGGCAGGATGGTTTGGGAGCAGAACCAAGGTTTGTGAGTGTGCTCCTACAAGCAGAGCTGCAGGTGCTCCCCCTCACCAGAGCAGCCCTTGGAAGGATGGCTGTGCCACCAGTGCCACCAGGCTTCCCTTAGGCTGCTGTTGGTCAGGGGATGGGGCTGTGGGGACACTCACAGCTCCCCGCTGAATACAGTCCCAGGGAGTCTCTACTACTGTGCTGTGATCAGGCAGTAGAAATGTGGATGTGTGTGGGGTTAATCACATTACAGGAGAAATGTTTTCTCATTCTAAAGTATCAACGGCCTAGCAGGAAAGAACTATTCATGGAGATTCAAATAGAGCCTGAATATGGCTCTTGGTGGAAAAGTTTACAGGGTGATGTCCCATTAACAGTTCAGAGATACTGTCTTTGGGCTTGTGATTTTCCTTTGCCTTGCCACATTGTACAGTTCTTCTAAAAGAACAGCAGGATTTTCATTTAAATATTTAGCTGTGAATTCATTGAATCACAGAATGGTTTGGGTTGGAAGTGCCCTTAAAAACAATTTGGTTCCAATTCCCTTGCCATGGGCAAGGACATTTTCCACAAACCAACCTGGTCTTAAACACCTTCAGGGATGGGGAGTCCACAACCTCTCAGGGAACCTGTTCCAGAGCCTCACTACCCTTATAGTGAAGAACTTCTCCCTAATATGAAATCTAAACCCACCCTCCTTTAAATAAAGGCCATTCCCCCCTTGTCTTATGACTACACACCCTTGTGAATAATCCGTCTCCAGATTTCTTGTAAGCCCCTTTTAGATTCTGGGAGGAATTAATTTAAAGTTGTTCATACTGTAAGTTTCCTGTTATTTAATTCCCATCCTTTCTGTACCAGGTGTGATGTTAAGATCTGTATAATACAGCCAACAAACATAATGAATGGTACTGCCAAGGCACATGCTTTAGGCATCTGTACGGAAAACAAACAAACAAACAAGCAAAAAACCCCTTTTCTGTAAGGGTGATCAAACACTGGCATTTGCTGCCCAGAGAATTTATGGTCTTCAGCTGTGGAGATGTTCTAAGCCAATGGTTCAGGGT
Source organism: Dasyornis broadbenti (assembly GCA_013397935.1). Classification (NCBI taxonomy): domain Eukaryota; kingdom Metazoa; phylum Chordata; class Aves; order Passeriformes; family Dasyornithidae; genus Dasyornis; species Dasyornis broadbenti. The sequence goes on from VZRN01006117.1 coordinate 491,430, forward strand.
AGCTGAACCTTCCTGATCCTGCTTGGACAAGATGAACTCCAGAGGTCCTTTCCAATCTCAAATATTTTTTGATTTACTGTCTTTCATCACTGCTGTATTCACTAAATACTCAAATCTGAAGAGAAAGGTGCTGTTATTTCACCTTGTCATGCAACATGGTTTCAATGATGAGTCCCCACAGATCTGTGAAACACAGCTGATGTCCTTCCTGTTTCCTCTGGCACAATTCTTTCAAATAGTATTGCAGACGATCAGGGGCAAAACAAGTAACAAACTTATTTTTAAGTACATGTTTTCGGGCATCATTGAGTGTTTCCTTGAGGTCCTTTTGGGACCAGTAAGGATCTTCATACAAGTTTGACATGGTCCTGAAAAAAAAACCAAACAAAAAAACCACAAGGAAAAGTGTGAGTTCTAAACAGAGCTTTGGGAAACTATGGAGAGTTGGGTATTATGTCTTCATTTACATGAAAAAACACCATAGGTTTGGTACCACCCACATATTTAATTAATTCCAAATGTGGGGAAATACCCACTGAAAGAAATAATTTTAAAAAGCCACATCAGAAAAAGAAAGCCCTTTCTTACTAGTAAAGATTATACAACTCTTTAGATCTCTTCTTGATGTCATATATGGAAAATTCCTGTGAAGACTGTACTTATCTTGGTCTTACCATGTTGTTCCAGATAAACCAGTGATGTATGAGACACAGTCCAAGACATTCATTTCCTGGACACTGAGAAGGTGAGCATACATGGCTGTCAGAGCTCTGGTTCCACCACCCGTAGTCATGATGGCCACCACAGGTACCTGTCCAAGCCCAAAACACATGCATTTATTGACATGGTCTGAAAAGGGGGAGAAACATCTCTGATTAGAAAGTTACAGCGCTGATAAAGTAGTAAAAATATGCTACTAGTCCAATGTGAAGAAAAACCTGAATTAATAATGGGGCATGTAAGGAGTAAGAAACAGTTCATATTTCCCTCTGTCAAGCAGCTCTGTATTAGAACATGAAATCCATTATCACATTTTCAGAGCTCTATTTCAAAACCATTAACAAAGAGCAGCAAAAAATTAGAGGAAATGGTACCTTCTTTCATCTGAATCAGATTTTTATCAGATACAATAGATCAGAAAATATCAGTGCTGTCTCACAGTTTTCATGCAAGAAGGAATAACCTCTCTTTTCCTGTAGTTTGCTGAAACTATTTTATAGTTACTCCACAGGCCACACTAGAAATGTCATGACTGATGGATTTAAGAGCCCAGGCCAGTTCAGAACCCCTGAAACCAGAGGCTGGTGACACCATCCCCTTTTACAGTTGCTTGAGGGAAAGGGAAACCACGCTCACTCCACCTACCACGTATGTATATAAAGTACTAGGTATGCAAGTGAGCTGCAAATACTTCTTTCTGTGATCATACAGAAATCCATGGACTGGCAGTCTTAGAAAAAGACTTAGTTCATAAATATGAATTGGCTCCTTTAACAGTAAAGCCAGCTACTGTGCACAGCCACAGAGAAAAGCACTCAGCTGCAGCTTGCACATGAAAATAAAAGGTTTTCAGGAAAATGTGACCACCAATGCTATGTTTTGACACTCATCTGTGCAGAAAGCAGAGAATAATTATGTCTCAGATACCTCATCGTCCTGCAAGTCCTCTTCCAGATGGAGAATGTTCTTCAAAGCAGCTGCAACCACCTTCTTTCTCTTACAAATGAAATCCCGTTCCTGGACACACAGATCAAACCCCAGGCGTACGTCTAGCTCTTCCTGGCTGGAACATCACATTTGTAGTCTAAGCCAGCATTTTAATTGCTTTACTTCATAAATAGACATGCCTTCACTACCAGGTCTATATAAAGCAAAGCAGGAAGATATTAAATGTTCTAGTTTGTTCTTCCAGAAAAGCAGTCTGTCTGCCTTTGAACTGAAAGGATCTTTTTTTTCTCCCTGCCAAAGATGCCTGGAATTAAACACAGCTACAAATAACAGTCGTTCCTTTTCAGACATAAATCCAGAAGCCTGCAGAGGGCAGTGTTTTAAAGGTGGCTTTTAAAAGTTTTGCAGACTTCCACTGTTCCATGAAAAACATTCTACTGAAGTTGTAGATTTACATGATCAGATGTTCTTTTGATGTTTTTAAGCACTAAATTTTTTGTTTGAGAGCTGCTATGAAGTCTTTCATAGGTATTCTAAGAAAGAAGTTTTTAAATGACAGCTGTTAACTGTATATTTCATAGCATATTCACGGAAAATAAACAGCATGATAGAAGATGCACCTGCCTTTCTGGAAGTTCTCTTCTGTTACAATATGGTACATAATGTAACATATTCATCTTACAAATTTTACTAAGGCCTGAACCATATTCCAAAACACACAGTGTGTTTCCTTGGTTTAGAAATAATCACTTCAATCAATCACTTCATTGAGTTTGTGTTTATCTCTTTGAGTAGACATTAAAAAAGTAAATGCAGGTACACTTATTATTTCAATTTTTTTTCACATCTGAGAGTAGCCAGGCACTCTGATTTTGATCTTTTAGTGAAAGAAAATAGTTAAAGAGACGTTTCTGGAAACAGAAAGTTTTTTTCAATTAGTTTTGAAATGTTGCTTCTACTGAAAATCTGCATTTGGCAATAAATTGTTGAGGTATCAGAGCGCCTACAGTGGCCCTTACCATGTAACATTGATTGCAGCACAATATGAATAGAAAATTAGTGTGCCCTTTATAAAACCTTTTCTTAACTCTCTGTCCCATTACAAAAGCTTGGTTGCTGAAAATCTTTGCTTTATGTACTGAGTGTATTTTATTTTATAGTCTGAAATGAGGATGGGCCAGCTTTCAGGACAAAAGCAGTAACAAAGGGATTGGAACTTGATTGACAATTACCTAAATATAGAGAATCAAGGGGAAAACAACAGATGTCTTACCATTTTTTCACCTTAAGGATCAAATCAAATTTTCTGTGCTGAAAATTGAAAATGTAAAATTATGAATATTGGTGTTTTGTTTAGAACAGTCCCTTTCCCCCACTCAGACTGAGACAGATCTTTTGGGTCAACATTACACTTACAAAACTCTGAGATTCAAAAACAGGAGGTCTCTTTTCAATATTTCAGTAGTAACTAGAGATGTGCACTGTTTGAATAGATTGAGACTTTAGTATTATCATCTGTAGCCCACATCTTCTCTCTCTTATAAAACTCAGGTGTAACTTGCCTGGTACTAGTTAGCTACACCAATCAACAGCAGAAGAGCTGCAGTGCTACACCTCATCTCCCTGGAAGGATCCATCACTAAAGAAGGGTGTTGAAACCGGAGCCTCTCACACAACAATGTGAGCTACAAGGGGAAGCTGGAGAGGCTGAGCACCCCATGTGTGTGGCTCAGGTTTGCCTCCCGGGGCCGCGTGCCAGGCTGCAGCCTCACCACTCTGTCCCTGTGGCACACAGCCACCTCCAGCCTGGTTATGTACATGGACAGTAGAAGCAGCACGAGCAACAGCCTAGGCATTTTTCTTTTTCCCCCTTCCCCTGTGGATTTCCCATTTTATTTTGCTCCAAATAATTCACTTCATTATGCATTGCCCTAGATTGGAGAGATGTTAGAAAACAACTGCCTCTGTATAAAGAGAAGTGGCCCTTGGTTTTTGCTTCTTGCAAATCAGAAAGAATTTTAAAAGGCTTGCAAAGGATTCCCCATGGCCAGCAGACACTCACCTCACCAACTACTTCCCGCTCAGAGGGGAGTGACTTCAGCGGGATTGTCAGAGGGACACTTCTCCTCCTTGCTCCACATGACATGCAAGCACACTGAAAAGGAGCATGGAGTGCTTTTTGGTTAAAACAGAAATGTTCTCCTCTTGCTACCTACTCACATGTAAATGTCAGGTCTTAGGACTGTCTGTGTTGTCTACCATGTTCTGGGGTAACGTACAAAGGTGGGAAGCTTCCTCTTCTTTCTTAGTGCAACATCCAGGGAGGGTTGCTTGTATCTGGCATAGTGGAAGAAAGTGGGATCTGGGAGAGGGGAGCAGGAGTCACAGCCCACTGAAACTGTCTGGGTTTCTTCAAAGGATCCTCTCACTGTAAATGTTAGCTCATTCTCTAAAACAATGAAATAAAATGCATACATAAAGTTACTTTTAATAGTTAAAAAAAAGGGAAGGGGGAAAAAAAAGAAGCAAAAGGTAGCTTTGAACAAATTCCTTCTCCTCTTCCTTTGTATTTGGAAAGCTATCTTCTAAAAGTGATCCAAATCCCAAACATTTCAGGTGACTGTATCATTATAACATGCTGAGCAGGAAGTCAGATGGGAACGTGATGTGAATGGCACTGAAATTTAGGCTGCTGCTTTTCTGCTGCAATTGCATCATGACGCAGTGAATACAACCAGGTACTTTGCATTGTAAATCATCCTCATCCCAGGCCAAATAATGAGCTAAAGAAGTTCTCAGTCCCCTAAAATAAAATCTGACTCCGCAGCAGATGACCCTATTTATATGAAGAGATTAGCTAATCCTGCCAGTGTGTGTTACGCATGCTCTGAGATTGCATACCAGATCCAGCCCCTCAGGGGATGTGGGCAGAGGAACTTCTAGATTCTGGATCTTGACCAGGGTCAGGCAGGAGCCAGCTGCTGAGTGGCTAACCCCTGCAAAAAATGAGGTGTTTCTGTGCACATGCAGAAGCTGATCTGACAGAGATCCTGAGCAAAGTTAAGGGCATGGACTACAATGCCTGAGTAATTAAGCTTCTTCGGGGATTAGCAGTAATGCAGCAGAGGTTTGCAGAATATAAACTTGGGTTTTAGACACCTTCTGTATAAACATCTGATGTTTCTAGTCTGGCACAAGACTCTCCCTGAAGTCAGAACCCTGAACCTATACCTGCTGCAGGATTGGTGGCATTCCCTACAGCAAATTTTTTAAAAATCACCTTAAAAGTGATCAATTGAAGCCTTAGTATTTTGATGATGCAATTTCTAGGCCTTATTAGAGATGGTAAAATCACTAATACTAATTTTAAAGAATTAAAAAGCTTACCTGAAAAACGCTTCTTTTGCATCCTGCTGTCCAAGTGAACTTCCAAGCAGGCTTCTTCACGGCACTACAGTAGGCATGATGTGGACAGAGAATTAGATAACTCATCCAGCCACCTCACCAGCAGTGCTAGGCAGATGTTGGAGGGGTCATTGTAGGAAAGGTCATTGCTTGAATGTGGGGGTCAGCTGTGTTGGACACTTTTGCCAGACACAATGAAAGTGAGAATTAATTTATTGTCACATGAGAAGATGGTGCTCTGCTAAACACATTGTCATTTTCAATGGATGCAGACAAAACAAGGGAAAATTATAACAGTCAGAAGGCTCCTCTATGATCATGCTGGTCTCCTTAAAGATAAAGCTCCTAAGAGAAAGTATCACTAAAGAATAAAGACTTGCATGGTTTCCCTCACTGACATTATATGGTAAGGAATGATGTGGGAAAGAACACAGAAGAACAAAACATTATTTTACCACTATTGCCCCATTTGTGATGATGGTTTCAGGAGGACCCGGGCTGGAAAACAAGAACAAATAATACGTATTTTATAAACATTATGTTCTGCATACTGTCCTGAACAGGACACGTAAGTCTCTGAAAATTTTTTATTACTTTTATTTTCTTTGTTCCTTCTTGTTGTTTCCATACATGTGCTCCCTTGGCACTAGATGCCACATAATGACCCAGCAGAAATTATGAAATTGCCATAAGGCACCTGGAAAGTCCTTGCAACAGCCTTAGCAGCACAGGCATGTCACAGGTTGGGTAGCAACATTCTCCGCAATCTTGACTTTCCCAAAGAACACTGGCTAGTAAATCTATAGACTTAAGCAATGGGATTTGCCAGCCAACTCTGAACTATGTAAGTAATGCAAAAATCTTAAGAGAAAGTCACAGAATTAAAAATCCTCAACCACTCTCCACATTATGGCGTTTTTCCTTTCATTCAATAATTTTTTAGTGCACACATTAAGTTTGCAAAAACTTGTCTTAAGGTGATACTGGATCTACAAAAGTGCATAAGTCCAAGCTGCTCTTCCAGTAATAATGGGGTTTTACTCACATGCTCTCCAATATAAACTCAACTTCCAGCTCCTCCTTCCCCTGAAAATAAAAAAAAGACGCTGTCTCAATTAACATGTACAGAGGTTTTCAAAGTGACCTTCATTTTTGCAAGCACAGTGTTCTTTACATTTAAATAATTAAAAATAACTCTGTTTTGTGCTTGCTATTGTCAGAATTAAATGACAGAGGCAGCTTTTCGTTCCCCAAGGAAAAGAATCTCAATTGTACTTGCAGAATGAAGGGTGTTTGGTGCTTACAAATCTCCCTAACAAATATTTTTATTTCATACTTTCTTCTCTGCCAGCTTCCAAGTGCTGAACATGATATGCTAAGACTTAGTGTTTAGGAAAATATTGTGGAAACAGGCCATTTCCCTGCACTTGTATTGTTTTGGGTTTTGTAGTCTTTGTGAAAATTAGATAACTGACATTTTCTATCAGATCATTAAAAGTGTAAAGCTTCCCTAAAATTTCATCTACTCTGGGGCTTGGGAATTTGGCCATGATCTGTGCCAGAGGAAACCAACAGGAATTTGAGAAGGCCATCTCTTTTGTCACTGATGTGCACGTTCCAGAATTTTAATACATTTTGCTATATTTTTACCACCAAGCTGGTCCTGGTGGTAAAAACCAGAAGAGACAGTACACCTCTTTAAACAGAGCAGAGAGAATGGACATCAAGCTATACTGAATGTCTGACCAAGCTCTTACCTCTGGGTTTAGTGGGAATGCAGTAAAAACTCTTTCCCCAAGGGGGATTTTAGCTACATCAAAAAGCACAACTGCACGGTCATCATCACAAACAATGTCATCATCAGATACAGTAATTTCCAGAACATTCTGGGAAAAGAAATGAAAAGCATCCAATTCAATAGCATGTATGACATACAAGAAATACAACATTCTGCAGCTCTTGATGAGAAAGTGTCAGAATGATGAGTAAGAAAGTGAGCATAAAGAACTGGCTCTTAGTCTCATCAATTAAAGCTGAACTGAGATCTCTTTTGGGTCACCTGTTATGCTTTTAAGTATCTCTCACCAAAAATGCAATCCTCTAGGGAGGAATATAGATTGCCAAAAGTCCTATCAGCAGGAGCAAGAGATCATTTCATATCAATAATCACCTTTCTGGATCCTTGGACATTCTGCTTTCAGTCACCTGTTCACAAGTATTTGAGTGTACTGCTATTATAAGCAGAAAACTGAAAAAAGATCTTAATCATACCAGAATTTAGCAGCTTCCTAGCAGTATCTCCTGCCATTACTTCATGTCCTCTCAGAAAAAGATCTGGTTTTCTGTTACCATGTAATTTTTTATTTTCATTTCATAGTTTCTCTGTGTTGTCACTGTCATTGGTCCCATCAGCCTTCCCCAAGGAGATCAGACTCTCACTATCCATATATAAGTAATAATTATCTGTTAGGAGTAAAGTGGATTCCAACAAAGCCAGAACTCTTTTGCTTCAGCTGGCATGAGGAATTTTAAGTAAACTCAAAAATGCATTAGAAGAATTGACCTCCTGCTTTGGGCTAAACCAAAAGAAGCTGTACAGAGACGAGCCGAGATGGTTTGTTTACCTTGACTTTTCTCTGTATCCGGAAGTAGAAAGTTTCATTCCACACAGGATTTCTGCAGTTTTTGATAGTTTTGGTGTGGAATATTTCATCTGAAGCTGTTGGCAACCAGAGGCTCACATAGCAATCAGACTGGCTTACTGTAGAAACATAGGCACAAAATATCTGTCAGAGCAAGCATGATACAAGCAGTGGAGACATTGAAATGCTCTATAGCTTCAACACGGGTGAGAGATGGCCAGTTCTTTCTGATAAACATTGGCCAAACCAGGAAGATAGAAATCACATAGGTTGATAAAATTAATTCGTTCATCACAACATTATTTTCCATAAGCAGTGTATTCAAACAATTATGCATAATCTTGTACAGTAAAAGTAAAAATACAATCCTAGCTAATGAATGGAACAGTATGTATATCCAGGAGTCTTGTATTGCTCCATATCAACAAAATTTGACAGGCTAAAACTGTGACAGAGGCAGCACAGCATGAGCTTCAAACCCTGAAAGGAATTGTGCATAAATTGTCTCTGTAGCAATTTAGCTTTGTGAGAAATATCAAAAGAATCAGGTTTAAGTCTGATTCAGATAGTAAATGTCTGACATACCTGGTTATTAACTCTTTATGACAGAAAATTAATTATTCCAGTGACCTTGATCGTTGTCTCCCTAGGCGGGGTAGGAAGGGAGAGGCCTACCAGCAGTGCAATTGCTGCTTCTGGAGGTCAGTAGGAGCTGGAGCATTTTCCTGGTGTTTGCTAACACCTGAAAGACCTGGAATCTATTTCCTACTTCACATCTCTTCCCAGGAAAATGAAGTGGCAGAAAAGATTTGCATCTTGTGGATGAAGGGAGTGAGGCTGCACTTGCTCTAAGGTACCATCTCCCATAGATCCTGAACCAAATGAACACCAAAGAGATTCTCAGACCTTGGACAGGAACTTTTCCAGAGGCAACTAGAAGGGCTGATCCATCCTGTTCTGTAAACACAGGCTTTGGTAAGAAAAGAGGAGGAGTCTGGTACCATGGCAGTCAACAGAAAAAGCCACCTCATGAGCAGGTAGACAGACACCTCCTACCTGTAAGCATGGCACGATTCAGCTCTTCAAGGTTTAAACCGAGTTCATTCCCAAGTCTTTCTTCAGAATATATTGCTTTGGGATATTTTGCCTAAAAACAAGGTGTTGCCTGAAATCCAGAGACCCTGTGACTGGGACATCCTCAGAGAAGGATGCCTGCCAGTTAGGGAGATCCTCATATAACTTTTCATGGGGAATATTGAAGGAATTTCTTGACACTGCCATGAGTTTTCTCTCAAGAAGGTAGTAGATTGCCTTTCTGTCTTTGAAATTATTTCCACTGACAACATTTCAGGGTCTCAGATTCTGACATAATTCAAGTGCCAGGATAATATATTGACTTTGGCAATTACCAGTATAATATTCAATTTACTTGGAGCAGGAGGGCTGTGCCTGTTGATCTGTCTGAAAAATGAAAGTTCTTCCCTCGCTCTGCTGACAGCCTGGTGAGCTGTGATGTACTTGTCCTGAGAGATGGTAACACTCAGCCTCTAATCTAGAGAGCCTATACAATAGCCAAGAACTAAATGTGGCTTCAGGATATCTGGACCATCCTTCCTCTCATTAATGCACGTACCACAGCCAATCTCAGGTGCTCCAAAAACATGAGTTCAGCATCCCCAAAATCACCAAAGTGGATGAGGTGGGATGTAATTCAGAAATTAACATTCCTGAACAGATTTGAGGCGTAATTTCTCTCTATTTTAGTTTCTAGCTATCGTAGGATGCAGGACACATTTCTATATGTTTGCTGTACATGCAAAGATACATTCTTTTCCTTTCTTCTTCTTAAAGAAAAGCAAAACAGTCTTGAAAATCAAAATGTTTTGCCCTTATTTTAAATTCCATTTTTCCACCACACACTGTATAAAATAAGACTCATGATAGAACTGAGAAAGCTGGCAGTGCTAAATCTCCACGAATGGACAGTGGCAACACTTACAAATATCTTTTGTTACTGTTTTATCTGGAATTTACTGATTTTCTGGAATGTTTTCTTTGACAAAATATATTCACAAGGTTACTTTCTAAAATTACTTCTCAGAATATGTGTTGATTTCATAAATATTTATGTAAAACCAGCAACTGACAATTCTTTGTCAAACTGATGAAGTACAGGACAGATAAATGGAAAGTGAGGTGGATTGAAAACTGGTTTAACTACCTGGATCAAGCGATTGTGATCAGCAGCACAAAGTACAGCTGGAGGCCAGCCACTACTGGTGTACCCCAGGGGCTGATACTGGGGCCAGTGCTGTTTAATATCTGTATTAACCATGAGAGTGATGGGACAGAGTTCAGCTTCAGCAAGTTTGCAGGAAGAGCAAAACTTCGGCGAGTTGTTGTCACACCAGAAGGCTGTGCTACCATTTGGAAGGACCTGGACCAGTGGGAGAACAGGGCCAACATGAGCCTCGTGAAGTTCACCAAGGCAAATGCAAAGTCCTTCACATGAGGAGGTATAACCCCATGCACCAGGATGGGCTGAGGGCTGACCAGTGGAAACCACCTCTACAGAGAGGCACCTGTGCATGTTGGGGGACACCAGGTTGAACACGAGCCAGTGAGGTGTCCTCGTGGTAAGCAAGGCCAACAGCCTCCTGGGCTGCACCAGGCATGTTGCCAGCAACTGAAAAGGTGGTCCTTCCTCTCTGTTCAGCACTGGCAAGGCCACACCTCTGGGCTCCCCAGTACAAGAGAGGAAAGGATGTGCTGGAGTGAGCCAAACAAAAAAGTTCAGAAAGAAAATGGGAGAAAAGAACATCTGCTCTATGAGGAGAAGCTGAGAGAGCTGGGACTCTTCAGCCTGAAGCAGAGAAGGCTCAGTCGGTCTTATCAATGTGTGTAAATACCTGATCAGGGAAGAGGAAAACAAAGAAGTTCGAGTCAGACCCTCCTCAGTGGTGCCCAATGAAAGGTAAAAGGCAATGGACACAAACCAAAATGCAGGGAATCCCACGGAAACATGAGTAAAAACTTCATTTTTACCATGACACTGTCAAACACTGTCACAGACTGCCCAAAAAGGTTGTGAAGTCTTTACCTCTGGAGACATTCAAAACCTGACTGGATACAGCTCTGAGCAACCTGCTGTAGCTGATCCTGTTTAGGACAGGGGTCTGGACTACACAATCTCCAGAAGTGCCTTCACATTTCAGCCACTTTGTGTGATTCTGCTGTAACAAGGCTCGTTGGTCACAGATAAATTATGCAGTATTGTTAGTAACTACTATGTGCAAATTTGACCTTGAGGATGGGGTGGGGTGAGGTGATACCACTAAAACAAAGCACGTTCTCTTCCTGTGAAAAAAGGGGACTATGCCACATGTGGTTTTGCCACAATTTATCTACAGTCCCTACCAGTGGGGAGAGGTTGTTTTCCATAGGATTCCTTACGTATTTCTGTACAAGTGGCAGTTTGCTTGAACTCAGGCTCACCAGTGAGGCAAACAGTGAGATAAATAAAAAATAACAGGATAGTTGGAGGTCTGCTGAATACTATGACATCCTTATTATATGCGAGCCCTTAAAATGACTAATCAGCTTACATTACTCCCTCTTATCCCTGAAGAAAGTGAACAAGAGAGAAAATGTTCCAGTTTATTCATTGATACCTGAGAGCTAATACAAAATGCTCTAGTTGTAATGCAGTTGCTGGGCTTCGTTAGGAGTTTCGTGCCATGCCAGGCCCTTACTTCAGTGCACGTGTTGCAAATTCCCTGATGATATAATGTCACCTCATGTGAATGCTGAGACATCTGCACTCACAGTCTCTTTGAAATTCAGCAATGAATGACCCTGATGTCCTTTTCCAATTTTTAATTTCTGATTTAACTTGTATTATGGAGAGACTGCTTCTCAACTCTGTCTGCAAGCTAAAGATGGGTTAAAAATACAAGACCAAAAGAAGTAGTTCAGAACTGCAGCCATGTGGGTTACTCTGTGAGAGTACAGTCCTGTGAGATGTACCTGAAATGAACCATCATGTGCTAAAATCACTTATCTCCATCACAGGTAAGGAGGAAATTACAGTACTGAAAACCAAAGCATATGAGAAAAAACTGGTCTCATACGAACGATGAGGGTAAACTACAAAATCCCATCTGTCCTGTTGCTGCATTTCGTAACACCAAAACGAAGAAATAATTTTCTCCTAGTGAAATATTCTCCACCTGCACAGACAGGTTCTCCTTGAATCCTAGTTTACTACAGTTCACCTAAAAGGAGGAGGAGAACCGCTCCCATTTCTCAATTGTTGGACATGATCTTTGGGAACATTTTCTCTCACCTGCTTACTATGATACATTCTTAATACTGTTTGTACCTCCTACTGCTGTCTATCTGAGAGATGATTTGAACTCAGCTCAGGTCTCTAACAGCACCCAGAGGCAACACTGCTCTGTAAACACAATATTACTCTCTGTAGCTTGCTTGTGGAAATAACAGAAGCTCATAGATCTACCTGACTTAATCAGTGATGTCCTTGACCAAGGATGAGCAGAGTTCCCATGTGAATGAGCCCTTCATCCAGTCCAGCCATTTAAGTCAAGAGGCAAAGTAGGATTTTCTCCCTGACACAGATTCAGTGGATGCAGTACCTGCTGCAGTCCCAGCTCAAAGCTTTCACACCCTGTGTCACCTCTCCCTCTTGCACCACTGTGCTCTCACCGCCACCACTTGTTTTCTTGGGACAGGGCCATTAGTACCACCTGCACTAGCTGTACTCTCCCTAATTTGCTTGCACTTATTTTCTGTAGCAAAAATAACCCCTAATGTCTCGGGAGAGCAACTCTAATTTGCGAAGACTCCAAGTGTACTGCCACAGAACTGACTCATTTCTTCTGAGGGGATAAAACAAAAGCTTCCACAACATAGTTTCATAAGGTCTTAGAGGACAAAGTCTCTGAGCTCCTCTTTCATAAATATGCAAGGTCTCTCTTCATCCAAAGGTAAAAAACCAAAGGGAGATCTGAAAACAAAAGGAAGAGTCGAGGCAGAGGAGTGACTGTTCTGACGTCTCAGCTAAGACCAACAGGTTTCTTTCTACAGCTGAGAAAGTTTCCACAAGAGCCTGTTTTCTACAGTAGAAAATATACCTGATAAGTGCAGTCACCTTTCAACTCAAGGCTTTAACTTTCCTACCTCAGCTCTGACAAGACAAATCCTCTCAGAGAAGTTAGTGTCTCCCAGAAAAAAAGCACCAGTGATCTTGAAGCTCACTCCAAGTAATTTCTGACTGGGACACAGAGCTCAAATTCACCTCTGCAGTCCAGGAGGAGCATGGCAAACACTCAGCACCAGTGAAGCCAAATATGTCAAGCCAGACCTGACACCACCACTCTTCACCTCGTCTGTGCTAGTGAGCCTGAACATGCTCTCCAGCATCAAAGGTCAGCTCTTGGAATGTGCAATCAGCTGGTATCCATTCAGGCTGCCACAGTTTCGGAGAGCAGTACTGTCACAGACACCTCTTTACTCAGGTCTGCAGGGTTATGTGAGACCCAGTGGAGCCCAGCAGAGTTTTGCTCTGTGACACAGCACTAAGTAGTGGTGGAGAGATGACATCATTGCAGGTCTGTCACCTGTGCTGTCAAAGGATCTGGAAGAGGTTTGCTTCCACTTGTGGCTCCTCAGGCCAAATCCCCATCTTGGTGCCTGGGTTTCAGGCATGTCAGATGAAGCAGGTCCCTTCACTGATCCTCTGTTTGTCCATGGAGCATGGAAAGGGCGTCAGCTTCAGCTGTGGGATTTAGACTCTGCCATAAATCAAGTGCTAATGATGGTGAAAGTGGGCCAGGCTGGGAGCTTGGTGCACTGTGTGGCCACCCAATCACTCACTTGTTTAAGGAGAGCAGGTGGAAGGTGTCGGAGAAGTTGTGCCACCATGGTCCTCCTCTCCCATCACTAAGCTCCTTTTTCATTCTTTTGGGAAACAGTCACTGGAAGGGGTGTCAGCAGCAAGAAAAGAAGCTAATACACTGTTTTCCCTGCCATCTCATCCTAACCAGATATTCCTCCCACACATGGGGAATTCTATAGAAGAAGTGGCACCATTAATAGTGTTAGGAAACACGAGCTTTTGTAAAAGCTTTAGCACTGACCTCCAGCTTAGAAGGAGCAAATGGACACACCAATGACCAAAAAAAGTATTCTTTAACCAAGGCTGTGTGCCATCTTGGACTGAGGAGGGGAATACCACTGCAAAACAGGTGCCAGGCTGTAAGAAACTCAAACTTCAATGGAATTTCTACCTTTCTGGTACCCCTACTACCTTCACAGCTAAACTGCATAGAGCATTGAAGCCTGGTGATGACACACAGTGCCTGTAGGGCACCTGGATGAGTGTAAGTGATCTTATCTGGGTGCCCTCCTCTCTAGTGCCCACAGCGAGATCAGGGAGTGCCAGAAATTTTTGAGTCTGACCCATGATTACTAATTGGCATAAAGGTTAGTTAGGAGTACAGTGGAAAAATAATTAGCCCAGGTCTGTCAAGAGCATTTGCATGGTAAGACAAGACAGAAACCAAACCTATGTAGTATGAAGCAGATATTGGAGAGGAACATCAGTCAGTGGAGTGCAAAAGGGGTGGGTCAACAGTAAGGGTATGAAAAGGGCCAATTGATCCACTGAGGAGGAGTAGATTGTTTTCCTTTCTGTTTAAATTTTTTTTCTTTATGTTCCAAGCTCCACCAGCATGTGCTGTCTACAGGCAAAGGTGCAACATCAGATTTCAGGATAAGCTTGGATTTCATCCCAGGCTTGTGAAACACACACCCCATGGCTCTTGAGGTGTGTGTTTAAAAAACAGCCAAGATTAAGTTGGGTGCACATGACAGTGAGGAATGTCAGTGGAAATGTACAGAAGTGGTGTTCGCTGAAGCCAGGATTTGGCAAGTAAGTCAAGGAAAAATGTAGAAACTCTGTGATCAAAGGACCTGGTGTGACTGTACTTGCAACAAACTGAGAGAAAATCATGGAATGGAGCACTGCACATGCTGAGAAAGTTGGCAAGCCAGCATGCAGACACAAAAAGCAAGTCATAAAAGATACTGCACTTGGTTGAAAAGTTAGATTATTCCTGGATTTGATACAGGGAAGATGAAAATCCAGGGAAGTCTGAAATATGCTATTACAAAAATTTTCAGTCTTCTACAGAGTTTTCACAGTCAGATAGCATCTATATGAGCTGCTTATGATCAGTTTTCCAGGGGAAAGATCATATTGCTGAGAAGAGGCTAGGTAAACATAATTTTCTTATTCTCATTAGCACACACTAACATGTATAGTTATTTTAGTTTCTGGTACTTCAAATGGGTTCAAATGTTAAAACTAAAACACCAAGCTGAAAGAATATCAGTAGCAGTGCAAAACCGAGCACTAGAAAGCTACAATATATCTTTTTTGAATTTTACTGAAGCTTTTAAATCACATGGGGTTACACTATTTTTCCTGTGAGAATCCAACTTCTTTGAAAGCAGAGGTAGGTTACTACTCAGTCAACAAAGAGCTGTCTAATATTTGTTTATCTTCCTTGTTCAACAGCATCCTGATCTACATTCTTCATTGGGGTATGACATCCTTAAGAAGCAGGCTCAAACAGGCTCACAGACTAGCTGGGGAATTACTGACAGAAAGAAAAGACATCTTTTTTTTCACCTGCTTCTCCCCAAGTCTTATTTACTGGTAATTAACAGAGGAATCTGAAAATACTTCTCACCATCTCTAGGCCTTAGCTCATATCTTAAATTAAAACCCCTCAACAATTGTAGGAGATTCAAAATGAGCACATAATCTAAATAGCTAAGAGAGACAAAATGTGTTGGAGAAGAAATTCTATGTTTTGTAGACAGGGCAACAGACGCACAGAGTGTATGGATAGATAAATTTGCCTAAACTTCTTATGCAACAAGCCTGTGAAAAGAGCTAAAACCGAGCCTGCGCTTCTTGAGCTCTACTCCAGGAGTGTACATTTGATAATAATGGGAATTTTCAAAATATCTACATCTCATCAAGTGAGACTTCTCAGAAGTCTCCATCCTCAGGATGGAGGACAAGGTCACAAGTATAACACTATTTTCTGAGAATGCAGTATCATTTTACTTTGTGCAATCCCCTTGCATAAGCAGCTTAATCATGGTTCTTATCTTGTTATTCAATTTTCTTTCTAGATCAAAGAGACATTAAATCAACAATTCAAAGGAATGAAGGTGAGGTCTTGCACATACATGCAGTGCTCCATAGCTCTCAAAAGAAATAGAAATTAATTTGACTTTGTTATACTATAATATTTTTTCCATTCTTTGCAACCCAGTATTACAGACAATGTGAGCTGAACACTTCTCTCCATTTGATTGGAAAATTGGCAAGGGTGACATCCATGCTCTTGAAACAGCGAAGAGAGTAAAATACAAAGAGATGAGAGAAATTTTATCTGTAGGATATTATGGCTTCAACAAACTTCATCATGATCTCCCAAGAAGGAAAGAAAATGCAAAACAAGAGAAGGAAGAACAGCATGATAAAGGGATATGCAAAATTGTAGTTATTAGTGATGCACCAATTTCATGAGATATATGTAGGAATGGCAGGAGAAAATTCTCCAGAGAAAAACCTCTGTGAATGTGAACCACTAGGCAAGGGCTGGTCAAATATCATACATTTTCAGAACATGTAGCGTGTAAGCTGTAACATACCATGTACCACAGCGCCCAAAAGATTTCTGTTAGAGACATTTCACTGAGTGGGGGAAGAGCCAGAAATATCCATAATAATGTGGCTGATGTCAGGGTGCTCAGGACAAGCAAAGAATTAAGAGGGACTGGTGTGTAAGTATTTCGGCTCTATATTCCATGCATTTGTCATGGACATGTTACATAAACATCTGTGTCTTAAAACTGGTGTTAAGATATTTTCAAACCCCTCAAACAGCCAACTTACCAGAAAAATAATGTGAAAGAAACCCCAACAAACTTCTGAAATTGCAAATAGATATTCTGTGGCATAAATTGCCTTCAACTGTAATTTCTTAGCTAGGTTTATTTTAGGGTGTGGTATTTGTACAGTGTCTAACACAAGCAGGGTCTGATACAGTAATTTGAGAATGGTGTAACATCAATAAGAAAATCTGGTACTTACAAAAATCTGCCTGATGAGCATTTTTCAACTTTATGATTCTTACAGTAAGCAAGGAGTAGGGTGTCATTTCTTCCTGCTGAAAAAAAAAATAACGAAGGAGATGTAATTTAAAGTTTTGAATATGAGCATTGAATGTAATGCAACCAAACAATGGAAAAAACCAAGGTTCTGCTAAAGTTGTCCCTTCCAGTTGGCATCACAGCAAAAATACAATAGGCAGCAAAATGCACTCTCCACAAACTTCACTGACCCCTAAAGCCTGTAGTTATCTAAGCATACAGACTGAAGGGGTGGAAAGAGAGGATGAATAGGAAAGCTAAGACTGGGTAAATAAGCTGAGGAAGTTCATTTAGCCAGTAAAATTAAATGGCACGTGTGACTATCAGCAGCCAATATGAAGACAAAATCCAGTGAATCCAGAAATCAGTGATATTTTAAATTTGGTTGGGTATAGACCAACAGCCTGTGTTGTGCTGTAGGTAGAATCAAGGCCTTTACAAAAGATTTTGCTTCTAATGCAGTGCTTGGATTATTGGAGACAAGGAGGGGAGAAGAGATAGGTCTTTTGATGTTTTCCTGCATGTTTTTAAAAGAATCATTTTCATGAGAGAGAGATGTCTACGGATGAGTTCCTAGCACCTCAGGGACTGTCTCAGGTCTACACAATACACAGCTTTAGACAAACTTTCCTAGCTTGCTTTGTGGGAACACAAGTTTTCCTTACCAAGGATGGCTATCTGACTCATAGACATGGAATAGTATTATGAAGTATACAGTTTGGATTACAATCCTTAATTCCAAAAAAGGCTGTCTGCAATTCCTTGTTGAAGGTGCTAGGCCTGATCAACTGGGTCTGTAAAAGTTGTGACAATCACATGTGCATGATGGATTTTATATCTTCAGGAAACCTGTTGATCATGTCCACTAGCAGCAGCTAAAGCAAGCAGGATATCAGCAAAAAGAAGCAGAAAATCAACAAAGCTTGCTGTGGCTTCAGCATAGATAGTTACATTGATTCCCCAACTGTGGGAACAGTTGAGGAAAATTTATCAAAACAGCTGAAGTTTATAGAAAGGAAAGAGAGTTCCATCATGGTTGTACTAAAGAGACTGAAAAGGGTAAATCAGTACTGGGGATGTCTCCCTCTATCACTGTTTAGGAACTGAAGCAGAAGAAAAGGAGAAATTTCAGCAATTTCAAATTGTATTCAGTAATAAGTTCCAAAGTTAATGTATAATTGTAATAGTAACAAGTCTTGTTAGGTAGAAGGAGTAACAAAAAATGACTGCAGTGAATGTCTGAGGATGAGGCTCTGCGCAGGAAAGAAAATGCAAACTCTGTCAAATCCTGAGGTCTGGCTGCTACCACTGCGTGAAGAGCTTTAATCTGCACGCAGAAGTGTTATCAGCAGATGCTGATTGGGTACCTCCAATAAAAGGGGAAGGTATAAATAGTATTTCTATAAATAACCTGTATGTAAAAAAGTCACCTTGAGTTAGTCAGGCTATGGAGTAATAAGGAATTTTTTAAGGACTTCTGAGCAAAGCACTAATGAAAAGAAAATATTGTAACATTAAAATGAGGCAGATTTAGGAATAGGGAAATGTTAGTTTGCAGTTCTAGTGGCAAGGGTCTGTGGAAGTTGCAAAATGACCAATCTTATTATGATGCCACTTGAGGATACACATAAAGATAGATATTCAGATAAAGAATACGGAAGGCACATATATATTGGGTCAAGCAATAGATAGCCACTTCAATGACCAACAGGTAGGCAGCCACTTCAGTGGAGGCCAGATGATAATCACTAATATTCAGAAAGAGCTCGAGGAGAAGTTGAGATAATGGCAGGAGACAATTAGATCAGTATTTCTTAGTAACATCATGACATGAAATATCACCAATAAGAAGGGGGGGGCCAAAGAAAGATGTCATGAAAGCTAATGACCAAAAGCTGGAAAAGATAATCTGAAGTGAAATAGAAGACAGCTTGTGGAAGATAATGAAATAATTAGGAGACGTTATCTATTTTCTGAGAAACTTCAATTAAAATAACAGGGAGAAACTCTCGAATGAAATAAGAGAAAGCACATACAGAAGTGCTGCTGCTGTAATGAATGTCAAAGACTGATAAAAAAGGTCAAAGTATAAGAAATCAGTGAGACAAGACAGTACATCAGCTGAGGTGTGTAGAGCATTGGACCATGGGCAATCCATCATGACAAAATTTAGCTGAACCTCTCAAATAATTTCCATCTCTATAAGAATGGAAGACATGAAGGTCATAAAAGGAATTTGCAAATAAAATACAGTAATTTTCAGGCTATGAAGTTGTCCAGTAAAATAGCAAGATTGATGTTTTTATAAAATGCTGGGTAATTGAAAGGCATGTTAAATACAAGATAGCCAGTGCCTAAAATAACCAGAAAGCTTTGCCCATGAGCTCAAGCTTATAACCAGGAATGAGCTGACTGGTTAAAATGCTAACACTTTTTGGTGTGAGGTACAGAAGCAACACATCCAAAACAAGTGGGCTAAGTGCCAAACAAATGCATTCTCTTTATTAGGTTACAAGGTGTAGAGTATCTTGGCTTCTGGGTGGGTATATTCCAAAACTAAAAAATAAATTAATCACTGTTGCTCAAAGTCATAAGTAAGGCACAGGACATTTTACAGGGCTGTGTTCTAAATAGGGCAGGTAAGATTTCAGCAGTATCAGACCACAGGCTGAGCCAGCTCCACATAGTTGTGAATTGTTACATTTTCCTGAAAATTTAGCAGTGGGGCATATTTGGCTTTGCACTATAGGTAGACAACAGATAAATCCCATGCACAGCCCCAGGCATGTATTCCTAAACCAAATCCAGTAATTATTCAGTTTATCACACAGCTATGCAAAGTCCTCTCAAATTGAAACAAGTACTTAGGCAAATGTTTGAGTATTTGCATTAAGGAAAGCTTTATACCTGTTTACTCCTTCTGGAACTCAAGATCTGCTACAAGCATGTTATCCTTTCTAATAGCTCTTTACTAATTATTATCCTCCTGTTGAAGATAGCAAGTTATGACTTGAAAAAATTGAGACAATTACCAAAAGCTACCCAGGAAACCCAATGCCAGTAAGAGACAAAAATTGGCCAGTTTAGACAAGTCTGTACCTTTAATCCCAGTTTTCTGCCAAGATTTATTACAGAGGAGAGAAGACATATTCAAAGCCAGGAGGCAAATAGAGAGTGTCTGAGAATGTCTTTATTGTTAAACACCTGTGGATATCAAATAGAACTTTCAGAAGTTCATTTGGTAGGGAGAAACTATAACATGAGTAATGAACTGAAGCTGTGGAAAGGGTCCCTTAGACCCCTATATGCAGGAGTTTATGGCCCCAGGAATTTTTTTTTTTTTTTTTTTTTAAATATTACTTCATGTATGTTCTAAAACATATGCTGGATTCTAACAATCTTTACGTAAATGTAACTTTGTTAGTGGTAAAGAAGGGTTGGTTGCTTTTGGCCAGGGAAATTCTAAACCAAAACACAACTCCAGTATGAATACATTAAATCATTACAAAACTGGTAAGGAGACTGGGTCATTGTTTTCCCCAATAGCTGCTTTTCCTACTTTAGTACATTCTCTTGCTGAGCTTTAACATACACACACACAGAGAGCAAATTAGGAACATTTAAATGCCATGTCAGTTTTGGTTATGCTACTTTGTCTTTTAAAGCAAGTTTCACTCCCCACTGGTAGCTTGTCACCTTTTTGTACGTTAATATTCATCTGTAGGAGCTGCCACGTGTTGTTAACAAGAGATCAGTTTGATCAATCCATTTGATAAGGTTGCGACATACATAGGCAAACAGCGTTTGTAGTTTTCTATTCATTTGGTAGTCTGGTTACATTAAAAAAATTAAACATACAGGTCTCTTATAAGCGGTCGACACTTGGATCACACATCATTTCAGATGTCACCAAAAGTAAGTTTTCTTTTTGTTTGGAGGCCCAAGGTTTTACTGTGAGGCAGCTTGACACAATGCTAGCTGCAAAAGCAATCACCAATAGAGCTGCTACATGTTTGATGCAATTACAGCTCCATCAGAGGCCCTGCAAAGGGTGCTAGAGTTGTTTCATTATGAAGAGGGGCACAGTGATCAAAGCAGGCATTTGTTCTGAAAACTGGCATTAATGACCAAACCCCAAAGGTTCACCAACAACCATGCTATGACTTTCTGACTCTGCCAACATTTTCCATTCCTTCTGGGCTAAACCTCCATTAAATCAATAGAGATAGAGGGCATTAGAAGAAGGCCAAAGTCAGTCCCATTTTAACAGCAAATTGAGAACATTTTCACTAAGGGATTTCTCTAAGCAAAGAAACCATGAGAATAACATTCTGTATAAATAGATAAAGGAATAAAAAAATAATAGTATGGAGATGTTGCACCTAAAGAAAATTTTCTTTCATTAAATATTCCTATTCCTACATAAGCATGTGAATCTTTAATACCCACATCTGTGGGGAAAAAAGATCCTACCCTTCTCGCAGAAGTATTGTTTTAGTCCCATATATTTTTAGTTTGTTGAAGTTGGTACCTTAGCATCATCGCTTGGGGCTACATAGCACATCATCCATTTTCTGTCTTCATTTTCCAAGAGGCTTGGTTCTCTTCTTGAATACTGCTGAGGGAAGAAGAACAGGGGATGAAAAAGAGAGTAAAGATCTTTGTTTTTTTTTTTACTTATTTCAATTCCTCAGTGTAGCATTCCAATGTGGAACAGGCAATTTGCACCTCTCATTGTGGTGAATAAAATAGATGTGCCAGGAATGTGGCAGCAGGATCCATGCAATATGGAAAGATTCTGACTCCAGGTCCTGGTAACAGCAAATATCCAAGAAAGGACAATCTTGTTTTCTTGGAAATTTATGTCCTATAAATTACAGTGGACTTGACCTGTTGTAATTCAGGGGCAAATCTGAATTAAAAACTCAGAGACTCCTGCCAGGGTTGTTCTGTTTTCCACTTACCTGAGGTAAGGCAGAGGTTGATGCCATCGAGATCGCTGCTACATTAAAAGCAGCTGCTGTGAATTGCACCTTGGTACGAGACTCCACAGGTGCCAGTGCCTCCCGAAACAAATGTACAATCTTGAAGAAGTGTCAGAAGTTGCTGAACAGGTGTTTTATTACATTGAGTCAGAGCTCCACCCCGCCATGATTTCTGAAACAGGGAAATTTCCCACCCACATTATTTGTCCAAAGAGCAGCTGCTGTAAGGTGTGACCGCTCACATCTGCAGATCTTGTGCCTGAGCAGTGTGTGCTGAGGGACCAAATCCTTCCCACCTGGGGAGGAGCTCGAGGAAATGCAGCAGCAGCTCTAACCTGATTGATTGCATGATAGAGACCACCTTTGAGAGATACCCTTGCAGTGATTTCCTAAAAGTGAGGATAGCAATAGCCTAATGAACACATCAACATATTTTCTCCATGCAAACACCTGAATTTTACACATGATTGCATCCATAATAAAAAATAAATTTAAAAAACGCCTGTGGAGATGATAATTACGATGAAGACATTTATATCTGAAGATAATAAGAATTCTTCTGAAGGAACATTTTTCCCTTAAAAGTGCTGTTACATCACGATTTCGGCGTACACACTTGTTTTTCTTGTAGTGTTCTATTTCAAAAGGAATTAAAGAATGTATGATAAGTAACATTTCTCTGCTCCCTAAACTGCAATGTATCATTTTTCCATTTGAAATGTCTTATTTCTGGACTTCACATTTAATACAGTATGCAGCTCAACAAATTTAAATGAGATTCAAACACTTCACCCTGAAAAATTGCTAAATGTCTCCACAAACTACAGTATCATTTTCTGATGCAAAAAAGGTCCAGACTTCTGAGCAACTGTATTCAAATCATCATCCAGCTGGACACTATTTGCAGGTTATTGGAATTTAATGGACTGATGCTGTACATACTTTTTTTTTTAATCTAGTGAGGATCTGCATGTGTTTAGCACACCTCTAGGAAGCTCAGTGATTAAATTTTCTAAGACATTATGCAAGCATTATTAGGCACACATACGTTTGTATTGAAAGTCCTCCCAAATGATTAAAAGTAGTGCTTATGAAAGAACTTAAGATTAATAGGATGACAAAGCATCCTGCTTCCTCGTAGAGATGAGCATACGTGTGAAATCACAGCCACTCTGACTGTGGCTATGAGTTTTGTGCAAGGACCTTGACTGACTGAAACTAGACACAAACCCAGTGACTTCTGGAAGTCTCATTACATACTTTTCTTATGTGAACGGAGGAATCAATACAAAAAGTTGTTCTAACAAGAAAAACAAGTTAAGACAATCTGAGAATCTTTCATGCAGTATTCTATCTTTTCAAAAGTTTGATTTCCTAGGTTTGATTTCATATCTACATTATCTTTGTTTGTTTTTGTTCCTTTATAAAGTAAGCACATCCAATCTATCATAAATTGCAAGTGAAAATTTGCTTTCTTTCTCACCTTCATTGTATTGAAACTTTCTGGAACTGCTTAATTCAATCCAGAACTAGATAATCTAAAGCAATAGGTATAAGGACAGCCACAAGCCTCTCTACACTTTGGCTGATGCTTTGCTTAATATGAACACTTGCATTTCTGTAAAAAAGTTTTAGAATCTTTTTTTTTTCTGTGAGAATCGTGACCAGAAGCAGTTTAGACGAAAGTAAGTGTATACACAAAAGCACACACATTTCCTATTTCTTGTGCTACAACCTGCCTGTATCCTTGGTTGAAGTGCCTAGAAGAGTTTCAGTACCACAACCAAGGAATAAGAACATTTGTTACAATATCTTTGTAATTGTGCCTCACAAAGGTTGTCAGATCCAGGTCTGGTTTCGGCAATGTAGGAAGATAATGCATGTGAGGTTTTTGCATGAGATCCTGTTTTCATTTACATTGTCATATTGCACCCTTGGTGTTAAGACAAAAGGAAATGAGGTGGGGAAGAAGCCTTCAGCATCTCTTCGGAAGCTGACTAAGAGTTGCTTGTTGCCTAACAACTAACCTTTCTTTCCTGACTCAAGCCTTCCCTATATGAAATACCTGTTCCTTAAGCTCTAGTAAGACGTAGCCAAAGGTGCATTTGACTCAAAGCTGACACTGCATTTGAATTTCCTAAATTAGTTTGAAGTTCAAAATTGCTTTTTGCTATGAAGCACTATTTCTTTTGAGGCAAACATATCCTTTTCACGAGGTGTGCATTTAGGATACACTTGACCATTAAATCATCTAAAAGTTAGACTTACAGTAAAAACTGGTTGTGTTTTCTCTGTACTGAGCAGAAGAAGAAATTGCGGCAACTGCAAGTAGTGGCTAAACCTCTGAAATGGATTCTTCTGGAGAAGCCTAAACCTCCCGACCACACTTGACACCTAACTTCTGAATGCTTGACGCTGAGGTGAATCTTGCTCTGGGTGATCAGTATGTTCTCTTTAGCCACTTTTTCCCAAAGTTACTGATGCTGAGGGAACCTGACATTGAGGAACTTGGTTTTGTTGTTAGCACGTGATTCACCCTGTTGCAATGTGAAGCTGCAAAACACCCTTGGGCAAAAGCACTATTAGCATATAAATGAAAAGTCCTCTCTGGTATTCATCTAAATAACAAAGAAGAGGTTTTGTGATAATCAGGGTGGCAGAGAAGGCAAAATTCAATTCAGCAAGTACCACTACAAGTATAAACTTTCAACCATATTCAAGTTCAGTATCACCAAAGGCTCCTGTGGTGGTGTAGTGGACAGCCTGACTTGGGACTGCAGTCCATAAGGCACAGGCTGTGCAGCGGTAGCTCATGTCCAGGTGTATTACGGGAGTAGTATTAAACTGGGTTTTCTGTGAAACCCCAGGCTGCAATCTGTGGAAGTTAAACAGCAGCTTTGTAAACATCTGAAACAAGTTTGGGACAAATGGGAAATGTCAGAGGGAAATACTGACAGGAGAGGATTGCAACAACTCTCTGAAGGAAATGAACTCCTGACTTGTAGCGCAGAGCCACCGTGGTCCAATGATACATTTAGTGTAGCTCAAGAAACAGAGAAACTATGCTGGGCCGTCCCCACATACCCACATTTATGGCAATTTTGGGGTCTGTCTGTCAGCTAATGAGCTGATGGTGAGACGCAGTTCACACAAAGTTGCTCTGCCTTGAACTGATTGTCATTTAAGGCTTTTTCTGCAATGATTTTTTTCCCCCCGACTAGTCTGATGGTAAGACTACAATAAACACATTCTAGAATTACAACTACAACTGAGTTAGGAATTTACCAGTAGTGCTCAAAGACATAGGTTGGATCAGATTTAATTATTCAAAGATTTATTAAAGGGACTGCTATGACAAATAAATGATCAGATAGATTTCGTGTTTTCTTTCCCCTTTTCTCAATCATTCTTTCTGATTAGTCTCCTCAGCCTCTTTCCCATCCGTTACAGCTCCTCTGCAGCCTGAAGAAGAAAAGGAAGCACAGGGTTAGGTAATGTACTCACTCCAGGTCATCTTGCAGTGCTGAAAATCCTTGTGCCTCTTCCCTATATGAGAAAGGCCTGGCTGTTGCAGAAGCTCTTGCATCCAGTATCTCTCTCGTGTGCTGAAGCTGCGTTCCTTCCTTGTGCAATCTGAACTGATGCACATGGCAGCCAATCTTGCCCAATATACAGCGTGTTGTCACGGGGAAAATGGAGAGATAGCCTTTCCAGGGCACCTGGTAGATCATGTAAGCAGTGCTTAACAAACCCAGGCTCTGCTGGGAGTCAAATCTACCTTTTGTGCTTTCTGAGATGTGATGGGGGATAACCCATGCCTTGTGCC
Organism: Dasyornis broadbenti; assembly: GCA_013397935.1. Lineage (NCBI taxonomy): Eukaryota > Metazoa > Chordata > Aves > Passeriformes > Dasyornithidae > Dasyornis > Dasyornis broadbenti. The sequence goes on from VZRN01006117.1 coordinate 517,208, forward strand.
AGCCATGCCACATGCTCTGGCTGAATAAAATATAAACCTGTGCAGGAATCTAGTGTGTCCACTTAGGCACAAAAGGGGTGATCACGAAGATTAAACTATGTCAACAGCTCTGTATGGAAAGACTTTAAAGAAACCATTGCAAAACATCTTAAGGAAGTGTTTCAGAAATGCGTAAGGAAAGAAACATTCTCCAGGAGATCGAGATAGGCAACTATGTAAGTACATCTTATTACATGCTAAATTAAATCACCACATTGCAACATTACACTGTACTAAAACTCACAGACATCAAAGTCAAGCATGACTCTTAGGTCAGGTCAAGAAAACACAGATTAAAGAAGGACAAATTCGTAGTGACAAACATTGCTGAATATCCATTATAATAAATGTAAGGGAGCCACGCGTTACTAAAGCATGTGGAAACCCGTCTAAACAGCTCTTGCATACAACTCTCACATGGTTTTGGTATTTTGACCCTATGTGATGTAACAACTCAAACTACTCAGTTAGATCACGTTGCACAGATATGACATGAAAGGAAAATGAATTATTTGCTGCCATTTCCACAAGTCCAAGACAATGATAAGCTCATACGTGCAAATGAAAAGGAAATGTATATGAGGAGAAAGCAAAATGTTATCAAAGGTTTGGACTTATTACTTCATATAGAAAGCAAAATAATTACTAATTATGCAGGGATGATAATAAAACACTTGTATTCTGTGTTCAAAAAGAAGGCACTTTACGTGTTTCATCAGTGAATAATGAAAATGAACACATAGTCATACAACACATAATAAGACAGTACAGAGGTCATTCTTACCATTCTTACCAATTAGGTCTTAAAACATCTCTTGACTATCTGTGGTTCAGCTATTTAAATCCTGGTATACTGCAAAACTACAAAAAGTTGACAGAAAGTGAATATTGTGCCAATTTTAAAAGTAGCAAGAGGAATGTAGTAATGTGCCAGTAGTTTGTTTACCCTGGCTGCCATTGCCATATTGAACACAATATCTGACTAATTAAAAATCAATTATCGTATATTACTCTCATATATCACTCTTGGTTCTCTTGCTATTCCTCAAAATGTGGGATGGTAGTCAGGCACATTAAATGCTCCATCATCCCTGAAACAGTTGATAGAAACACCTGTTTTAAATGAAGAGTTAGTTTCAAGTTGCATACATTTTTTACATTTATGTTTCATACATTTTGTATGGCATTTGTTAATGCATGCATCTTTATATCAGATCTAACTTTCAGCATACAAAGCAATTATACACTGAAAACTGCACTCCACCACACAAGGGAGTGTTTTCTCCAAAAAAAGATTGTTGATATGTAATTAGTTTGCCTTGGGACAGTCATTAACTAGTACAATTTACTGTCTGGACAGGAGCTGGTTCCACCCAATCAAATTCCATATATATGTATGTGTGTGTGTGTGTGTGTGTGTGTGTGTGTAAAAACATCAGGGAGATTTGGAGTAAAAAACTATGTCTGAAACACTTTGCATGAAGGCAGAAGTAAGGGATTTCTTGCTCGTGCTCATTTGCATGTGAACTAAATGTGTAGCCATATGGTTCAGTAAAGAGCTTAAGAACCATGTAGCTGGGAAATAAAAGACCAGGAAGAAAGGACAGGAAAACTGCTGGAAGTTGATATTAAGAAAGAGACATAACTGTGCCTTTCTTTTTCTTTTTCTTTTTCTTTTTCTTTTTCTTTTTCTTTTTCTTTTTCTTTTTCTTTTTCTTTTTCTTTTTCTTTTTCTTTTTCTTTTTCTTTTTCTTTTTCTTTTTCTTTTTCTTTTTTTTCTTTTTCTGCTTCTTCTTCTTCTTTCTTTATTAAACTTTGTGGAACTCTTACTTATGTTAGGACAATGCACAGAAATTCTTCTTTAATTTCCTTATCTTTGGCATGTTGCAGAGATGATGCCACGGTGAGACCAAAACATGCTGTGCTATGGATGCACTGATGTCGCAAGCCAGGTTAGTGAAGCTGTCTTTAAGTGACCAGAGTGCAATAAGGCTGCAAAAGATGTCAAATCAATTAGAGGATGCCCTCCCAGAAATGTGCATGGGACAGCAAAACAGGGATGCATAGAAAATAGATCTTTCTGGGGTTAGCATTAGCCAGAGGTTCCCCATAGGGTGATGAGGAGTTTTGGTAAGCCCTGAGCTGTGTCTGGAAACTGGTCAGTAGGAAATAGCACTTTTCAAAATGAAGAAACAGATTTTGTTCTACCCTGCAATATCACTTTTTTTTTTTTTGTCTTAAGTGCAAAGATAGTAAGATTTTTTTAATGTAAAGACTGAAAAGAAAGTATATATTACTATGATAAAGATTTTTTTCTAACTGATTTCAGAAGTAGTCCTCAGTGATAAATATCACTGAAAAGTTTTCTTTTGAGGAATTTTTAAGAGTTTACAAGTCTCAAATTCTATTTTTGTGAGTGGTTTGGAAATAAACAAAGCACCCTGACAGCCCAGATTTGCAGAAGAACAAAGATTGATGGAATAATATTAAGACCAGGGCAATCATAAAGAATGATCTGACCTGCTTGATAGACTGGCCTGATTAACCATGGTAAAATCTAATGCACTGAAGTGCGAAGTTATGATTAAAGGAATGACAAATTTATGTTACGATTTACTCTCCCATATGAAAGGGAAGACTGGAGTGTGGAAAAATCTAACTTACCAGCTTATGGAAGACAAACAACTTCTCAGAAGTGTCTAAAGGCAAATGAGGAAAACTGGATTCTGTATATAGAAACTGGGAACTCATTTATGTGTAAGAATATAAGAATAACAGAGCAGTGTTAATCTCAGTGTATAGCAGTAGTGGGAACGGTACTGGATTCTGCATTTGATAAAGAGACAATGAAGAATTGAAGGGAATACAAGAGCAGAGATACAGCTGGATACAGCAAATAAAGGCGGATTTATAATCAGAATTTGATGGGTTGAGTCTGCTGATTTGACAAAAAGAAGACTGTAATGTAAACTAGGTATATTTTATAAAATCGATCCTAAAAAAGAAACAGTAGTTATGCAATGGTTTTTAAGTTACTAGGAAAATATGTAATGTGCTAATGTCTGAGCTCTGGCCAAAAGAAACAAGGCTGGAAACAAGGCGCATACTCATTGCTGGAAGATGATCACCCACCACAACATAGTTCCATGCAATGTGGTGACTTCACCATTCCTGATATCTGTAAAAGAAGAGGGATCATTTTTCTTCAAGATAGACTTTGGTCAGTCGCAGGTGATCAAGATTAACGTTCAAGTAACTGCATGGCAGGATACAGTCTGACATCCAGCAAGTCTAACAAGATGGTCTGATGCTACTTCTGTCTTCTATAAGTCATGGAAAGAAATAAGATAAATAATCTAGTACAAACAAATTTCGTCCTTCCATAGCCTAATAGGAATTCACCAGAGTTAAACAAATCAATTGCTCTGTACAGTGTTATAAAATGGACTTACTAAAGAAGTGCAAGCTGGTAGGACCGTTTAGCAAACAAGAGTGGGAAAGCCCAGAAAACTGTCCCTCAGCATTCTGCTAAAGGCTTGTTTTGTACTTGCAAACAAGGATTGCAAAGGCAAAGCATGCAATCAACCTAGATACCCCTCCAGGTTTAGCTTTAACATCCAATAGCTTTACAGGCCTTCTTCGTCTCTCTCCTAGGACCTTCCAGCCTTATTGACTTCACTTCTTGCTGAACTTCATCTTCAGGTTTCCCATGTGAAAGGTGTAAAAAGCCTCCTTCAAACTTGTTAAATCTTGAGATAGGTCTGACAAAAAATGTCTAAAATGAGACATTTTTAAAGTGACCAGAGTGGATTCAAAAAGCTTATCCATTTGGTGGGCATCCTAGAAGAAAAGACAAACACAGAACCACATTGGAGATACCCAGCTCCCCCCTGGCTTGTGAATGGCTGGTTCTGGAAGCACTAGTGATACTCTGTACGGAAATTACATCTCCTCTGCTAGTAGCTGCAAGAGCCATCCCTTGAGATGCGCACACTTACTGTGCAAAGAAAGTTAACTGGTCATGCGAAAATCAGTCCAGTCTGACTACAACACCACTTCTGAGACTTTAATTCTGGAAGGATAAGTAGAAAGTAAAGAATTGCTGAGAGATAGAACCCGTTCATAATCCACAAAAAATAACTTCAAAGAATCTAGCCAGGACAAAACACACTGTTAAAGCTACAACTTTTCAGCAGTACAGAAATAAAAGCATGATTATATCCAGAGAGCTTCCTTTCAGGAACAAGGCAGGCATTTCACAGGCACCCCCTCCTAGACATTGACTCTTCTCCTCTGTATTCTAAAACTGAGAGCGCACGGAGCACTTTTATCCTTGACTGGCCTGTCATTGCAGAAACACCGTGTGCTGCTCCCTCTGCCAGACTGATTATACTATTTAAAGCTTCAGAGTGACACCACTCAGCCAAGCACACTGAGGATATCTTTATCTACTTGTTTGGAAAGTGGAGATAAAATCCTCCACATCAGCCTTGAAATGTGGCTGGCAGCCACAGAGGCCACACCAGCAGCAGCCCACCCTGCTACCAGCACCTTGCCATGTAAACACAATACAGAGAGACACAAGCTACCCCAGAGACAAGAATAAATTGGGAGAGAAGGGTCTGGAGAGCAGCCCTGCAGAACAGGGACTTGGGGGTGCTGGTCTGCAGCAGGCTCAGTATGGACCAGCAGCATGCGCTGGAATCCTGGGATGCATCAAACACAGCATTTTTTATTCTGTTCTATATCTTCTGCATTCCAAAGAATTTTAAATGTTAACCACAGGTGGTTTTAGCAGGCTACAAATTGTAGATAGTCTGCTGTTACGTACACTGAGAAACAACACAATCCAAGTTTAACCTTTCAACCTAACCTTCCAAAAGCACTATAGCAAAAAACCCCAAACTCCAAAAATCCACAAACCCACAAAAAAACAACAAACCAACCAACCAGCCAACCAAAAAACCAAGCCAAAACTCAACAAACCAACAAGATATTTGCAAAGAATTACGGAATTTCTACCATCTGTTAATAACTGAGAAGTGAAAGCTCTGGGAGAAGCATAAAGTAACTGATTTGGTCTGTGAAGTGTTAGTGTGCTTTATGTTTTTAATTCAAACTAGACCATAGGTTACTTGCAGTGAACTTAATCCAAGTAAGTTTATTCATATGTTTGGAGATAAATACTCTTGCATACTTGCTATGACTGCATGATTCAAGTCTACATGACTTTTAATCTCATGAGACTATTTCTCCACTGTTGTTGGTGGTGGTGGCTTTTTTAAACAAACAAGTAAAGCATTTTAATCCTAAGGAGCAAAGCAGGTAGTGAGAGGCATGCAAGAGGCTGAATGATCATTGCTACAGGTACAAATAAACTGCTCTTCTGTGTCCTCCCTCCTGGAAAGAGTGAGGAAGCCCAGATTAGACAACCTCTTATCATAGAACATTTGGTCCAAATAGGCAGATTTTGCTGAGTAGGTCCAAATCTGTGCTGGATTTGATGAAGAGACAGTCCAAGAGAAATTACAGCTCAGGAGGAACAGATTCTTCTGTAGCAGCTTGTCATACAGAATGATGTCCTTAGTATAGCAAACCTTTTCAGAACTTCCAGGGACCTTTATAGGCCTGCACCATTTTTGTCAGCTTCTCAGATCAAACCAGGCTCACAGCAATACTATAGTTAAAATTGATTTCTGTTATCTCAAGAGGGAAAAATAGCGTTCCTGGAACAGAATATCCTCCAGGAGGAGGATGCCCTACTGCAAAACACAAAATCTTCCTTCTTACACTAAGACCATGTAAAGCCCTTTCTCCCCCATGTGGGTGCTCCTAACTCTGCAGGTGCTGAGTTCATGCAGGACCCATCCAAAAGCAAGGACAGGCAGAGCTGATGAATTCAAGGACCTGCACATCCTTGTTCTTGTTTTGAGGGAGTTTAAAGTCAACAGTGTTGTTCTGTTCAGCTTATATTTCCAGTTACTATGCTACTACTGCTAACACCAGGAGAAGTAGTGGAAAGCACACAGATGAACTTGGCAGTCAAACAGGGAAGAACTTCATCAACACTCTTTTGCTTTCTTGGTTGCTTGGGTACCCACAGCACAGTCTGCTCTGCCTCTGCTTAAAAACTCCCTTGGAGGTGCTCTGTGCCCACAGAATGGCATAGAATCATAGAATATCCTGAGCTGGAAGGGACTCACAAGGATCATCAAAGTCCAGCTTCTGGCCCTGCAAAGGACAACTTCAAGAATCACACCATGTGCCTGAGGGCATTGTTCAGACACTTCTTGAGCTCTGTCAGGCTTCGTGTTGTGACCACTTCCCCGGGGAGCCTCTTCCAGTGCCCAACCACCCTCTGGGGGAAGAACCTTTCCCTAATATCCAACCTAAATCTTCCATGACACAGCTTCTTTCCATTCCCTTAGGTCCTGTCACTGGTCACCAGAGAGAAGAGATCAATGCCTGCCTCTCCTCTTCCCCTCATGAGGAAGCTGCAGACTGCAATGAGGTCCCCCCTCAGTCTCCTCTTCTGCAGGCTGAACAGACCAAGTGACCTCTGCCGGTCCTAGTATGCCTTTACCTCAAAGCCCTTCATCATCTTCATTGCTATTGTTTGGATGCTCTGTCAGTGTTTCATATATCTCTTGCCACATTGTAGCATCCAAAACCACACAGAGGACTTGAGGTGAGACCCCAGCACAGAGCAGAGCAGGACAATCCCCTCCCTTGCCCAGCTGGTGATGCTGTGCCTGATGCCCACTGGGACACTCTTGGCCCTTCTGGCTGCCAGGGCACTGCTGACTCATGTTCAACTTGCCATCGACCAGGACCCCCAGGACCCTTTCCGCAGTGCTTTTCTCCATAGAGAAAAGCCTTTCTCTAAGGATGCAATGTGCCATGATCCCAGTCACAAACCTGTCCCAAAGGCTGCTACTTTGTCTAACCACCACCTTGCAAATGTGTTGCAGAATGGCTCCGAGAACAGGGCCACGAATCCATGGAGGCTCTGTGCGAGCAAAGCAAAGTGTAGGCCTCACATGTACGTGATTTAAGCTGAAGGGTAGAGAGGAATTCTTTGTTTAAAGGAAGAGGGCATGTGAACTGTTCAGCCTGCACAGGTGGGTTAGCTTAGCTTCAAGGACAGAGGGAAAGCAGCTAAGGCTGAAGAAAAACATACCAGCCAGATAAGATACCCCGGGATGGGAAACAAGAGAACATCTGCATGTGGGATGTGAGAGATGTGACAGAGCTTGGTCCGCAGTCAGGCTGTTACCGTTCGCATGATAGAAACAATGTACTCCAATTAGAAGAGTTTAGGGGCGGGTGGACAATGTTAGTTAGCCAATAGAAAATGTAGGTGTAATTGACACTATGATATATAAGTGGTGTGCAACACGAATAAAGTGGAAGCTTGCTTATCACTCATATTGAGTTGGCGTGTCTTGCTTCCCCTCGCCCCCGGCACAAATGTAAAACACAAGCCAACTTAATAAAATATGCTTTTAATGTGATCTGCCCAGAAGATGCCAGGCTTAAACACTTAAAAGTTCTTTCTCAGCACAATGAGCACCATGTTTGTTATCATCTTAGCACCTTCTTCTTTATGGCTACCCATCCTCTGTACCATTCAGTGATTCATACTCCATTGTTATAACCAAATTACAATGATTTGCTGCAGTGAAATTCTTTGGAGAAGCCGTTTTTCTTCAGTCTTTTTTGTTCACCTGAGATTACCACTCAGCGGGATTGAGCAGGAATCCTTTGAAGCCTGCTGGTTAATAGCAAGAGAGCTTCAGTCTCTCGGCAGGTAAAGGGACATAAAAGCACCCTCCCTTGTCTGACATTATTTCTTTATCTGCCTTTTCCGTGCCACTGCTGTGCGCAAGGCCTGTAGAATGAGCTCTTCATTATTCAGGATGTTGTATTCAGCCAGCTGAACCAGACAGTCATACGCCTTCTCCGTGTATTGAAGGGAATATGTTGAATAAGGGGAACAGCAGCCATAGAGATCAACTTTGCCATCCTCCATCTCTGACTCTGAGCGCTTCTGACCTAGGAGGAAGGAGTGAGAAATTACTGCTGAGAGAAATCACTCTGGTCATAAACAAACTCTTAACAGAGGAGGGAAAGGAGGTGTCTCTCCACAGAGAGAGTTCACAGACTAAATTACTCATTTGGCTTTAATTTTTACATTTTTTTTAACAAACAATTCTTATTCAAATTGACAGCTCAGTCCCTGTCTCAGGTGGATACCAGTGGCTTCACAGGATGAGGGGAGAAAAAAGGGTGATTATTCTTACATGGGTCTGCACTGTAGTTCTCAGCTGTACCTGAAGGTACCTACAGTATGTATCTATGGATGTACATCTTCTGGATACATAAAGTTACCTGAAAACTAATCACCTGCAAGATAACCAGCTCAGGGATTGAAACATCACAGCCCTGGCATCAAATCTGACATGGTTAAAAAAGATTAACTTTGAGCAACAGAAAAGTTTGATGTACTGAAAAGAGTCAACAGAGAAGTTCAAGAATTGGAGTATTAAATATATTCTTTTTAATAGGCTGCCCATGATGGAGACCTTCTTTTTAACATGTTTGAGTACTTGCCTGGTGCTTTGTATTTTTGGAAGGTATCATTAACTAGTGGGAAAAATAGCAGTACTGGTGCTCCTGGAGTCTCGGCCCCATCAAATAGGTAACACTCTTTCAGCTTTTTCCTGTCTTCTTCACTCAAGTCCACCCTGGGAAAAAGGATTCCCTGCTCAGAGCAGTATTTGCAGGTCTGGTCCAAAGCCTGGATCAAGGAACAGAGCAGTACTAAGACTTAAAATAGGATTTGAAGGCTCAGGATTTCTTGGAGTCCAGTAACAAAGTGGACATTTTCTAAGCTTGTTGTGCAAAACCATCCACCCCTAATGGAAAGCACTGTGTCATTGGACAGAATTTTGTTGGGCTTTTTTCTGAGTCTTATCACAGTACAGTTGTATTGTACAAGAAAGGCAAATGAGAATATGTACAGCTTATAAATGATGTGTCACACTGCAGCATTAAGCTAAAAATGTCAGTGGTTAAGACTTCTAGTAGGACTAATAAGCAAAGCACTTAAGGGTTAAAAAATTATAGGTATACACATGTTGAAAAAGAAAGAAAGACTGTTTCATTTATTCTCACCTGTATCTGGGATCCTGCACTATAATTTAAATGCAGGATTACATCCACCTTTCTCTCTGGTTTTAGAAGAGGCATGACACTTGTATTGATGAAAAATCCAGTATCTACCAGAGACAGGAATTCATCTGATTGTGTCAGCTGGTTGGGAAATGTGTCTAACACAGTATCTGAAAGAAAAAAAATGTTCTTGCTTTTAGTGCAATAGTGCAAAACTGGTTAGCTTGCACAATATTTTCTACTCTCACACCATGTCCACAGGGCCCTAACTGGTTACAGTCCTTGGGGAAGGGAGATTTGCCGTATCCTTCTCTTCTGCCCTCTCAGCTCCAGTCACATGCAGTTTTGGACCCGCAGTAACAACATTCATGAAGAGGGTTTACTGCTCCTCCCCACCAAGTGTGTCTTTGAAGAGAGGAAGGAGTTGGGGTCCAGCCTCAGGAGGTGTGTGCCACTGGCAAGCCACTGACATGTTGCTCAACACCACGCCATGCTACATCCTGAGGCATGATCAATCATAGATTCATCTAATAGAGATTCTGCCCAAAGCTGGCCTCCAACCTCAGAGAATGGGTTTAGCGTCAAATTTCAGGGTTTGTTTTGTTCAGTTTGTTAATTCTCTGCCCAGGCCCACAGGTTTCCTGTTACCTTTCCATCTGCAGAAGTGTGTGTTCTCCAGGTAGTCATTGTGCATCTGGAAGCCCTTCAGGAAGTTGTGCTCCTGGGCGATGCAGACGCGGTCGGCGAGGGCAGCGCGCAGGGCACTGCCGAGGGGCCCGGGCGGCGTGAACAGCCGCGTCTGCAGCTCATGTGGCTTCACTGGCAGCGGGGGTTCCTCCTCTGCCAGGGGAAAAGCTGGTAAATTCCACCTGCCTAGAGCAGGGGCAGCCCTCAAGAAGCCAAGGTGAGTAATCAACCCTGGTGTTTTCTCTTTTTAAAAGCACCCACAAGCACAATTGACCAAACAAAACAGAAAATAAGAAGCTACTCTTACTAGACAAATACCATTTCCTTACATAGTCCGGACTTGGATAAAAAACCCCAAGATCCAGGGTGTAACGGCAATAAAAGTCTTCTCCAGACATACAGATGTTTGTGGAAGAGACTGAATGCGGGCTTTGGAAAAGGACAGCTGTTGTGCTCCTTTGTATTGCTGTAGCTCCCACTTGAAGCAGTCAAAATCGTTTTGCTTTACTAATAATTTACAAATAAATCTTATTATTTCTGAATATTTTAATCATCTGCCAACATCAATGTTGATCCCTGATAGACCACAGGACTGGCGATTTTAAAATTATACTTTAAAATAATTTGTAATTTGCAGTATGAGACATCTAACTCCATCTAACAATAAATACACAGTGAGAAAGAAATATGGTTATTTACCTATATTGTCAATTTGGTCCCGGGTCCACCTGTGCCAGAAATCTTCTGATGAATGGGACAAATTCCAGATATATAACACATTGAATGAAAATAAACTACTCCACATGCCTGTAAAAGGAAAGAGCTTTCTGACTCAAACATTCACATATCATGAATCTCAAAACTGTTCTCATGAGAGGAAATTTGTAAAGTTTATGTTTTTCCTTATTTTGTTTTAAAAGCATGGTGTCATTTTTATTTGGCTGCTGGTTTTTAAATCTTATTTTTGGTATGCAGTTCTAGTCTCTTAGTACTTAGGGCTGGAGATCTTTGTGAATTAATATGGTTTAAGGAGTTTGTATTTTTAGGAAAAACCCCCAAGTATCATGAAGCTTGTATAAAAAAAAAAAAGGATAAAAGTTTGCAAGCAGAGAGATTTGATATGGAATTATACTGATAAGGGCATAACTACAACAACCTATTACAGCCTCTGCTTTTGTAGGACTCCCTTTTTGAGAATAAACCTGTTAACACACCGAGGGATCAGTTTTGACCATGTATTTTTGAGCTTGAAAAACAATTTTTTTAGTTATCTGTTAGGGCACAAGTTTTCACTGTTTTTTTGGTTCAGGGAGTGCAAATGTGTGAACATGCAGCACAGACTGAGGCTAAAATAGTACAGTGTCTCCTTCCTGCTCAGTGGAATGGCCAGAAGTTTACATGTGAAATCAGTCACAAGCTGACAGATTTCCTCTTTGCCTGGAAAATGCATATCCATACTCCACTTCAGTCAACAGCAAAAATGTTTTGAGGATGGCTATGTTTTCCCCTCAAACTTGCCTGGCAGTGTGGAAACTGGAGCCAGTGACATGTGGCCTAAAGACTCTCTGGAGCAGAGGAGGCCTGGCCTCCCATCTGGAGTAGCATGAACAGAACCATGGATTCCCAGGGACCTGAATTTTATTGTTGCACTGGAAGCCACACAATATTTAATTCAAAACTAGGTTTAAAATATATATATATAATTATTTGGCTGTGCCTTTGAATTTTCTTCTTTACTTTAAACTGAATCCATCACACTAAGTACTAATTTAGCAAGGAGATATTTACCCTCTCTGGTGGAATAGCCCTGTTAGTCCTGCACCAATACTTTATTAGTGTGTAGTTTACACAACTCACATTAAAAAAACCCCAAAAACCAAAAAAAAAAAAAAAAAAAAAAAAAATCAGNAACCAAACCAAAACCCCCCCCAAAAAAAACAAGCACTAAAATAATTTGTTGGTTTTAATAGCTTACCTTCCAAGAAGCAGATCCTGGATTCAGGGACCTTCTTCATCAGTCGTCCCATGAAGAACTCACTGCCAAAATCCTCAGTCTGAACAAAAACTCCGTACTTTTGCAATCCCACCTCATACGGGGTGAACTCCACCCATTCTGTAAAAAAAGAACACAAAGAAGAGAAACATGCTTTATTACAACACTCAAAATAATTTTTGAGTCTAATATTTTGGACCAATAGCAATGAGTTATAGGGGTGCTGCAAATGAAAACTCATGAATATGAAAGGCTTTGGGAAATTTTTGAGGCTGTTGCGTAGACAGTCAAACTTTTACCTGACCACAAGGATATCATATGAATATACACAACCTAAGCTTCTGGTCTGCAAATGAGAGGAGGTGTTTTCGTTTAAAAAGACTGTTCCATTATTTACCTCCTTAAATATAAAGACAAATGACTCTCAGAAGTCTCATAAATACCTTTGAAATCCAGAGTGCTATAATTGTTCTTGACATTGACTGCAGTGTAGATAGGAAGTGGGTTCTGACCACGATCTATGGCCCGTTGCTGATCAGAGAGTCTGTGGTTGTCTTTCTGTGATTCCAGAAATACAGTTACACTGAGACAAAATTCAGCATGGCAATATTTTCTCTGCATCGAAGCTTGCAGGGTAGAAAAATTCCTGCCTCTAATGTATGTGTGCTTGGCTTATCTTCTGAAATGTTCCATATTTTTTAAAATTCCCATAAGTATTCTGTTACTGAAATACCTGCAGACATCCAATCTGATGCCAGATTGTTTGATGATGCATTAAAATGAAAATGGAAAGAAATAGTGAAGAGCAGAAAGCAACACTTTTGACATAAAACACGTTATTGCATTATGCTCCAAGTTTATGTAAGACCTCACACCTTTCAAAAGTCTGCAGGTCCTTTTGTTAACACCTCTCATGGGCATGCATAATATCTGCAATTTTATTATTTCTAAATAAGTAACTTGCAGAATATGGAAAAAAGGTTCTTAAATCGTAATATTTTTTCAAAATGTTAGTCTTGGAGTTCTCTCAGAAAACATATTAAAAGTTTCACCAACAAGAATGCTGATTTCCACCATGGGTGAGTATCTGTAAGACTGGTTAAATGTTATGGAAATGGCTTTGCATTTGCATACACAGAGTCTCGTAACAAACTGTTTTTCTCAGAGCAAACAGAAAAATATCTTCTCCAGAAATAAATTTTCAGAAAATGACAAGCCACTGTAAATGCTGCTTTATGACATACTGTACCCCATCATGCAAAAAAGATTCCAGGACAAGCCCCCAGAGATCTATAAAAGACGTTTTGCGGCCCTCTCTTTTCCGTTGGCACAGCTGCTTTTTGTAATACTTCAAATATTCCAAGGAAAATGAATTTATTTTGCATTTTGTCATATGTTTTCGAGCCTCACTGATTTGCTTGTCGAGATCCTTTTGTGACCAGTCAGCATCTCTGTACAAGTTTGACATGGTCCTAGGAAGAGAAAATACATATTGAAGAGGGGAAAAAACACACCAAAGTTTGAAGTAGGCAATAGCTACATTTTATGTTTCTATTTTAAGTTCTTGATTTGAAATTAGGGTGTCCTGTCTTCAGTTCCCTATGAAACTGTCATGTTCCCTTTGAGGTCACTGTCATTATCCCTGTCAAAATGGCTTGAACAATTTTCCATAAACCATTCTTAGAAAAACATTTGTTTTCATGTAGTTGCAAATTATATGACTTTCCCCTCATGAAAAGACTTTAATCTGTCAATTTTGGAAGAAGATTAAAAAGTAGGACTGCTGAGAAGATATTCTAGGTAGAATACTGTATGTCAGCCCCAGCCTCCTTCAGCGCATCAGTGTCATCAGGGAGACTCCAGCCTAGGGCTGCCCAGTCCTACTCACCATGTAGTGCCAGACAAGCCAGTCAGGTAGGTGGCACAGTCCAAGATATTGAGTTTCTTGAGCCCCCTCAGGCTGCCATAGAGCGCAGTCAAGGATCTCATCCCTCCTCCTGTGGTCATGATGGCCACCACCGGGGTCTGTGCAACACAGGGACACAAAGAGCTGGCGTCACATAGCGGCTGCACCCAACCGTGGCTCTCAGCAGGGACCTCCTGATGCATAAAGCCTGGCATCACCACATGTGCCCAGGCTGGACTTCTTTCCAAATGATTTCTACTCAAATATAAGCTACCATTTATTTTATTAGGGAGAACAGTAATAAAAGTGATGATAACTTTTGCTTAGATATCTCACGCTTGCCTCCAACATGTTCAACATAGATGTTTGGTATGAAACAAATAAAACAAATTAATTCAAACCAAAAGAGACAGTAAGAGAGAAAATATCAATTGAAAAGGCAGGAATTAAAAAGAAATCTCACAGGTCAAAGAGAGGGGGGACTTGCAACAAGACTAACAATAATAGGGTAAAGACGATGGAAGAAGCCATTCCTATATAAGGAATATCTAGCCTGGCTTCCAAGGAAGGTGTAGCAGGAGAAGGCTTAAAATCAGGATAGCATCTGCAAAGGACACAAGCACGGTGAGTTTAGAGGTATGGGACAGTATTGGAGGTGTACAGAAGTTTTAAGATGAGGAAAGATCAGGAAAAATTTTAACTGTGAAGAAGAAGAGGTCATATGCCATTATACTCTCACTGCCCAACTGTCAGATGTTTTAAATGTCTGCCCTACAGACCTCATAGTCCAGAAGATCCTGTTCCAGCTGCAGTACCTTCTTCAGAGCAGGAATAACATAATTCTGCCTTTTGCATAGGAAGTCTTGCTCCTGTATGCAGAGGTCAAATCCTAAACGCACATCAAGGTGGTCTGGGCTGCAGCAGACATCAGGAAAAAAGAACATTCCATTTTATTATTGGTAGACAAGCTCAGAGTTTCCAATGCAATAAAATAAACCAGATCCACAAAATACTACATTTACAGGAGGTCCCTTTCCTACACTCCCAAGCAAGTATACAATGCTGCATGAAAAAATGAGAGAAAAAAGGACTGCTAAATTTCTAAGCAGCTATCAAAAGAAAATCTAAGGAAAGACATTCCTGCAGCTAATTTCTGAGACATCTGCTGTCTGAATTCTCTCATATTTTAGCCTGCACTGAGAGCTATAGAAGAAACTCATACTTTCTTGAATTAAGCAGAAAAGTTTGCCTACTTCATAATCAACAATGCCAGGTGATCAGCCACGCTCTTCCACAGTGTTAAAGAAAAGGCAAAAAACTGTGCTGAGTGTAACACTGGGTAGCAAAATTGGCTTGTAATATTATTTTTTCTTTCTATAAATATTTTTCATTTTTCATGTCTCAGTATGGGTTATCTACATGTATTACACTGCACTACATATAGTTGCTTCCCGCTCATGTGAATGCCACATCACCTGCTCACACGACCTACTGTCCTGCTGGGAGTGCCTCCTCCCCAGTAAAGAGCCAAGGGTGAGATGAGTTCAGCTAAGTACAAGTTAACCTCCAAGAGTGGCCAAGTCTCTTACCAGTCTTCTGCCTTTGCATGTAAATCAAATCCTTTACCCTGGAAAGCAAGAATGTGAACAGTGTGAGTGCTGACAAGCTGCTTCTCCCCTGCAGCCTGAGGAGGAATTTTAGTTTGTGCTATCCTAGCAATGTGGGTACAGATCGGGAGCTCTGAATAATCCATCAGCCTATGCAAATTGACTAAGGTGTTTTACTGAAAGGGAAGTTGTTCAGTAATTTCTAATGTTTTCTAGGAAATGTAACATCTGAGGATAACTGCTGATTACAGAGTAATGGTAATGTACATCTTACCCATCTCTACTAACAGTACCTCTTAGGCAGCCAGCCAGGCTGCAGCCACACCATGATTCTGTAGAGCATTTGTTCCCCCCTTTCTGTGGCTTATATCCACAACAGCCACAATCCTTTCATTCTATATGGATTTTTTTCAACCATGAGTCTAAAAGTGCTTTGTAAAGCATGGTCAGCATCAGAAGGAGTCTGACACTACCTCAGTCAGTTCAGGTGCCCTACTGGTGCGCAAGAGGAAGAGCAGAGCTTCAAAATTTAGTGTGAAGTAAGATCAGGATGGAATAGCAAGATGCCCCATGTACCCACATCTGTTCAAACTGAACAAGGCACAATCTGGCCTAATTGCTGAATGACCTACCACTGTTAGGCTGTGGTATTTTTGTCTGCAGGCTTTCATTGTCAGAAAGTACCACGGTAATCATCAGAGGGATGCAGACTTCCACATTCGGGTTTCTCAGCCTCTCCCACAAAAAAAGCAGGCACTCACCTTTGCTAAGATCAGATTTTTTCCGCTTGGAATGGAATGAAGTTCCAGATTTGGAGAGCCTGTATCATACACACGTGAGTGCTGAAAAAATACAAATACACCCAGGTTTATATTGTAAGGAATGTTACTCTCTGCCCATAATGCAAATTAATGTTACTATTTATGGTGTCTGATATTTTACATGCCATTATTATGTTTTATAAAGCTCAGTTGTAACATACTGAGGAGGGAGGTTGTTTCTTCCCTGGTAGCATGATATCCAGTGTTGGCTGCTTGTATCTGGCATAGTGGAATTTGGCAGGAGAAGAGGAGCTGCAGACCAGCTTAGATGCCAGCATAATGTCCTGGGTGCCTTCGTAAGAGCCTTGCACTTTAAAGGAAAATTCTTTTTCTAAGGAAATGACGCAAAAGCAGACACAGATTAGGTTTTTTTCAAAACTGGTAACAAAAATTCTTACAGAGTCTGTCACGGGGTTGTTCTCATGTTTCGGATGTGTTGGGGTTTTTTAATTCTTACATTAAGCCAACTGTGTTTGTAATATTAGCACGTCAGTTAAAAATAGGTGATGGAGAAATAACCTTACTTGATTTCTTCTCCTTTTTCTTCTTCTTCTCAACCACCTGAACTTCTAAGCAGCAGATTTTGCGAGACTGTTAGAGACATGAAATGTAAAATACCTTATGGCAGGGAATTTTCCAAACTGATATTCTGTTTCCTAGTCTAAATGGGACACAACCAGGGCAAGGAGGGAGTGCAGTGTGGATGAATAGGTTTTGCAGAAGAGAGAAGATAAGGACAAAGTGAAAACCAGTACTTTCAGAATCCCAGAGATGCAGAGGACTGATTTAAACAAAAATCATGAGGCAGCAAAGATAATAAATGAGAAAATGTCAGGGATGGGAAGTCCCTGTGTAAAAAGCAGTTATGAATCAGGAAATGACATGTGCATGGGACAGGACAAACCCTCTCACTTCGGCAATACAGGAATTTGAGAGGAGTGATGTCTAAGGAAGAATTCACTGCTGCACAGATGTCTCAGACCTAAACCACTTCCATGTGTTTCCTTTGCAACAGCAAAGGGGTGTTGGGATGGGGGATCTCCATGCTACTCCAGCCACAGCCTCTCCAGAGGTGCCATCCGCAAGGATGTGTCATGATGGTGTGGGAAATGGCAATGTTTCAATGCTGGCTTTCTCAGTCAAGGGGTATGTTGTCCTGATGACTGTGAGTCAAGCGAAACAAGTGTGGCAACAGGACAAGAAAGATGATGAAATACAACACTCACCACTAGCACTCCATTAGTAATGATGGTTTCAGGAGGGCCTGAACTAGGAAACAGAAAGAAAAATACATTTATAATAACTCATTAAAATTACAGTATAGATCATGAGCCCCACCCTTCTCCTGATTTTCCTCTTGCATATTTTTAGCTGCATATTGGATTTGAAAGAAAAGTCAGAGGAGACTCGTTGTACAAGTTTCCTCACTCTACTATGTCAAGGCACTTTTGTTATCCTACTGGCTCATCCAGTCCTGGAGCTCAGGCCAAACCATGTAACGATTTTATGCTGAGTCCCAAGCTAAAGCTGTGGACGGTTTCATGAAATACAATTTTTGAAAAATCACAGTTTGTTGGAAGATGGAAAAATAAGGGCTCTGGATCAGAAATCCAGTGCATTATTCCATGTTGTGGTTTGAAGGGAGGTGGACCCTCTTGTTGATCTCAAACACAAATGCATAACAAACCAGCAACATTCTGGTCTTAAATAATGTTCGCTACATTAGACAAAGAAAAGGTTTTAGGGTGTTCTGCCTGTTTGCCTGAAGTTCGTGTGAGGTCATCCTGGCAGGCACCCATTTGTCGACACAGCTCATAGCACAGATTCCTTGGGAATGATGCACTCTGGACAATCAGACCAGACTATTCCATGCCTCTGAATTGCTTCTTTTTGCTGCAGGTTATGTCGCATTTTGCGTTTACTCACATATTATCCAAGGCAAATCCCACCTCCAACTCCTCTTGTCTCTGGAAAATAAAATAAGGAAAATATTTTTGTTACTAGTTTACTGGCAGTTCTCATAATGCAATTTTTCATTCTCACAATCTAGGTATGCATGCACTATTTGTGACCAGCAGAGCATTTAAAATAGAGGCACACACCACCTCACATCTGTGTGTCTTGATTCTTTACTGACAGGAAGCTTGTGGATGGCTGTGATAGCAGTTTTTAACACAGAAAATTTTTGGCTTGCCTGCTTCTGCTGGGGCCGAAGGGACAGACCTAGGAGGAGGTGTAGTCTCATTCTGAGTCTCAGCAAAGAGAAAGGGGATCTGCTGAAGGGGACAGTCAAAGCCTTCTGGTGTAAGGAGGAGAAATAGTGACATGGTAAGCTGCTGTGGAAGAGGAAAACTTCTTTTTCTGGCAACAAGATGAGGGCTTTGGAACAGAGGTCAAACTGACATCAAGGTGTGTGAAGTGGCGAAAAAGAGTTTTATCCCCAGGGGAAAGAAAGCACAGGCAAGAGGAAAACAAAAGTGGAGACAGAAGGGATGATGAACAGCAAAGTGAGATCATGCTGTAGGCTACATAGTTGCTTAAATTACCCACTGAATTAGACACCAAAAAGTTAATGCTATAGGACAAAAAGTTTATAAAGGCTTGAAGAATATGTGCTCCAACTGCTGCAGCTGTGCAAACACAGTAACAAAAGGCTTTAATGCCGCACCTGTAACCACTCAGTGATCAGCTGGGTTACAATTAGCCAAAGTTTTAATTTCACCAGAGGTTAGTGGAAGTCCACACACTACTCCTCTGGTATTTTGCAAGGAAAGAAATTGTCAAATAAGGCATTTAAAGACAATGAACTGCAGTGTGGAGCTTGGGTATATGTAGATAAGGTAATTCCTCAACTGAATGGTGCATGACAGATGCACAAGAGACTGGAAGGGAACTGGAAAGGAGAATGATAGACAGAACAAATTGGGAGGTGGGATGTACAACTTTCAGTCTCCCTGGATATTCAAGATAGGATTATTTCTTGCTGCCAAGCTGGGTGGCATGACTTAGGCTTTATTTAAACACCCATGCCACAGTCCATAATTAGCAACTAGTCTGGTTTGATACTTAGTTCTGATTGCAGAGTTATTACTTGCTAATTACTAGGCTAAGTAATAAGTTATGACAAAAGCATCAGGTACTGGCATGGACACCCTCCTGTACCCTCAGTGGGGGCAGGCTCAGCAAAGTGACAGTTTTGCCAATGCATTGGAAATTTGTGAGCCTCTGTGGCCAACACCAAACCCTTCAGTGTGCCTACAAATCCAGGTGTGAAGAGGTTTTCCCCATGTCAACGTGAAAAACAACTTACTTCTATGTGGCTAGGCAGCTGACACACAAGAAGGAAAAAAGGGAAAATTTTACAAATAACATTTCAGACAGAAAAGCTAACAAACACATTCTTGCCAAGCTATTCAATTTCTTATTTCAGATCTCACCTGTGAATCACACTTAAAGTGCATGAAGACTTCTTCTCCCAGGGAAAGTTTGGCTATGTCAAAGTACACTGTGAAGAGGTGGTCATCTTGAGTAATCACGTCCTTATCATATAATGCCAGCTCCAGCACATTCTGGGAAAAGAAGAGAAGGACTTTAGAAACGTGTCAGATTTTATTCAAAGTAGGAGATGCTGGAGACAACTGTTTTAGTCAGCTGTTGCGAGAAGTGGAAGGACATAAAAAGAAAAGGAAGGGAAGGAAGTTGAGAGGAAATCAACTCCGTGTTGGCACCAGCCTATGAAGTGGAATGAGAGGAAATTACAGACATTTCAAATGCCATATTCTACCCATGGCTGAGAGAGACAATTGTCTTTCATGACATGGAAAACCATCATAAGGATAGGAGTTATTCTCACATCTTTCTGCATCTTTCCTTGCCTCTTGACAAAATTGTTTATGTCCCTTTGTAAAAGGATAAAACCTCTCAGTTTCTGCCCAGGTCAGTTACCACAAAAGTCCCAGTTCAGTACCTTGACCTGACTCTGAATCCTGAAATAGAAGGTTTCATTCCAGACTGGGTCTTTGCAATTCTTGATGGCTTTGGTCTGAAATTTGTCATTTGAAGCAGTTGGCAGCCACAGGCTCACATAGCAATCAGTCTGGCTCACTGTATGTTAAAAATACAAACACATCTGAAATGAGTATTTTCTCTAGAAGAAAGAATGAATTGAACAATATGAAGTTTTGTTTTCAAAGAGCAACACTATGATACATAATGGCGTATTCGTTCAACATAAGCATTACAATTTAGGTAGGAGGAATGGAGAAAAAAGAAGGGTGACATGACTCTTCTCTAAAGAAATGTGATTAGAAATAGAATAAATACATTAAACATGAAGGGTTTTCTCCTCCTTCTATGTCATCAAACAATCAGTTTAGCCAAGGATAAAAAAATCCAGGACAAATGCAGCAAGGTTAAGGAAACAAAGTGATATCTTCTCTTTTAGCCAAACAGAACATTAAAAAAAAAAGAGAGAGAGAAAAAAAGCTTTCTGATTTCTGCATAAATAAAGATACAAACTTCTATCATATTTTTGTTCCAGGACAACATAAGAGGAGCTACAAAGTCTGAAAACACCTGATGGGCTTTTATCTGGGAATGCTGGCACACAAGGAATTAGTGTATGGTGAGGATTACTTAGCACTGAGAAAGCTTTGAGTACAAGCTAAATTTGAGATAAGACTACTCAGTTTTCAGCATTTACTCACTTATCCCAATGATTTTGTGTTCTCAGTTACATAAATATTCTTCAGAGGAAAACATGTGAGATCTTTCCACATTTTTTGCTTTCAACAGACTGCAGAGTTTTACTGCTCTGTTTGGGGAGACAGAGAAATGTGTGTGATAGGCACAGCTGTGACCTTTACTGAGTTCTGCACAGAGCAAGGGCTGATGCGAAGAAGAGCAACACTCTGTGTTCATTGCTGGAACCAGCACTCCAACAACAGAACTTTTCCATTCATGGAAGAAATCTAGAAAGCACATTTTCTTGGAGCAGGATTAGCTATTAGCCCATGGAGGTGAAGAGGATCATACAGAGCACTACTGATACTTACAGACATCTGCCTGGTGGATATTTCTTGCTCTTATAATTCTTACAGTCAGTAAGTAACATAGAGAGGATTCTATCTGCAGGAAAAAACCAAACATACAAAAGACAGGAATGAATGCTAAAGTTAGAGCTCATATTTAGAAGACAGAAGTGATCAAGAGAGATAAACACCCAACGCAGGAACAACTTAGTTGAATTTTCTATGTGATTATGAAATGGCTAATACATTTATTTTCCTGATAACATCCAAATCAAGTACTAGACTGAAATACTTATTTTCTTCTGTAGCATGATATGAGGCTTTATCTTATTAGAGTATTTATGTGTTTCTTATCTAAAATCTGACTGCACAAAGTGCTAAGATTCAGTCCCAGCTTGGGCGAAGATTTATTTTTCAAATTTCCAAGGCAGAAAATGAAGAGGTGCTTTAGATCCTTCTCAAGTGATAAAATTATTATTGTGGTGGTTACCTTCTATCCAGTCATTACATATATTCGGTCTCCTGGGCGATTGGATATGATTTTCTTATATTCCTGCTCTTTTAAATGTACATTACTCCCCAGAGTTGAATGCTGACCTCTGATCCCCAAACTAATTTTAAGACCAAAGAAAGGGATTGCTGCTTTGCATTTCTACCATGCTAGTTACCATGCATGTGGTTTTCATTTACAGGGATGTAGCTGCCCTCTTCAGCTAAGGTCATCTCTGACTTTTTCCTGTGACAAGTTTATCTCCAGTTTTGAAGTATGTAAACTCTTCACATCTCAAGTTTCTTTCTGCTATTTTGCATAAGAAGTATAAACAATGTTTTACACCTGATAAGAAACTCCTGTTTGTTCCCTTTGGTTCTCCTCTTTCACACTAGCCTGTGTTTCTGACTTCATGCATGATTTCTTAGTCTCTCATATTGCTGTTGTGATCTCATATTGGAGTCCAAACACCAGTTCATATATCTTTTTCCTTTACCACAAAATAAACAAACAAATAACTTCCACATAATCTTTTATTTCTACCATCATGGAGGATGGCAGGGGGGAAGACATAACGTGCTGGAATATAAATCAGCAGGAAAATTTTGTTTCAAAAGACCAAAAAGGCACTTACAATTACAGGGCCATGGACAAGTGGAGACTCCACCTATACTGCAAAAGGACTATACAAGACCATTGCCAGCCCTGAAGTGGCATTAACATGACACTGACCTCATTAGACCCACTAAGAAAGAAGTGTGACACAGGTACTGCAGGAAAGGAGAGCAAGACTTTTAGTTGGCCTGTCTGAGCAGAACAATTTGGTATGTACTGTGTTAATAATATCCTGGGCTTATCATTCATAAAAAGTGAAGTGCATCAGCATTCATAGCCTTAAAGGAATATATGTCCATGTGATGTCTCTCCAAATGTTTAACCCGAGTATATCAGTGCAGACAACCAGTGCAGACAACCAGGGCAATGAATACACATTGTTGAGATTGGGGGCAGTTAGCAAGTAGGCTAATGAAGAAGCAGGTAAAATCAGCCTCCAGCTAACCAAAGTATCCCCTTCTAGGAAAAGGCACCAAGACCATTCGTGCTGTTCAGCTGCACAGCAGGTCACTGGGTGTGTAAATCAAGGGTGTCAAACCACCAAGGGTCCAAAGAGTAGCTGTGGATCAGACCACCAAGGACACTCGAATTCATGTCTAAAACCTAACTCCTAAAGGCACAGAAATGAGGCAGGTATAGAAAGTGCTCAGTAATTACAGAACCAATAACTGATGCTGCCAGGGGCTGGCTTTGGAGAAGGCACTTCCTGGAAGGGCTTAACTCTTTCATGGATCAGAACCCCCCGGAGCCACCTTTGTCGTCATCCAAATGTGCCAAGAAGGCAATGCAGATTGCACAAAATACTCAGTCACATGGATGTGCCCTGTCATAAGCGAGGAACCTTGGCTCAGACATCACAGAGCTATAAATAACAAATAACCAAAATCCTGTCAGCTTTGTGAGTTTTGCCTAAAAAATTTGAGATCTTTGGTGTGTTCTTCTGAAACTGTTGTGACTCCTGAAGTGTAAAAAGTTGTATTTCAGGGTGTATTTTCTCATCTTTGGGTTTTCCATTCAACTAATCAAGAAAAGGCTGGCTATTCCTTAAACTGTGAGCACAACACCTGTAGCTCAGCAACATAACTCAATGCAAAACAGAACAAGGGAGAGTTCCTAATTATTATTAAATGGCCTCAAACTAGAGAGAGGAAGGGTAAAAAGGTTTTTTAGCACATCTAGTCCTCTCATTTCCTCGAGGAAAGATTCCATGTCTGAAGTCTCCTGGGAAACTATTAGTTTTTACTAGAGGCCAGAAGAAGGATTAATTCAGGAAATCAGGCCTTGAAAATCCACTTTAAGGTTCTGCCATACTATTGAGACAATAAGTGGCATAATCTCCCAGCTTTTGCTATCTACACTGGCAGTAAACTTGTCCTTGTGCTTTAGCAGGACATACGTAGAGAAAGCCTACTGAAACTCATCCTTTTGAAGATACTAGACTTGTTTAAACAGAGATTGTTTCCCATGTGCCAAGGACAGGAAACCGCACTAGAAGTTTAAAATGAAGCAAGACTATGTTAAGTGGAATGATCAAAACGATAAGCGGGACAGTATTTCATGGAGGGAGCTGGATGGGTTACAGTAGCTAATTACAATGTTTGGCAGATGCTGAACCCTACCTGTTTTCACCCAGCCTCCACCCAGCAGGCAAGTTCCCTTTACAGTTTCCTTTTGAAATTCTCTTTTGCATTACCTTTGTAAGAGAAGCCCACCGTTTCCCATCAGGATTCAGCTGCATAGTTCCGTCTCCTTGTTGAGATGTTTGAGTGATCAGCTCCTGGAACAAGAAGGGCCAGCGTTATCCCTGGGAAAACCATCATGCCTCTTAAAGGCAATCCTCATTGGTAATTGAGAATTTCAGAGCCACAGGGGCAGGGAGCCCATGGTCAGTGCTGGCTGTAGAGCCTTGGCAGGAACTGGGGTTTCCTGCAGTGCCCAGTGCCACTGCCTGGGCTGTGCTTGCCCCAGTAAGCCTGAGCAGAGGCGTAGCAGCCAGGTAAGGTCCACCCTTCATGACACATGGGGAGGAGAAGCAGCTCCTGGCCCTAGCTGTTAAAGGAACAGCAATCCTGTCTCTCATAAACACACCCTGTCATTAATCTTTCACCTTGAAGTACATCTTCATGTTATTTAATACTTATTCTAAAGCTGCATATATCGTGTCTCTGAAATTAATAAACCCCCAAAATATTCAAAATGCTCCCTTTGTAAATAAGCTCTTACTCCCCAAGTAGTTTTCCTTTTCTTCCCGTGGTTTACTATAATTTTGAAGTTCCAATATTGAGGTCTTGAAGCCTTGGCTTTCCTCATCCTGTGTAGAGTTGTAATAGCCAATGGTAGGTCAAGAAAGTAGTACCATCTTTGCACTGCATGCAGCACGACCACTTGAGATCCCAGACGCCTTGCTTTGTTCTGCACCCTTCTTACCTGAGACAAAATGCCATCTTGGTCCATTGTGGTCACATTCACATGCACATCCAGTGTTATCTGTGGCAATGCAATCTCACATCTCCCAGCTTCCATGGACACCAATAGTTCAAATGTCTCACATGCAGGTGAGCAACTATTTTATAAACTGACTCAGAGCCCCACCTCTGACTGGTTTCTTAAAACCAGTTACTCCCCTCCCATGTTCTTTTATGGTAGGAAGCTGAATCCTGTGGTCAAATTAGAAGGAAAAAATAGCTTTGCCTATATAACAGGTGGAAGTATTGTGTTTGAGTCACTTTGCTCTATACTGGCCAATGGCAGGCTTATAACTAAATATAACAGAAGGAAGCCATTTTATCTGAGCACTGAATTTTCAACTTACCAAGACCTCAAAGCCCACAGAAATACTCTGTAAAAAGATACAGAAAAGTACATAAATTGAATTTAAGTTATCTGTGATAGTAAGCAGATATAATGAAACAGCTAATGAGAAAAAAAAGTGACACAACACTGTTGCTCTCAGACTAACTTGCTTGTTGCAAAAAACAGTTTAAGGCCTTCACATGCCCCTACAATCCCAGATACAGGCATGCAGAGCAGCACACTCTTATGGTGGTTTATATCTACTCAGCCAAGGTCCAGCAGGGCTGGGTCTTTCCGCAAGTCATTGTATTCTTTCCCTCTTCATTCCTATGGCTTGTTATTATTATTTTTGTGTTTAGATGTAGAGTCCCGAAGCAATGACTTTCCTTAGCTTAGCTCCACCCCCATGAATACTTCTACACCATTTTCCAGCTCAGACTGACTCTGGCTGCAAACTAGCAGCATTTAAGTGCCCCTGTCTGACTCGATGAAACCTGCCAGGCAGAAGAAAAACTCAGCCCTGACCTAACACTGCACTCCTCAAAGTCCTTGGCACACCTATGACACCAGTGCTGGGGCAGGACACCTGCCCCTGTCTGCACCCAGCTGACCCCTATGCCACTGAAACTGGCACAGCTCACAGCGCGCTGGAAGAGGATTGGAAAAGGCAGACAAAGGCTGCTGAATCATCAACAGGTCATAACAGATTAAAATTTCTGGGGGAAGGGATTCCTTTGGCTTCCCTGCTTCCCCAGTACATCATCTACGAGCGAAAAAGTGCTCCTTCCCTGAGCATTCTTGAGCTTACTGGTCAAATGTTGCCACCAGCCAGCACAGGTCCCCTTTTGCACATTCCTATGCAAAATAATATCAACAGTCATCACAGCCAACTTGGTAGAATAAATTTTTGCCATGGGCTACGGTATTTCCTAACACCATGAAGGGTTGTGTCTACATACATGGAATGTTTCCTCTGTGTACCAGCTGCAATGATGTAGCTTGATGAAATGCATTTTTCATTAGGTCACAGAAAATTGGCAGCATTGGCATCTGTCAGTCATGTTTAAACACAGTGCTTTACTGTGACATCTCCTTGGAGGGAAAAAGCTATAAACCAGACTGTCCACCCAGATTGGGCTCTGAGGCTTTCACTCCCACAGTGCCAGTGGGCAAAAACCTCTCATTTTCATGAACAGCATTTGCAATCCACATCAGAGACAGACTGTGGCTCACTCTGTACCCCTGCAATCTGTGTCTGAGACATTTCTTTATCCACAATGCGCACAGCAAGTATTTGATATGCTTATTGCAGAGATAAAAACAGTTTTGTTTTCCAGGGACAAGGAACACACTGTGAACGTGAAGCATATTACTGAAATGTCTGAATATGTGGAGCAAAGCAGAATTTTCATTTTGCAAACAAACCTTTATTGTCTGGTACTGTATACACAAAATATTTGCATGTAAATAACATTTCTTCAGAACTGGAGGGGGCATGAGTTTATGGCTAAAAGCTGTGTTTATTTTTCACAATAGAGTTTTCAGGTAAAAACGGAGGCAATTCCTAGGGTTATATGCAGAGCACATGGCATCATATTTCTAATTATGACTAGTAAAACTACCACAGAACAAAACAAAAAAAATGTATCAGCAGAAGTGCATAGTTGTTCAAAACCTAAAGAGTTTCAAATGTTAATATTTATGCTGTGATCTTTAGGATGGCAACATTTGGCTACAGTTGCACAAAAATGTAAGTTTTGTTTTGACATAATAAATTACTAAAATGTTGGAAAAGTCATTGTGAACTAATTTGTCAAGATAATTTGTCATTGCTCCTTGCTAAAATGAAAATCCTCAGTGTGTCATTTTGTAACAAGCCATATATGTTATTTGGCTGCAAATGAAACCTGTTATTTTCAGGTTGGGTTCCCGGGACTGACGAGGTAGGCAGTCTATTAAAAAGAAGTTATGTTTCAAAACAAAGATGTTTTGTAAAATATTAACATGAAATGTTTCAACTTACCCATGCATTTTCCCTGGTTTATTTTAGTCCCAGATTATAGTATCTAGTTGATAGATTTTTTTTCTGACTGAGTAGACTCTGTTCAAAATTTTCCCAGTTGTCTTTATGACACAAAACTTATTAATAAAGTGTATTTTCGATTAGACTTTCTCCTGGAATGCAAAGGTGTTATGGATTTATAATTTTTACAGCTCACCCGCAGCACAGTTCAGAACAGTTCGGAAAAGCCACTTTCAATAAAATGAAAAATGAGGAACATTTAAAAATGCAAGCCCACAACAAATGTAATTGGTGTTTTTGTGCTAGATCCCATTCACAGTCTCTTTGGAGTTTTTTAGGATGGTCTTAGTTGTTGCAGACCACTGACTCACTTCTGCTCAGTTTGTACGGGCAGAACCAACCAAATAAGAATTTTTGTTGAGAGGCATATGTCCTAAACTGTTTACATTGAGTAAGACAGTAAAGTTTTCACTGTCTATTGGAAGTAAAATATTTGCATGTACTTTTAAATTTAAGAATGGTATTTTATTAAGAGAAGTAACTCAACAGGGAAAAAAAAATTCAGGGTGTTTTATTTTGAAAGCTTCAAAATGAAGTGTTGAGGTTTTATGTACTGTCTCAGTACAAACCAATTAAAACTCACATAAATTAACAGGGAATTTTGATGTGCCCAAATTACAGCCTTTGTTTTAAGAATCATTTTTATGTGAAAAGTCTTACGCCACTTCCTCCTAAGTTGCTCCTTCCCATCACATATGATTCATTCATAGCCCAAGAGAGCCCAGGATGTGGATGCGAATCATGGGGCTGGTTGTGTGCACACACTTGTCCCTCTTACATTTCCAGCCTCTCTGGCTGCTCTTTGGGACACTTGCAAAACAGAGCTGACACAGGGATCCAATACCTGCTTCCAGTTCTGTCTCAGGTTCTCTTTGTTTTCCAGGGCTGGTTGCACCTTGTGTTCCACAAAGCAGAATGGTGGGAGCAGAAGTTTATACTCCCTTTTTATGGCCTGTAGGTGTGTTGGCTGGATTGTATGACTGTAGCACTGTGGTGGTAAAAAATTATTTTCCTTTATGTCATATATTATAATAAGTTAGGCTTAAAATGACACTATTTAAAAAATCTAACAATTATTTTAGGCAAAGAATGTTCTACAGACAACCTTAATTTATGGAACAAAACATAGGTAAAAATTTCCCACACAATGTCTTTGCTTATAGAGACCACTTCTTGGGAATGGAAAAAAACCCAGCAAACCACTGCACCAGCTGGGGTAGTTTCTTTCTGTAGTGCAGAATGGCCAGTGTTTGAAAAAAGCTATGTCCCTTCTGGGTCCTAGAGCATGAAAAACTCCTCTAAGAAGACAAGGGCAGTCAGACAGGCAATCAGCACATTCTCTGCCTCCTCCTT
Source organism: Dasyornis broadbenti (assembly GCA_013397935.1). Classification (NCBI taxonomy): domain Eukaryota; kingdom Metazoa; phylum Chordata; class Aves; order Passeriformes; family Dasyornithidae; genus Dasyornis; species Dasyornis broadbenti. The sequence continues at coordinate 545,799 of VZRN01006117.1, forward strand.
TGCATCGCTATCTGCAAGGCCTGCATAATCATCTGAGAGTTGTTGAGGATGTTGTACTCGCTGAGATTCAGCAGCTTGCGGTAGTTCTCATCCGTGTATCTGACTGAGAACATGCAGTAGGGGGAACAGCAGCTGGTCAAATCAAGTTGGCCATCCTCCATCTCTGAGCAACAGCGCTTGACACCTGAAGGGAAAGAGTTGTTGTTGCTGTGACACAATGTTTATCTTAATCAGTGTCAAACTGTCCACAAAAGCTCAAAGAGCAGGATGTTTCTCCTGAAGAAAATTGATAGGGTTTAAATGCACAAACAATGCAGGTCATAGTTCCCCACCCTCAGTCAAGGGAACATTGAGGGCCTGAAGTGAGGAGGGCACAAGGGAGCAGTGAGGGATGACATTGTAATGTTCATCTACAGTTTACTTAGAAACTCCTCATTAAAGCCGTAGATCAGGCAAGTATGTCAGCCTAAAAGGGCACTCCAAAAGCCACTGCCAATGCACTGCAGGTCTTATCTTGGGCAGCTGGGATTTCTATGAACTTCAGATGAGGAAGATGACTTGCTAGTAAGAGAATAGAATTTAAGTGAGAAAGTAGCAATAGAAACACGGAAACAGAGTTCCTGCAATCTGAAATATGAATCAGGATGCCTGCCACCAGTATTTATCTCTGCCTTTCCATTTCTCGTGTCACCCAAATTCCACAAAAGCAAAATTTTGAACTTAACCTCTCTGCTACCAAGGAGCAGAGCAAATGCATGCTAGCAACCTTCAGTAAAAAGGAACACAAAGCAAGTGGCCTGGCAGAAGAAGCGTGACAGGCCCTCAGCACAGCACAGTCAGTAGTATGATCCCTGGGTTGATGCTGCACCAAAAGGAGACACCCTGATCTTAACATTGCAAGAGTTCAGCCTGAGAGCCAGGTCTTGCTGCACCACCATTCAGATGCGACACTGGTTCTTTGAGTGTAGAATGAAATACCTGGACAACAGACAATACATGCAAGGGGTAAATAATCTGAGAAAGCTATACTTTTCCCAGGAAAAAAGCTTTTGCAATTAGGTAGGAACACTTCAAGTAACAAATGGGAGAGAAGTAAAGGTACACCATCCAGAAGACACAGGCCCTATCTGTTCTCTTAGGGCCACAAGGACGACATGAGTGCATGTAATAGATTTAGCAGGCATGGGGAAAACAAGTTGAATTAGCCACAGTGCTCGCCCATGAACCAAGCCAGCAAAGACAGCCAGTGGCAAAGAAGAAGGCTCTGTCTGAGCCAGGGAAGCAGTGGTGTCTTTTGTTTAATGCTTTGCCACTACTTGTAACTTACCAGGTGCTTTGTACTCTTGGAAGGTATCATTCACAAGGGGAAGAAAAATCACAATCGGACATCCTGGTAGGTCTGAATCTTGGAAGATGTAGCACTCCTTCAGATTTTTCTTATCTTCATCAGTCAAAGAAATTGTTGGGAATGGGATTTTCTGCTCTGAGTAGTACTTACACGCCTTATCTAGAGACTGGAGGATCAAAAAATGGTCAGCATTGGAAATCAACTTTGTTGTCTAAAGGCCACAAATTGTCATCTAGTATTAAGGTTAAGTGACTAAAATCCACAGGGTGACTTGCTTCTTATCAAGGGTTACTCTACACATAATTACCACACATAGTAACCACACTGCTAATCACAAGCTGTAAACACAATTTCAGAATTAAAGAATTCACCCAGGACACTGATTAAAAATAAAAAAAATGAAGCAATTTGCAGAAGTTTAGGGTAAAGCATGAGATTTAGCAAATGAAAGATCCTGTGTTTATATATCATATAGAATTAACTAGAAAAGAAAACTACAGCAAGAAAATGTTTAAGGTGTCTTATTACGTGCTTGGTAGCCAGGAGATAAGAATTTAAGTTTGAATGTGCAATTATGTCTCTGCCTGTGCAAGCATGATGGCACAGTGTTAATTGAGATTGGTATTTTACTGAGAAAATCTGAAGTAGTAGGCTACGCGATATCTTTTCCCTGAAATGTTTAATAAAATATTATATCCTAATATGCACTGTTATTTATTCTGCACCATCTAATAGTGAACACTATCAAGCAGAAAGGGTTTTTACCAAAGTGCTTAAAACTGTAGCAGCCTTTCTTCATAAAATTTATCTAGACTACGAATAAGGTTGAAATAAAACTTCACTACATGTCTCATGCAACATACAGGTTATTAGCAATAGCATAGCTGCTCTCATTCTCAAAATGTAATTCTACTTATGCAGGCCAAAGTGCTTAATAGTGAGTTTCCAACTAACCTCAGTTTCTGACATATAAAGACCCAAACTGCTTTTCTACAGGCCCTTATAGACAGCTAATTAAGTTTATCTCTATGAAACTGGGGTTTCTGCAGGAAGATGCTTGTCACTGATACACACTTAACCCTTTTTATACTCTAACTTGTCAGCTGAAATCACTTCCTCATCTTTATGAATATTTCTGTGCAGGGTCTGGAAACCTGCTTGATTCGGCGTAAAACAGATATTCTGGAAGAGACCATGCTGACATCCCCTTGAATAATTCAACATGTTCATAAGCCAGCAAGAAAGAGTAAAAGAACGGTAGGAAGAAATAGGAACAATATTAATAACTACAGCAAAAAATGTGGGCAAATGCAGATGTTACAAACTGAACAACTGATAAAACCAGATGTTTTGGATGCCACAGTCTGAATGTTTACAAGTAAAAGGAGACATGGCACATGGTAACAAGAACAACCTCACCGATGTATGTGATCCAGTAGTATAGCTTAGATATATGATGACATCCACTTCCCTCTGTGGTCTTAAAAGTGGTGCACTGCTGGTATTGATGAAAAATCCAGCATCTATCATGCCCAGGTGATCAGAATTTTGCATCAGATGGTTGGGACGTGAGTCTAACACAGTGTCTAAAAGGAAAATATTTTTTGAATAAGAAGAGATCTCTAAGTATTTTGAAGTGAAAAAGAAGTGTAAAGTAGAATTGACTATCCCAAGGGCCTGGTTTAATTTAATTGCCATACTATTGGATTGTCAAACAGGCATGAGAAGGACTGAAATACCTAAGCAAAACACCTAAGCTCCTGTTCTGAAAAATCTATGTGGAGTTTCCAGGCAACATATTCCATTAACATGTCACATTTTTGGTGCCAGTAAGCTTCATCTAACAATTAACCTAAATCTGCCTTGCTTCATTTCAGTCATTGTTTCATCTTCTATCTGTCACGTATTTGGAGAATGAAGTATTTTCAATCATTTATACATTTGGACTCACACCTGCCACTCAGTCCTCTCTTCTTTGGGCTAGAAAGCCCCATTCCTTTCCAGTTTTCTCTTATAGGTGATGTTTTCCTGGATGTTTTCCCCTGCCGAGCCTGACAGGCTTCTTTCCTAAATTCCCCACCCCAAAACTACCAGAAAATGATGCCAGTTAAACATTAGTCCCCATCACCTTTCCACCGACAGAAGTGCTCGTTTTCCATGTAGTTGTCATGCAGCTGGTAGCCCTTCAGGAAATTGTGGTGCTGGGCAACGGAGAAGCGGTCAGTCAGTGCTCCCCGAAGGGCGCTGGACAGGGGGCCAGGGGGGGTGTACATGCGAGTCCTAAGCTCGTGGGGCCTTGTGGGCAACACTGGGTCTTCATCTAGAGGAAGGGAGAAAAATTGATGAACTGCTTGTTGACTTATGCTCCCTGTTGGCTGCCCTGGTGCAAAGGAGTTCTCAGAGTCTCTTCTGGTATGATTCACTGAACACACAGAAACTCTACTGAAGGAAAACAATAGCTGCTGGACAAAGTTCTGCTGATAGTCTTAAGCTTTGGCCTGAAGACACTTCGTCAGGAGAAATCTTTAGTCTTGGAAAAAGGACACCTTAAGGAAATTAAGCAATTCAGAAGTGTTCTGTCAGAAGTTAAATATCCTCACACGAAGATAGCATGAAACACAGACAAGCATGGAGAAAACAGGGCTGATGAATTCACTGCTGCTCAGTCAGATGGGCAACAACAGCAATCACGGGGTCTATTGCAACAGTGACAGCTTCTACCCAATAATCACTCATGGCTTCATGAGCATATACTTAATCAGCAGAGTGAGAGCACCCCAGGAAAACCTGGGGCATACATTCATATTCAGAAACTACCTATGGGTAGTTTAGGGGGTGGGTAAATGACATGTGGGTGAAAAGCAGAAATGGCACAAGGTGTGGTTTCTAGAAATCACAACCTGCTTTGCCAGCCCAAGAGGTTGATAGTGCAGCAGGAGAGACTTGGTGGTTTCAATGATTACACAGATGTATTTCTATATTTTTCAGGATGTCTGTAATTATCGTTACTATCATATTAAGTGATTTAGCAATAAAATCATGGTTTCTGTATTGCTTCAGAATATACCCTCTGGGCCTTATTTATTTTTGTGTCAGTATGAATCCAATGCATAATTACTGTACTGAGTAATAAAATAAAAACCCAGGAAATATTTATTAACCAATTGATATTAAGGTTTATTCTCCATACAGGCAGTAAAAATCACCATATTCTCTGCTGTTGGTTCTTGGTTCTGTATGGCTAAGTGAGAATGGTAATGTCAAAACACTTTCTGAGAAATGTCTGACCCTTCTAAAACTTCCTCTGAAGGAATCAGTAGAGCTTTAGTAAGTGTTTTAATTACAGCAGCCATTACCTGATAACCCTCTTAGTCTATACAACATGAGGGCAAGTCGCTATCTCTTAGTAAGATCCTATGACACCCAACTTCAGCAAAGCTGACAAGATGATGCCAAAAGCCATAAAGGAAAATAAATGACCATAAATGAAAGGCTTAATAATTTCTCACCAACTTCTTCTATTCTGTCTTGTGTCCATCTCTTCCAGAAGTCTTCTGAACTGTGGGACAGTCCCCATATTTGTAACAGGTTCACAGAAAATATACTGCTCCACATACCTGTGAAAGGAATTAGTGAACACAAGTACACATTTTAATAAGAAAATGCCCTTTTCCCTCTATTTTGACTGCCTAGCTTAATATGTCAATGGGCTTAATGCATACATTTCTAAATATCCAGGCTGTTAAATTCCTCTTAGCTTTCAGGGCAGTGTTTCAGGTCACACTACCATCAACTTTGTGCCTAACCTATTACATGGCTCTGTCACATGGTAAAGAGAGGAAAGAATGTAAAGTAAAGTAACAGACAAAAAGTAAAGCAAATGAGAAAAAAGACCCACTTGCTTAAGAGGCAAAATAAAGAGTTCAGATAACACATACACTTCAAACATATCTTTTCCATCCCCATCTTCCTTTCTCCAGCTTCTCTTTTCCTGACCTTACTCTGACCAGCTTTCGCACACCCTGAGTTGTTTCACAGGGGGATGAACTGGCTTATCAGATGATTGGTTTGTAAGATGAGATCTCACACCACAGCTTGTAAAGGCCCACACATGCAGTGGGCTCCAGCTCCACTGGGCACTCTTTTCTCCGTCCAGGATTATTCCTGTCTGCCTCCCCACAGGGGCACTCTTGGCTTTGTTGACAAAACAGAGTGCCACTATATCACTAGTCATTGTAAATTTAAATCTGACTATCAGAATTAGATTTAAGTTGGAGTGCATTCAGAGAGGAATCAGAAGAATAACCAAAGAACTGAGAGCTGTAACATATAATGAAAGAATTAAGGAGGCTCATCTATTCCATCTCTAAGATGTAGACAACTCATCTACCAAGACAGTGACAAAAAATTTAAAAATATGAAGGTTTTTTAATGTATTCTTTTGGATAAACTAGCACTCTCATTTCCCAGCAGGCAGTATCATAGCAGCGTTCAGTATGTTAGGACAGAAATATCTACCCTCTGGTTAAGAGCATTACACCCCTCCAAAGTGCCTCTGTGCCAGGACAACTATACATTACCTTGAAGGTAGCAAATGCGGGATTCGGGGAGCTTTTTTAGCAAGCGGCCCATGAAGAACTCGCTTCCGAAATGCTCCGTGCGAACAAACGCGCCGTACTTCAGAAGTCCCACCTCATAGGGAGTGAACTCCACCCACTCTGCAATACAGACACAACGGGACACTTAGAGGGCTCCCAGATGCGTGAGGGGAGAGGGAAACTTGGGCATACATTGGTCTGAATTGTGTTTACTGTGTTGGCTTTGCAAAGCCTCACTCATAAATGAAGATCTCCAAGGAGGCAGCTGAGCTCAGGCACGGCGGTGATGGGGAGGCAGGAGCAGTTGTGCTGGTCATGGTGGTGCTGCTGGTGGCACAAGTGGCACACTGAGGGAACAGGAAGGCTCCAGGCCTTCCACACCCTGTGTGCAGACCAGCCCAGGGTTTTCCAGCACGTACATGATTTTGCTCTGCCCTTCCATATGCCTCATCTAGGTGACAATATTTCCACTGTTTCCAGTACAGTTAGTTTAACTTGCTTAAATAATCCTTTTTATATAAAAATATGTACTCAGCTCTTCAAAATTATTTTGTCTGTAAGAGACCAATTATACCCTTTGTGTGTGGTACTAATGGAGAGAGAACTAGTCCTTGACTTTCTTGGATATCCTCTCCAAATGAAGTGCAGTTGTCTGATACAACTGCAGTGTGAGTGAAAACTGGGACAGAAATGTCATGGATCATAATTTCCTTTTCATTCAGAAATGGTTCACATTTTTGCCTCAGCAATAAAAAAATTGATCTGAATTTTTCTCTTCCCCTTCTCCTCCATCTGATTCTCCACAGGAAAAAAACCCCAAACAAAACAATGAGAAAAGCAACAGATTCAGTTGGGAGATTGGAAGATTGGAAGCCTTCCCAAACAGTACCATAACTATGTGGTCATTCTTCATAATGAAACAATAACTGGCCATTGAGAAAAATCAATTCTCAGGTAATTCCAATACTTCTCATTTTAGGTAGACGTGATAATATTTCAAATATTGCCTTTCTGGCAGAATTTCTACTGTGTATGTCTAGACAGTGAAATGCTGCTCCCCAAAACCCTTGAATTAAAATTGTAGGGCATGGAGGTGACGGTTATTTCTCCAAAAAGCAACTAACACATCAGGATTGTTTTCTCCAAGTACTACCAAGAAGAGAAGAGTGATGACAGGAATCAGCTGCCAATTTTAGCCTCACAGGATCCAAAACAACATCCTTACCTTTGAAATCATTGGTGCTGTAACTGTCCCGGACACAGACTGACACATAGATGGGCAGTGGGTTCTGGCCATCACACAGCGCTTCTTGCTGCTCTGAAAGCTTATGGGGGTCTTTCTGGTTTTGAAGAAAAAGTGTTACATGAGAGGAAATGGAAGTGATATGTGGTGAGTTCACTGGCCCCCGTGCTGGAGGAGCCGGGCAGCTCCACCCCCAGTACACAGGACATACCCCAGCAGCTCCACCACACAAGAGCACTGCAGGTACTCCTATCAATCATGACAGACAAGGCTGCCAGGCTCCAGCCTGGTTTTGTGCATGGATTTACAAAAAGACAAGGAGGGAAACAACTGTTTCTGCATACATGCCTATACATCCTAGGAAGTATTGCCCTGACAAGTAGGAAGAGGGTTGGGCTGCTCCTTAGGCTGAGGAGTGTAGTGAGCCATCCTTGTTCTCCTGAATCTGAAGGAAGCCCTCAACCATGTTGATATTTAATTTCCTTTCCTACCACACAACAGCTCTCCCAGTCCCCTTGCAAGGGGACTGAAATTTGGCAGAAAATTATTTGCATCCCTCCTGGCTTCTTTTCTGTAAAAGCATATTCTCATTGAAGAGGTTTATAAAAAACATGAAATTTCATGAACTGCTGAAAAAATTGAGAGCAACTTGTTCTAGAAGATTAGGGAGAAGTTAATGGTTACACAGAAGGAGTCAGCACTGCTCAAAAGGAAAAAATGCTTAGTTAAATTGCGAGGTGGACTGCATATAGCTGAGCTTAAAAGAGAGGCATCTATTTAGCTCACACCTTTGTTTAATATCTAGTATTCCTCTCTGTATGCATTTATTTTCTGCTTACATATACATAATGCTATATATGTACTTATAGAAAAATAAAACCAAATGAATGGTTGAACAACTGTAGTATTTCAGCCCTCACTGGAGGACACTTCTGCTCCATCCTAAACCACTCACCCTTTCCCACTTTCCAAGTGCCAAAGCATGCATCCTGGAACTATGATCCAGATGGGGAGAAAAGGAAGCAGACTGCTGTACTGTAGGGGTAAAAACCACTTCAAGTAACAGAAAAGTAAATTTGTAATTACTTATAAAAATTAGTATCACTTAAACCATGTGAGTAGTGCTTCTGAGCAAAAGTTAAATATGTACTTGACTCCAGTGTACTTGATCAAGTTACCTGCCAGTGGATGCAATTCACCAAGCACTCTAGCTTTTTCAGGGCTCTTGAGAGAGTTTTCACATTGTTAAGATTACTCTGCTTTGCATTTTGAACTCTTTTTGCATGAATAATTTGCATCTTAGACTCACTTCCCAAGATTGCCTTCACTTCCATTTATAAACCAGTCAGAGTTCAAATGGCTGCATCCACAATCTAATTTGTTAACATATAGGATGCATTTTTCTCTAGGCAAACTACTAAAGGGGCGTTAAAAATCTGGTACTTTGTTAACAAGTAGAATTCCACTCTGCTTTGAGGTTATGTTCTCTGAAATGATGGATTAGTTTCCTCTCCATCCACTAAGGGACAAACACATGGTTCTTGAAGAAAAGGAATATACATCATACCCCATCATTTAGCAAGTACTCAATCATGAGACCCCAAAGATCTATAAATGATGTCCTGTATCCCTCTTCTTTCCGCTGGCAAAGCTGCTTGTTGTAGTACTTCATGCGATCCATAGAGAAACAGCCCATCTTGCATTTTGTTGCTTGTTTCTGGGCTTCACCAATATGTGAGTCCAGGTCCTTCTGTGACCAGTAAGCATCTCTGTATAAGTTGGCCATGGTCCTGGAGAAAGATGGTACAGACAGTAAAAGTCAAAAGGAGAAAAAAAAGACTGAAAACTTTGTGCTTTCAGAACAGAGGTTTACATTTAGAGATTCCCTTCTGCTCATACATACTCTGGTTTTGCTGCTCTGTGCAGCAGAATGAACACTCCGGAGCTTCTATGACTGTTTTTAAAGATGGCCCTGAAGAACAAGGTGGGGTTTTTATGTTCATGACCTTTTTTTTTTTTTCATGCAGAACTGGCAGAAGCTTAAGGGATAGAATTACCAGGTGTGAAAACAGGTACATTTTTGAAGCACAAATCAGGCAAAAAACTACAATAAATTTTCTTTGCTTGTTTTTTAGAACCTTAAATTCACTCATATTAGCTGCTATCTCTTGGCTTTGATTCACTTAGTGTTAATCTTATGATATTACTACAGTTTGTTTTAACATCATCCTCTATTTTACCAACCTCCTCTACATGGGACAATCAGACATTAGGCAGCCATAGGTCCTGTGAGCAGGGAATAGCACTTTCCAGGGAAACCCAAAACTGGCAGGTTGCAGGGGTAGATATACACGGTCCTGCCATGTTTTCCAGTTAGAAATCAGAGCCAGTCTCAGAAGTTAATGGGAACCACAATAGCTGGGACATCAGTGGAGAAATGAAGAAGCACAATGCTATGGGCATCCACAGTTACATCCACAGTAACTACTTACGTGGAAAGCATCTTGATGAGTGTGATTGTCATATGCACATTTAACTGCTGGACATGTGGATTTGATAAGCACAGTAAAGAATTGCTTATAGAAAAAGTGTGCACCAAGTCAAGCTAATATTTAATGGCCTGTTACTGAGAAACTTGTTTCTCCAATGTTTGAAGAAAATGTCCTGATCTTGTTTGCTTTTAGAAGCTACTCTCTGGAGCAGAGTGACCCTCAAACAGCCTGGTCAAGACTCCTGCTCAAGCTGGCTTACCATGTGGTGCCGGACAGCCCGCTGATGTATGTTATACAGTCCAGGAGATTTAACTTCTTGAGTCCCATGAGGCTGCCATACAATCCTGTCATTGACTTTAGTCCTCCGCCTGTAGTGATTATAGCCACGACGGGGACCTGTTGGGCAGAGGGAGGATGGGACATTCACACTGACAGCATTCAACACTGCACCCCAAACTGCAATGGGGTCTGGTCACCACAGCCAGCCAGGTTGTGATATCAGAGCCCAGATCCCTTTTCAGAAGGAAAGGCTCCAAAACCCAGCAATAACTGCCACTGCCACTGACTTCCCTTTGGATAAACCTGGGTTCAGAGATTAACCCAAACCTGGATTCTTGCCCATCTCCAAGGCAAATAGGGACACAGAATGAATAAGAAGAAACCCTCCGTGGAAGCAACAACGTATTTTCTCTGCATCTCTCATTCTACCACTCTTTTCTTATTTCACACAGTGACTACTACTGTGAAATGAAAATCTTCATGCCAACCCCATGAAGAACTACACTCAGTTTACAGTCACTGTTGTTAAGCTACCCTCAGCAATGCTGTTATTCTTCACTATCTTGAAATTACTTTAAAACAAATTATATTTATTTTAAGGAATTTCAAAACTGGAAGATAAGGAAGGTCTCTCACAAAGTGGTGAAATTGGAACAAGGGAAAAAAAACCTTTGCTGTGTAATACACTCAGTATTTCTGAACCAAGCCAGTTAGAGCACAGCATGGCAGGAATGAACACACCTCAAATATGACAAATTCCAAATTGATAGTAATGAAGGATGGTTACTGCAGCTAGTGCTTCTTGCAATAACAAACCTTGGCAGAAGAAGCAAATGTACTTAAAACACATGGACAAGCTGCTACCTGCACAACAGATATGTGTGACCTGCTTTGCTGACCACTCATCTACAAGAATACATGAAGGCACTAGAGATTCAAGTTCTATCCCCTCAGCACACACATACTTCTTGATCCTGCAGCTCATGTGGTAGATGAAAAACATTTTTGAGAGCACTTGCTACATATCTCCTTCTTTTCCCCAGGAAAGCCATCTCTTCAGAACATAAGTTAAACCCAAAGCGCATGTCCAGGTCTTGATGGCATGAACAATTGCTAAGATAGAAACAGACACATATATTAAATATTAACACACCCATATTGATGTAGGACTTTGATCAAAGATAATCTACAGCACCATTCCCTTCAAACAGGATGATGCAACATGACAGGAGCAAGACAGAATAATTTTACTATTTTTAAAAGTAAAAAACTTTTGTCAATTTGTAAGACTAACTAGTGACATTATGCCAAATTATTGCTAATCGATGAAGAAACAACATACAGTATTTACACATAAAACAAAATATTTAAATGAATATTCTATAACTAATAGACTGACAAGTTTAGAAAATTGGTGTAAATGGTCAAAAGTGAAAGTATTGATTCCCATGTCATGGGTTATTTTCTCCTTCAAAATCTAAAACAACACCCAATTTTCAAAGGCTGGCATTTTCAACGTGAAGGAAAGTTCTTCTTTGGAGCAACTGGAGTGGGAACACATCTCCCTCTAGCGGTGAGCCCCGCTGGGGAGCGTGGCCGTGGAACCCAGCTTGCTGGAGTGACCTCGGTGACATCCAGCCCCTGGATGGGTGGAGTTGGGTCACTGGGCAGGATTCTACCCCTGCTGCTCTGTTCATTGGGCAGGATTCCAACCCTGCTCCACTGTTGAGTCTACACTTGCACAGGCTGTTTCAGGGATCAAGGCCGGAAGTTTTATTCCACATCAGCCTCGACTCAAAAATTTTAAGGCACAACTTCTCTCAGAGGAAAATTTCATTGGTGTTTATTTTGAAATTGAATTAGCCATCCCTTAAGACCCCACAATTGTAGTTTATTTCCCTGGGCATTTGTGCTCTTCTGCTCCCTAATCTCCCTCCTGGCTCTTCCTGCCCTGCTCCTGTGAGACATCTATAGGCAAGAGATGCTCATGGTCAGGTCAGAGCTACCCTGGCCAGGCACTGTCAAATGGCAGGGGTTTGCTTTTTCCTCCAGTGACCCAACCTCTCTCTTCTACTGGGTCCATAATTTCAATGAAACTAGTAATGAAATGTAATTATGAGCTTTCTCTGCCACAAGACTTGGACAAAATCTGCCAAATTATTATATCTTATTTGTAAATGAAGACAAACAAAGGGAATTGAGTTAGGTGGAGCTGCAAAAGCCAGTTTCCATTGTAAATCAAGATACAAACAAACTGTTCCTAAATTTCTCTGAAAGTAAAATAAATCAACGGAAAGTGTTTTCCTTGTTGCGGAATAACACTGATTTTCCTGTTATCATCGACCATTTGCCATTCTGAAATGAATGATAGAAAACTCTGTTTGAATTCAGAATTAAGTTATATTTTCCTTTTATTTCTTAGTCAGACATGCACACAAAAATATCAGTTTGCCCAGTTCTGTGTGTTCCATATAGCTACAGATCACATAAGATATATTCCCGTTTACTGATGAGTATTAATGAGCATATCTATAGATGTCAAACCACAAGCAAAATTGTTTACTTTATTTTCTATTCAATATATAGTATAACTGAACTTAACAAAATAAAAAGTTTATCACCACTGAATATTGACAGTTAAGCAAAATAAAAAATTTTAATTTCTGCTGAAATTAAATATTTACTTCTGACAATTCTTTTTTTTTTTTTTTTTTTTTAGCCAGTTTTTTTTTTTTTTTTTTTTCGTGAATTTCAGAGACTGACATTGACAAAAAAAAATTCTGTGGTCAGAAGGAAGGGATAATGCTAAAATAAACACGTTGATTTTAATGTTTTATCAACATTTACTGATCAAAGCCAAGTCTTCCTAAGGCTAATTATGTATTATACACTGTGTATGTATTTTATGTTTTATTATAAGCACATTCTAGTTTTCAGACTCAGAATGTTTGCTTGTGTCATTTCCATGTGGCTAAAACAATATCAAAATCAATGAACCAAGTCTTAAAGAATAGAAGAAAATCTCTTACCAAGTTTGTGCTGTCACATTCAAGTCAAATCTTTTCTCCTGGAAAACAAAAATATGGACTGTAATTTTTTTAGTTTTAAATTTTCCATTTTCCCTTTCTGTCTTGGGCTCAGAGTTTGTTTCATACCCCAGCAATATCTGGCAATCACAAACTTAAATGTCTGAGATCTCGGCATATATTTCCAAAAGCATTCACTTATCCTTAGTGGAACATCCCTGCCTACAGATCCCAAATCCTTCCAGGCTGCTGAAACAATTAACGATCCTGGTATAAGAGGTTTCTGAGACTCATGCAGCAGGTCCCATTGCCTGTGCTACTCATAAGCTTTCTGCAGCATCTTGCATTGCCATTTTTTTGTGTATTTCCCATTCTTTATGCACTACTACCCAGCACATCTTTGACACCCTGGCCATAGTCTCACAGTGAAGAGACTGAAAGCCTGCATTTGCTTCTGCCAATACTTTTTCCTGCCTTAAAAGTCATTATTTCAATCTTCATATTAAGTGACAACATGTGCTTTGTTCTGAGAGGATGTTTTAGTGGTCCTACTTAAGCAATATTTATATTATATTATTTAAAACACATACTCAACTAATATTTTCAGTGCATTGTACTCTGAAGTATGTGGTTGACTAAGGGCAGGTTTACTGACGTTTTCCTAGTTTGTGCCCAAGGACCAACTTTCAGTTTGAACCCTAAGCAAAGGAGGACTCAGTGAGACTTTATGTAAACAGAGTGAGATGTACTGAAGTAAGAATTATATTTTCTTACGACTTTGTAGGTCTCTGTATCCACTGCTGGCACGTAATGGAGAGTAATGCAGGGACAACCTGTGTCTGTGGAGAAAACATCTGGAGAAATAAAGCTCCTGTTTTCTCGAAGTCTAATAAAGAATCAGAACATTTCTGACACTCTTAGCAGACATCTGGGACAACATTATGAGGAATATTTTCTACTTGAGTGACCTTTTATTCCAAACAGCTGGAAGGGATGTTTACCTCTGCAATGGTCGTTTTCCTTCCCATGGGCAGTGAGTTGAGCATCACGACTGGGGAGCCCGTCTCTGTAGTGTATTTACAGGACCACTGAGAAAACAACATGCTTTAGGACAAAACCAGTAATAGGTTTACCCTCTCTCCTTCCTCCCACTTTCTTGAGAGACAATCAAAATCCCCCCATCACTGGGACCACTCCAACATACAGGGTGGTAGTGCCTCTTCTTTGGCAGCATAACATCCAGTGTTGGCTCCGCGTACTTGATGTAGTGGAACTTCGTGGGACATGATGGGCTGACAACTCCATTGGGGCCCAGCACAATATCCTGTGTCCCCTCAAAGGAGCCCTTCACAGTGAGGGAAAGCTCTTTCTCTAAAGAGACAAAACAAAGATCAAGAGAATGTTAATATGATCAACCAGAAAAATATGCTGGCTTGATTAAAAGTGGGGTGCAGGTAGCACAGCTTTGCCCAGTGCAAAGCGCTCTGAAGGGAAAGGAGCAAAGTGAATGGTCTTTTTATAGAAAGGGGACTCTGAATATTCTTGCTGTGATATAGAACTGGGATTTCAACTTTAATGGGTGTTTAATAGGCCTTATTAACCTGTATCTAGATGAGGTCATTGGAGTCTATAACAACCTAATGTGTTTACCTGACATTAACTTCACTGAATACTGTAAGCACTACTTATTACACAAACACATTCTATGAAAGAGGCATCTTCTTGTCAGTAAACATGCAATTATTGATAAACAGGTAACAAAGCAATAACCTTACTTGATTTTTGCTTTGTCTTCTCTGCCACTTCGACTTCCAAGCAGCAAAGTTCACGACACTGTGAAAGACAGATTGCAGGAATTTGTGAGAAAGATCATCACACCCCATCCTCATTATGGAGAGCTGTGGATCCCTTGGCTTGGAGTCACCCAGAGTTCTGGGTTCCCTTGCATCTCTGGTGTTTTTCCCATTAGACACTGACTAAAGAAAATGAAAAGCTTTTGAGGTAATTGTAGGCGTCCCATGTGTGACAATGACATAAGATAGGGCACAGTGAAAGGAATATACAAAGAAAAACTGGACCATTTTCAGGATAGTAGTGTAAGTACAAAGGGTTAAACAAGGAAAAAATAAATAAAGATATGTCACTGAGAGATCAAGAGTCAGTAGTTGGAAGGGTTTTCTGAAAAAGCATTGCTATTAGCATTTCAGGGGTTGATTTTATTTTCTTGGTGTTCACTCTTTTTCCACACAACATATTGTTGATAAATCAGTATTTCATGCAGAACTTACCCACAGGGCATGGCTCATCTCCAAAGGGAGGAAAGGGCTGGGCAGGTTATCAGTAAGTGGCTTCACAGCCTTTTTTTCATTGTATTCTGATAGACAGCAAGCAGTACATTTTTTGAAGTACAAGTACCAGATGAAAATTCTGTGTGTGTGTGTGTATGGAGTGGTGAAGTATATGACAAATGGAAAATAGGGAAATATAGGATAAATGTGATATCTCCAATGAACAGGTAAATTAAATACCCCCTTCTGAAAGTATCTAAATGGGAAAGAGGAAAGAAAGAGAAAGAACTGGCCTACTGGCTTTTCTAACCCCCACCCTCCCTTTCGCTTTATATTAAGGAATCACTTAAAGAAAATGTACTTGGGAAAGACACATACCACCAGCACTCCATTGGTAGCAATTGTTTCATGAGGACCAGATCTGGGAAATAAAATGAAAAACATGGAATTTTTTAGGTCAAACAAATCCTGCTCATCTTTACCCAGGATGTTGCCCTTTCTCCCCAGTTAAATAACCAACAGTCTGAGGGACCCCAGCAGGTACCTAACAAGCTCCTTTCCTTGCTTGCTTGGACTGAGCACTGCTCTGAGGAGACTCACCTCTGTACCAAAGTTGAGCAATGTGTATCATGGCTATACTTTTACAGTGCAATCTCATGATATCTAAAATGGAATCTATTGTTAAACAGTCAAATTCTTCTCACTGTAACATGTAAAAAAAATGTATTTCAGTGGTAACATGCTGATACATCAGCATATCTTTGTTGGGAAGCCAGTTATATGTATTTGCTGGCATACAAATATTCTGAGTTGGAAGGGACCCATGAGGATCACTGAGTCCACCTCCTGGCCCCGCACAGGACAAACCCAAGAGTCACACCATGTTCTTGAGAGCACTGTCCAACTGCTTCTTAAAATCTGGCAGGCTTGATGCTATGATCACCTCCCTGGAGAGCCTGTTTCAAAGTGGCACAGGGCAGCAGATGCCAATTACTTGGAAAAAAAAGAAAAAAGCTTTCCAGATCATTCAGATGAAGTCAGGAGATGGTGTGGAGTGACTTAACTTCTGGCCTTGGCTCTCCACTAGTATAAGAGATGACCTTAGGCTGGTCACTTTATTTCTACCATCCCTCAGTTACCTTGTGGCAACAGAGAGACAAAAACGGTGATTCACGGATGGAAGAATGACTGTGCTGGAGAAAGAGCCTTACATCCTTACAAGAGTTTCCATCACATTGTGATTGTGTTAGGCAGAAAGAAAACAGAATTACTGGGATTCAAACAGTACTGCAACAGAAAACTGAAGGAGTTGGAGATACACTGGAAATCTAACCAGTATGTTTCAACACTAAAATGTGTCTAATAACCTGAAAGAGGCAAGGAAAAATTGATAGGCAGAAATGCTCACACACTCAGAAAGCCTTGTGAAATGTCCCCAGGAGGACAAATCATAGAATGATTTGGGTTGGAAGGGACCTTAAAGATCATCTAGTTCCAATACACCGCCATGGGCAGGGACACTTTCCACTAGACCAGGTTCCTCAAACCTCCATCCAGCCTGACCTGGAACACTTTCAGGAATGCGGCATCCACACCTTCTCTGCGTAACCAGTAGGTGCATCTTTGAAAGCAGCTAAGCTACAGACCAAGATAATCAGTCAGGTGTTGGGGACTCTAGCAATGACTTAGAAGGGTGGCACTTCTTTACAGAAATACCACAAAGCATGACTTCTAATATTGTTTGTTTTACCATTAGTGATTTTTATGTTTTAAAAATATCTGTATCACTTACGCGACCTCCAATTTGAATTCAACCTCTAGCTCCTCCTTGGCCTGAAAGCAAGAACAAGATATTCAATGAAGTAGCTACATAATACTTTGTCCCTTGTCTGAACCCAGGTCCCTGATAGACAATATTGAAATTATTGGTTGCTATGAATAACCTGTTAAATATTAACCTGAATAACCTGGATAACCTGATAAATATTTCAGTCTGGATGGTCTCAATCGACATTTCAGCCAAATGATTTAACATTTCCTCCTCATCTCATTCCATCTTCAAGATAACATCAAAACAACCCATACTTCTATTTCTTAGTGTGAGGCTGCTACAGAAAGATAATTTGCAACTTCCTTTGTATTCTGAAATCTACCCTTTTCTCCCAACTATTCCTGGCACTGTCCTGCCATGACTTACTGTACAGGCTATTATCTTGGAAATTAAACATACTTTACACCCATTACTTTAACCTAATAAACAGAGAAGAGTATAAGTGAGTGATTCAGAGTGGTGTTGTGCAACCCCGAGTAAGGCAGTGTTGATCTGTACGAGCTGGTTATGAATGACCTAGTTTGGAGACTACAATTTGTCCCTGGTAGCAAGAAGTTGCATGTGAGATATTTTGCAGACCTCACCCTTAGATCGCAAAGGGAGTCAAGATTATTTTTCCCATTTTATAGATGGGAAACTGAGAAACAGAGAGAATCATCTATTCATAGTGGGATACATAGAGGGGCAACTTCATCATTGCCTTTTGGAGTGAAAGTAGGCACAAGCAAAGGAGCAGGGGATTATGAATTATAGGAATCATTCAGATTATTAATTACATGGGGAATAAAATGTACAGATTATTTACCCTGCAACAGTTGTATTGCCTTGGTGTTGCTCAGAGGTAGCTCGCAGTTAGATCCCTCCCCTATCTATTGCACTGTTTCAGTCCTATGGTCTTTAATAATTATAAAATATTGGAAAGAGGGGTTCAGACTTTCAAATTCAGATTTTTTAACCACATTTTTGTGCTTATAATTTGAATGGCAATTCATCTACTCATTATTGGAATAAGTAATCCACAGCTGGTTCAGAAAGATTTTGAAAGTGTTCTATAACTCTCCACTGGTTTCTTAGTTGCTTAGTTGCTCTCACATTTGGGCCAGGCTTGAAGTACAGGACCACTGTTCTTTCAATTGGAAGTTTAGCAGTATCAAAGAGTGCACAGAGGAGATGGTCATCTGGAGTAGCAAAATCCTCATCATACACCGTGAGCTCCAGCACATTCTGGAAAAAGAGGGAGAAGAGTTTTTTATAGTTTCTCAGACTGAACATCATTAGCTCCAGGCAGAAAGTATTGCTGGGGATGTGCTTGAGAAAAAAAGCTGAGAAATTGAGTATCATCTCCCTTTGGAAAAACATACTTGAATTGCATATTCATTCTTGTCTAGTTCATTTTAATTGCTGTAACAAAATACATTGGCTATACCTATACAACATCTTAGGTAACTCCCGGATTCTGTATCCATCTTGCACTGACTCAGAAGAGTCTCTTGTTTCCCTAAAACTTCAAAGCTGAGCTCACTGTCTGCCCCTCCTATGCAGCACCATTGAACAGACATAGGAACTCTGTCATCTCTGCTGTTAAACACTTCGAGCAGTCCCTCATCAAGTGCCTACTCTTAAACAGTTGCTGGGCACAGTTCAGGAGATATATACACAAAATCTTCAGGCACACAACTTTGGCTCCTTACCTTGACCTGACTCTGGATTCTGAAGTAGAAGGTTTCATTCCACACTGGATTGTCAGAGTTTCTCACAGTTTTAGTGCGTGCCCTTTCACATGTCGCAGTTGGCAGCCACAAGGACACATAGCAATCAGCCTGGCTCACTGGGGAGGGGGAGAGGCAAAACAATTGCTAACATGGCAAATACAGCAGTGCTGCATGACACTAGAAAGGTTCCTGCAACAACTGATACTGGCAGCAAGCATAAGTTATTTAGAGACAGAAATGTCTGCTGTAATGTAACTCTTTTCAATATTTCCTTCTGAGAGGGAAAAAGCACAGACCACAAGATGACCTAGTACAGAAGGTGGCTTCTGGTCTTCCTTGCATGAGTTACAGACAACAGTAATATTGTATATAAAAGAAAAGGGTGAGAACATTTTCTTCTTGTCAGCCACTTCAGTTTCTCAGCCAACAAGCTTTCCTGTGCTCATGTGTGCATGCACACACGCACACACACACTAACCCTAAGCTGCTGTTTGATAAGATGGGCTGGGACGCTCCTCCACCTTTTGAGAACAACTGCAAAAGGTCATCTCTGCCTTGCCTCAGTGATTTTCCTAGTGAGGATTTGTGAAAGGAGCTACAGAACTACCCTTGCTGTATGAGATGGCAGAGGCTTCCTCCAGAAGGAGCTCATTGAATTATAACCAATTGCTATGTCCAGGGAGAGAGGGACCAAGTCTCTCTCCCAAAAGGCACTGGGAGAAAGTTGGAAGAATTTTACATCCCATTTCTCTTGGTCACCTAAATTAAGGTATATCTCAAACAGCTCTCTTAAGGACTGTAGCCTATTCAGTCCCTCTTGATGTAAAAGTTATTTCAGTTGTTGCTATGTTTCTTCAAGTGTTTTATTTTTTTCGATCTGGGAAATTCCATGCAGACAATAATGCTTTGAAGAATTTTGAAACTGCAAAAATATGTATTTGAATATATTTGGAGAACCTAGAAGTAATGCTACTGATTTCAAAATGCATAAAAGTCATTTTGTGTAACTACTAAAGTGATTTTGTGTAACTGGATATATCATTGGAGATCAATGACTGATGGCTGTTTGGCTGGCAAGTACTTTATTCTACTGATGTGATTCATTATTCCTGTATCTTAACTGTACTTTGAGATACAAAGCATATCAAGCAATCCTTAATTATATGAGTAGATGCAGCCAAACTAGTCAGCTGTGTATTTAATGCAAAATGTTGCCTCAGTTCTGCTTGCACAATCTCTTTCTACAGCCTCGTTATTTTCTTGTTGCCTGACATGCAGAAGATCTGAGATGAGTCCCTGATGAGTCCTTTCTGTGTTCTTGCTTCATCACACTTGTGCCACAGCCATGGACCAGAAGGGAGGTGCAGAGCGTGCAAACCCGTGATATGACCTAGCATACAGCTGTTATCTCCCTCACTCAGAGCTGTGACACAGGAAAATCCTCTGATATACTGTCCAGAAAAACATGTCACAACCACAGGGAAAGATGAGAATGGTACTGCATGGTAAACCCAGATCTTCATCTTTCAGAAAATCTTTCCTTGCTTTTCCTATGCAAGAGACTATAGAACAAATTACTGCTGCTTCCAGTGAAACACAAGAATCAAGAGAATCATGAGGGTTACATCACTTCCCTTCCACCCTCCCTCTCGAACTAATTTCAGTATCATTTCACAGATAGTCACGTAGCTGCATTCACTCAAACAAAACAAACTGTTAACTTGTCTATTTTATGTGAAACGCCTCTCCTCACTGCACATATGGATAGTCCATGTTCTTTAACAAAACAGTGGTGTTTTCCTTGCCAACTTACTCCCTTCCCACCACTTTCCTGCTATGTGACTCACACTCTTACACAACTGCAAAATTGCTGCAGGAGCATTAGAAGGGACCAAGCAACCAGCCCTCAGTCAGTACATTTTTTTAACGGTCATTTCAGAATAATTAGTGATGGCATTAGCCTGGTGGTAATGGCTGTAAAAAGCTTTTCCCTGTTCAATTCATCTTTGTCAGAAAGATTGAGGAGGTTGAAAAATTTCGCTCCTCCCAGCCACATTTCCCAAGGTGCTACAATCCATCAGCAGAACTACCTATTGTTTTTGAAAACATGGAATAGAGTTTTTTTTCATCTACCTGTGCCAGAAATTCTCCATTCTTTGAAAGTACTTATCCTCAAAAATACATTCAAGTGTTGAAACCAGTCAGAAAACACTCAATGAAACAGCAGCAAGCAGCAAGGATTGACCTAGTTTATAACAATTAATTTACATAAACACTAGGTTATTTCATAAACACTAAGAAAAGGTTGTTATAAAATTACAAAAGATATAATTTGCCTATATCCTGAGTTACCACTAAGAATGGAGATACTTACATGCATCCACTCGCTGGAGATTTCTCATCCGGATGATCCTTACAGTCAACAGGTAGCAAGGAGAGGATTCTATCTGGAGGAGAACATTAAAAAGGGGGTCTGAATAAGCCTTTGGTGGGAAAAAATTCCAAATGTGCAAATTAACTGGGTGTCCAAAACCACAAATACAGTTGGTAAAATTTGGGTCAACTATCTCACTATCCTGCAGATGAAGCTTATGCTGTTAAAAAAGTCTTAATACTTTGTATATTGCACTGTCTTTTTGCTTTGTTATTCTGAGACTCCAGATTGCTCCTCAGAGCAGAAAAGACAGCTGACCTGCAACTTACGCAGCCTGTGAGATGCTTGCAAAACCTCTTGCTCTGAAACTGCTGAGTTTAGTCTATAGCATAGCCACAATAAGTCTCTTGAACAGAGAAAATGCATTGGTGAGCACCATGGTAAAGTTGTCAAAATGCCATCAGTCTTAGTCAAAGTTACAGTCAATCCCCGTAGTAACCACACATAAGGTCCTATAGCATTGAAAAAATGCTGTGCACAATATCTGTTTTTGTAGACTCTCATGGGATAAACCTGAAGCACCACTCTTTAAGAAGTGTTTTTGCCTTCTGCTTCAAAAACAGATTTCCTGCAATTTAAAACTGTAAGAGAAAAAAAGTAACAATAACGTGAGCTTTTGTAAATCACAACTATGAGATAAGCCAATGTTTGAAAATTGTTTCCAAAGGAGGTAGGGTGTAAAGAATTAGGTATGGGTTGCCTTTGGAGAAAAATAAAGAATACTACCTTCCTCCAAAAAAACCCTGAAGATTGAAAGTGCTTAACTTCCTTTGTTCCCTTTGAATGTCTCAGCCTTAATCTTCTATAAAACTAGTCTCTCCAGGTTTTGTGGCTGCAGGCACCTCTTACTATTTATCATTAGAAGATAAATGTGAGTTCCTTCTTCTAAGGAAGACGATTTCCTGCTGGCTCATTCCATAAACCTGTCTCTGGCTCAGAGCTATCTGCAAAAGGCTATTCTGTCCAAGCCAATAAATAAATCAGCACTTCCTGTGGTTGTGACACATGGTTATTTCCTCACACTCCTAGAAACATTTCCACCTGCATAAGTGCTTACAGCAGAGCCCCACAAATCATTCTTTTTGGCAACTGCTATTTTTATCAACAAGTTTCCTCTCATTTAGGAGCATCCTTCTATTTCTGTAGCATTTCAGAGACTTCCTATAACAACTATAAACAAACAGACAAAATAGATGTTAAGGCAGATAGAGAAGCTGGAAGAACCTCACTTAAAACAATATATGCAATGTGGCCAATTTTTTTTTCAAGAGAACAGAGCAAAAGGGCCTTATTTACAGATTGAAAGATAATTACACCTCTTTTGTCACAACAAATTGTTTTTCAATACGTGATTAAAATCCCCTATTCTCTCCTCTAACACATCATGTTATGTTTAAACTTTTTTACTGAATTCTTAAAAACCATTGCTGTTTCCAGCCCTCTGATATGTGTCTCAAGAATTCTATGGCTTTTCTCTTTTTTTTACTGCTGCTTCATGAAATTCAGCCTAGGAAATCTATTTACTTTCTATTTCAAGTGTTCTCAAGAGAAAAAACCTTACAGAAGCTGCAAAGGTTGCAAACAACTGATGGAAGGATACATCCTCAGAGTTACCTCATGCAAGGACTAGTTCAGATTTTAGAAACAGTACAGCCATATGAAGACAGTTCTACACCCTGTTAATTTACGCTTCTTCTCAGCTGGGTAATTAGCAAAGGTGGATCACCACACTCACATGTTAGCAATGAGCTTAGGCACCTCAGCACATGCCCTCAAAGGCAGAAACTCATCGTTCCTTAGGTTCTGCATAAACATGGAGGAAATTCTCGCAGGCATTTATTTATCTCCAGATATTGCACAAGGTTCTGTCAGCTCCTGGATCAGCTCCAGCTACACTTCCTCTGACAAGTGGCATTTCTTGAGTGAGAATCAATGAATTCATTATTTGCAAAGCAATTTGAGATTCTTAGGAGAAAAAGTGGGTTGGGAGTGAGGTTAAGGTATATTAGATGGTTTCTGCCATCTGATCACCTTCCTCCTGGTTCCCATATAATTACTTTCTAACATGGTAGCCAGATTTTCATGGGGAAATGAATTCCCAGAGATTCAGGTTTCACAAAAGAACTTACACAAAAAAAGGAAAAGAAAAAAAGTATCAGTGGCTTATCAGAAGCTACAGAAATTAGAACCTGTGCTTGCACTAGGGGAGAGGCAGATGCCACCAGCCAGTTACCCAAGGAAAAGGCAGGAGACAAGCATCAGTCATCCTGGCAGCCCCAGCACCTGCCAGTGGCAGTAGCAAAGACAATAGGGAGAGTAGAATTCACCTGGTGATCAGGCCTTGCTAGTTCTTCTGCTCCCAGGAGGATTTGCTATTTTAATTAATTCCAGTAACATCTTAAACAAAAGAAATGTATTTAAATAGCAACTGTGACAACTATAACGTGATGTACTAGGGTCTAGTTACAGAGACAAAGAAAATAGCAGTCATGCACGTATAAAACAAAAGACAGAGGTTCTGTTATTCTGTTCACTTAATAATAATATAATATCTTTAACAAAAAAAAAAAAGGCTGCTGCTATGTAATGATGTTCCATACATGGAGAGGTTTCCACCACAGCAAACTGTCAATTTGTCAGCTTGTCTTCAATTTGGTGCTTCCCGCTTGTGCTCACGTGTGTGTAGCACAGCTGCATGCAGTACAGCACTCTGCGATGCCAGTGCATGAGTAGGGTGTACAGTGCTTGTTTCTCTGAAGTCCCAGGGAAATTAAGTTTTACTGGGATTTTCCAACAGCAGCTCCATCTAATGTAAAACAGACCTCATAGCCTATTCTGATTTTATTGTGCTTCTGATAAAAAAGAACAACATGGTACAATACTTGGCAATAAGTTACTCTGTTGGTGTAAGTAAGGGATTCTTCTGCCATGTGAATGATCCCCACTTTCTCCCAGCTGAGGAGTAAGAATTTGAAAACAGAAATTTCTCTGTCATGAGCACTCTGGTGATGCAGGCTGTCTGCATTCCTGGAACATTTGTGCCTCTGCAGGTCTATCCTAGCCCTCTTTAAAGTCATGCTTATATTCAGATGTAGGTATGTGTGGCATGCATCCATCTCGAGAAGCAGTGCTGTAAATTATCCACTAGTTTAGTTGTATAATACATCCTGCCACATCCCAAGTGGCTGTGGAGCTCTAAAATGGCAGGACTCCTTAATTAGGCAAGAGTTCATGAGACCAGAGGATGACTATACTTCTTTAGCATTTTTTTTTTATTTGCTCTTCTCTCAGTAGCTTTTTTTCTTCAAGCTTGAGGCTTCTTCATCTAACAGACTCTTCCAACATGGACAATTGCTACCTACATCTTTACAGCTTGTGATATCAGTAGTATAAGCATTCATCCCTTCATCTACCATTGACTACCCTAGCCACACAACTCCACTACAGTACAGTCAAATGTGTGCTGGGTGAATGCTTTTCGGGAGTTTTTTTCAGTGTTAAGTGCTTGGTTTAGGATAGATGTTCCATCAGATAGCAGAATATTGCAGCTGACTTCCCAAAACAGAGATGAGTCATGCAACAACACTGATCCAGAGAGGAGAATTTACTCTTTAACCTTCAGAAGCAGTCAACACATTCTCGGACTTGATTGTTGCTCTTTTTAGATTGATATTTATTACAAAGCAACTATAAACTAACAGAAAAAATAATGCAGAGATCCTGAAATTCATATTCAGTTTGTGTATGTGAAAACTGTATCATCAAACAGCTGTTCCCCAATCAGGTATTCAGCTGCTGCTTTTCTACATTAAATGTGGGATGTCTTTGATCTAGTCTCATGAGAAGGTGGCTTTGCCATGGGTGAAAAACCATGATGAGGAAGCAAAGAAAACAATATGCCACACTGTGCTGGTACCATTACCTATTTCAGTGCAACTGCAGTGCATACTATTCCACAAACCATCCTGAAAAGATCAGACAAGATTTAAAAATACCTTTAGGATAATCAATTTACTTTTACAATGGCTGAAAATGCCGTTTCTACAGGCCAACCTAAAAAATGTGTGTTATCTGTGTAACCCATGAAAAAGACTTCCTCTCTATCCAAACATTTTTCCTGCAATCACCCAGTAATAATTCCTCTGTGTGTTTCTATGTCATCTAGCTCAGCAGCCTTTCCTGGCAAAGACAGCTTCTTTGCCTTGTCTAAGGTACTCCTGCATTCCTGGCCTGGAGACAAATGCATTCTGCTGAGATGAAATCACTCCCAGGATGTTGCAGGGCACTCCTTTCTTCATCTCTAGTTGCTAATTTAACTAGATGGTAGCCAGGGACCAAATCAAAAGAACACCCCTGCTGATGGTGCGTCTAGGGCTGGTGGTGTGTGAAAGTCTATCTTGAGCTGTCTGAGAGTCAGGTCTCCATAAAGCACATGTGTGCATCCTTGAGATTTTACAGCTGCAGCCAGGATGCTTCAGGCTGTGAACATCATTCGGCAAGTCCTGCCCCAGCCTGCCCCAGCCTACCTCCCACTGCTGTGGGATGTGCCAGGATCCCCCGTGGCAGGCTGCCCAGACCTGCTGCCTTTGGCCACCTCTCTGAAGCTCTTCCTCATTCTTGACAAACTCAGGCTCCATGATGGAAAAGATGCTCTAATTGCTTCCTTCCTTCACCTCTTCCAGGTACTGGGGCTGGGCACCTCAGATGAGGGCTGTGGGGCTTTGTGTGGGCTGGGGATGCTGATGATCACTGCTGCCACAGTGGTGCTTTTCACAAGCTGTGTGTTTCATGAGTTTTATTAGCAACATATCTTCTTCTAATCAGACCATCCTTTCACCAGAATTAGCAGAAGTCTTGGTTGGATATTGATGAATTATAAATGCCCACATCCAGATAGAAAAGTCCCTTTCAGGCATATAGCCACAGTAACCCTGGTTCCAGCAGGGGAAATTTTTATGTGTCCACAGGAGCATGACAGGTATATGCAAGGTAACAAGAATTGTATCCTTTAGATGATTGCTTCCTCATATATATATCCATGGGACTCAGAAAATTTTTGAGGAATGAGACTATGCACATTGTACTGTGCTTGAAAGACATTTTCAAAAAAGAAAACTTCAAATACTAATCAACACATGGATACTTGCACTGCACAGTGATCTCATAAATGCAGAGATGTATAATTTATATTTAATAAATAAATGCATTATTTATTTATTATTCCTATTACTTATTATATAAATTTTCAGAGATGTTTTATTTGATTAATTACTCAGGCTAGTTGCATAGTCCTTTCAGTACTGTTAACATTACCTTCATCTTTGAGTGTTTGCAGGTATTTAACGATCAGAATTTTTCAGATTCTGAAAACCAGGTCTATTTGAAAATCTAAAGTGTTCAGCTGCATGTTAAAAATTATTTCCATATATAAAACTGTATAGGTTAGTCTGTCTGTAAAAAAAAACCAATGCCCTTTTATAGTGCTTTGCCCTCCCCAAGCAGAAGAAATATGACAGAAAGAAACTAGGCAGAGGATGAACCATCTGAAGGCTGAGACTCTTCACACCTAATTCCAGATAGCTGTAAAATTAGTGTTTACATCTGGCAGTTGTTGAACAGTTCTGGATTCTCATCCTGAGGTAGACATTACCACGGGACATGCAGCACACTTGGAAAATTTCTATTTCTGACTACTGATTCTCAAGGGTATACAGAGGTCTATCTCAGGTACTGATGGTTTGTGTTTTTGATGTCAAATATGGATTAGACAAACCATATTTCAAAGTTTTGAGCTGATGGGAAGTGGCCTCATTTGATTTGATGAGGTTCATTTTTGAAGTAGGAGGTGTGCTGGAACATGTAATTTCAGCAGTCTGTACTTTAGGCATCCCCATACCAACACTCAGGGTGGCAGGGGAGGCACTTGGGCTCAGAACATCTTCTGCAGCTGAGCAGAGCTGCTGCTGGAGCCATGCTCCTGCAAGCACTGTGGGGCTGGCTCAGGAGCTCTTGACTCCTGCCTTTCCAGTTGCTGCTGAGCCTGGGGCTGGAGCTGCTCCTGACAGCAGGCTCTGGCCCTTGTGGGAGTCAAGAAGCCCATGCCAAGGAGCCTGGTGCCAGTGCGGATCCAGCCCTCCTGCCTCCCTCAGCTCCTGGTTCACATTACCGAGCCCAACCTGTACCAAAAGCAGATGTCACAACTTACTCCTAATCTTGCTCTGCTGTGTGGCAGCTCCCCACTCTGCCCATAATCTCAGGAGCTGCTTCCAACTTAAAACCCAGCAGAAGCCAGAGCTCCTGCTTTGCACAAGGGTGAGAGCTTAACCTGCCCCTCTTCTGTAAAAGTGCTTCTGCTCTCCCAGTTGCACAAACCCTGAAAGAACAAGGAGCCCATATCTGGCAGGGAAATGAGGTATGACTTGACATGAGATGTGATGCATCTTAGCCTTGTTAAAAACAAGGCTCATGATGAATTTAGAACTATGTATCCAATTATTCCCCTCCCCTTCCTTCACATGCATTATTATATGAGACCTGCTGCAATCCTCAAATATTTTGGTATAAACACTGATGTCTGAAATACCAGAGCTGGCTCTGCCTATTGCTTTAGCATGGGGCTAAGTACCAGCCAAGGCCCGAATAATTCAGATAAAACTCAGCATGTTGGTGTAAAGACACATGCAGTTGATAGCAAATGCTGTCCTAAGTTTCTAACAAACAATCCCTCTGAGCAGGTAGAGACCCTCATACTCAAGTCTTCTGATAGTTTCAGTGATGAAAATTAATATTTGAGAAAAATTTAGGAGGAGAGAAAAATGTGTATGCATCCTTCACATGAATATATGGTTCTACTGATGCAGTCAAGCAATGACCATGCAAGTACATAGAATAGGGTGCGGTATTCTGAACAGAGATGAAAACAGTGCCTCTGTAACCACATACAAGAACAACTAAGTCCATCACCAATGTATTGTCATGAATTTTGGAATTTTGAAACGTAAAAAATTATCCTTCAGTGTGAAACAGGAGCAATATAGCAGCCTAGAAGAAGGTTAATATATCAGATGATTTTTTTGGTCCACTACTGTTACATCTGCCCCCTTAAAATTTCATGACCCTTAAATGTCTTTGGTCTAAGTCCATATCCTAAACACAATGGAAAAACAAACACATCATTGTGTGGGATTAAGAAATGGAGACAAGAAGTTACTTGTCATATGTATAATTATCATAAGTAATTATAATCCAGGAGCTCAAATCTCTTTTCTTTTTCTCATCATGCTTTTAAGTTCTCGACCCTTTGTAAGGAACAGATGTTATACCAAAAACTGATCAATATTTTTTTTCAGCCTGTTTTCACTATCTACAGAATCTTCATCCTATACATGGTCCAGAATGTTAGTATCTTCCCAAGCTGGAGAATCCAGACATTGTAAGTTAAATATTTGCAAGATGAAATGCCAAAAAGACCCTAGATTTATTATAGAATATATCTTGTGAAAACACAGTATAATCTTTTACCACCAATTTATTTAAAAAAAAAAAAAAATCCTAATACTGGGAAAACACAATAGCTAAACTTTGAAAAGTGCATGTGAAAAAAAAAATATTGTGAATATGAATAAGAATTTGTTTAAATTTGTCAGCACTCAAATTGCAGCAGAACTACTTGGTAAGCACCTTATGACAAAGCTCATTTTCTGCCTGTTCACAGTATGACTTCAGCTTTCAGAAAAAGCTCCTTTTCAGCTTCATTTTGTCTCAGTAGAACTTGTCTGCATGGATTATAGTGCAAATTTCCACAGAACTGTCTGCCTCAGAAGCAGACACTTCATGGGACAACATTGTTATAGGAATCACACTTAAACTTCTCTGATTTTGACAGATATGAAGTTATGCCCAGACTTGCTGCACAGACAACAAAGTAGCAGAATGAGAACTCCCACCGAAAATTAGTAATTTCTAACAAAATAAATCTTTGACTGACGCTCATGCACAAGAAATAGCGCTAGCACATTCAAGCATCACTCCTTTTACAGAATCCCACTACAGTTTCTGTCCTGATGGAGCCCAGAAGTGGTGAAACATCAGGGTTCAATAATCCAGGACGCCCTCATAGATTGCTAGGATAGAGATCATGCTGCCAAAGCCATTGCAGCAGAGCATGCTTCACTCTTACTTTTGGCCCTTTCAGTTACAAAAAGTATTGTGGAACAGAAAGCTCACCAGCAGATTTCTTTTACAAGTGTGAGATTAAAATACTAGATATTCAGCCTGCTCAAAATAAAATGTAACTGAGAAATAAACCAAGCAATTACAGAAACTGAAACACCTGGTGTACTTGAAGATGTCCCTGCTCAATTTGGAACAAGATGACCTTTAAAGGTGCCTTCCAAACCAAACCATTTTATGATTGTATGAAAATCATAAACATGAGAAGAATAAAAAGATTCAAACAATAGACTTACGGACATTTCCCTTGTAACACTCAAACTACTGCCATCATTCTTTATCTACATGAGTCTTCTCCCCTTTTGAGAAAAACAAAACCCTTAGCACTCTTTGGTTCTCAGCTCTTTTGTTCATAATACCTTGAAATCACCTTTGTCTGGCACAGTACTGCCATCTCTCCCTCTTTGCCATTCACCATCTCCCAAGGAATCAATGCCTGAGTTTTCATCCTGAAGAAAGAAAGAAACAACACATGATAACATTCAAACAGAGGTGGCACTATCAGGGTAGAAAATTAATTTCTACTTGCAATAATTTATGCTGAAACCTCGATAGAATTGCTGTTGGTTACACCCAGCTGTGTTACCGTGCTCAGATTAATGAACAAACCACCACATGTTTTTGTGCACAGTGGCACAAAATCCATGTCAGGGGTACCCTTTCAATGATTTAATAAAGGAAGAACCATGGCAGCTCTGAGATACCTAGAAGGTGTCTCTACATTTATTCTGTGAAAAAGGTTTGCTTTTTGTTTTGAACATGATCTTTTGGCAACTTGCTCGTGCTCTTAGCAATATTAAACCTCAATTTAAAATACCCCAGAATATCTTCTCTGAGTTTGAACACAGAATGTGAAACATTGCAGTAGCAAAATTTTAAATCTAACGTTTCAATCTTTTTCAGGAAAGAGAAGTTCCAAAATACTTCTACAATGTAGGTTGCCCCCTTTTGAAACGCTTTGTAGAGAACCATTAAAGGACAGTTTCTACAAAAAAATGTTGAAAATATTCTGTTTCTGTTTCCAAAGTACTTCCTGAAGTGACGTGCCTTCATCCATATGCATAGAACAATACATAAAGTACTACAGTTAAAACTAAATGGAAATCTTGAAACAATGCAGGGAATGCAAAGCAAAATGAAAAAATTCAGATGTAAAAACAGCATGTGTAAATGAAATTCAATTCTCTATTCCTGGTCTCTATCCTGTCCTTATCCCATTTTGAATAACAAAAAAAAGGGTTTGACACATTATTATACATGTCAAAATCCTCTTATGTATACAGCAATATGAAGTTTTTAATAAAAGTAGCATTTAATTGCAGAAGAAAAAAGGCTGATAAGAACCTTATAAACCTTAAGAAAGTTTCCTTCCCCGTTCATTTTTTCCCCTTTCTTATCTTTTTCTGTCCCCATACTACTCTGACTTCTCTCATTTTGTCTATGAAAATGAGATCCTTGGCTCCAGTGGATTCAGGAGGACTTTTGTCACTGAGAGCCTTGAAGAGAAAATTTCACCTCGAACTCCTTCAGGCAGAAGCACTGCTGCCTAGTCCCATCAGAAAGAAAATTTGTACACTAGCTTGAATACAAACACACTCACAAAGCAGGATTTTGTTTTCTGTCAAATGCAGAAGACCTTAAGCGAGACTTTAGAGCTGTATTCTTACCTCTAGAGCATTTGATGGCATCATGGTCTTCCCTGGATACATGTAATAGAGTGCTTCTGGCACCTCCATGGGCAGCGATTCCTGAGACATGTTTGCAGGATACACTCCTGGCTCCTCTGTGGGCAGGAATCCTTTAGACATGTTTGCAGGATACACTCCTGGCTCCTCCATGGACAGGAATCCTTTAGACATGTTTGCAGGATGTACTCTTGTCTCCTCAATGGGCAGGAATCCTTTAGACATGTTTGCAGGATGTATTCCTATCTCCTCAAAGGGCAGGAATCCTTTAGATACGTTTTCAGGATATGCTCCTGTCTCCTCCATGGGCAGGAATCCTTTAGACATGTTTTCAGCATCTACTCCTGGCACCTCCATGGGCAGCAATTTGAGAGATATATTTTCAGGATCTACTCCTGGCAGCTCCACAGGCAGCAGTTCTACAGACATAGTTTCGGCATCTACTCCTGGTGTCTCTGTGGGCAGTGGTTCCAGAGACATGTTTTCAGTATCTGCTCCTGGTACCTCCACGGGCAGCACTTCCCAAGACATGTTTGCAGGATGTACTCCTGTGGGAGTCAGTGACTTGTTATTTTATAAAATGACCTGAGGCCCCACCCATCTCATCTCTGTAAGTAAAGGACTGCCCTCCCACTGCCGAAGACAGGGGAGCGCCAAGGATAGATTGCTCCAGGGAAGGACCTCACAGCACAAGTGCAACAGCCAAAAGGAATGTGGTACCTTCCTCTGGCTGGGAACCTCTCCCAGCCTGCACCTGCCCCACAGGTCCTGCACTGCTGCCACCCATTTGCTGTGTGCACAGAGTCCCAGCACGCAGGGCACCGCCACCGAGGCCTGCTCCTTCAAAACCAGTTCTTGACAGCTCCTGTGAAGGGGAAACTGGATCCTGAAAAAGGCCTGTGCCTGTAAATAACTGTCCATGACTTTCCTGCATGCTGGCACGGCCCTGTACACTTTTGTCAAAGCCTCCTCATAGGCGAGGGCACCGGAACTCCGGGCCTGCAGAGGGACAGTGCCCTGTGCCACAGAGTAAGCCCTGGACAGGGTTGTCCCCACTGCCTGACAGATCACTGCGAGGACATGCAGCTCCCAGCCCTCCTGCGCTGCTCCCGTTCCTTCTCCCCAGGGGAGAGAGGCCAAGGTGGGGGTGCAGGACTGGGGCTTCATTTTGCAGAGGTGAGCTGTAAGCAGAGGAGGTGTTCAAGGGGCTGGAAGCAGCAGCACTGGATTCAGTGTGATACGACAGCAGGGGAGAAGGAGGGGGACACTTGCAGAGGGTAGCAGAAGCCTTGACGTCAACGGCATGACCCAGGACTACTGCTGCACCCAGCAGTACCTTAAATACAACAAAAAAGGAACAAGGAAATGTGTAATAGCTGTGCAAAGTGGAAAAGAGTTATGCTTTTATACATTTTTTCGAGAAAGGCAGTTCAACTTTAAATAACAACTGTGGGAAACTCCTGTCAAGATGAATGGAATACAGTATCCAGTGGTTAAGTTTTATCACTTTTATTTTACAGAGATTTGTTCAACCAAAGAACATGAACAAAAGAGCAGATGAACATCTCCAGGATCACCCAATGGAAATGACCATCTTCAAACACAGAAAAACAAATGAATAACAAACTAGAAGCTCCATTAGCAGTAGGCTGTGTCATAGCATTTGCATTCCCAGCATGAGAAGTAGCTCTGCCCACACTGGAAGTACAAGAGCATCTTTTGGCCTCAGGTCACGGACACCCTGAGCTACATCCTGGAGAACTCCTTTTGCAGCTTAGTTTAGGGAACAACAATAATGCTTTTTTATTTTTTTAAAATCTGGTCAGGAAAGAAGACTTGGTTGACCTTGGAAGACCTGCCATAGGATACTAAAAATACAGGGATACTTGTCATTAGAGCAGAACAACTTTCCCAATGCTGGTTAGTTCAGAGAACCATTAGCATAACTGATAGAAATAAGTGCATAGCATAAGTGATATAAATCCCTTTAAAGCTGGTGAACCTTAAGAAAGCTGAGATTCTCTGTCCTCAAGGAATCCTGTGGAGAAGGAAAATGGATGCTGTGTATAGACTTCCACGTCTACAGAGTGAATTCCCCATTATAGGCACACTTGGCTATCTATAATGATCTGTACAGCCTTCAGCTAAATCAAGGTACTCTGCTCCCATCTGAGTCTCTCCACAGGGAATGCCATAAAGAAAGAAAACTCCAAGGCTCTCATTAACAACAGGACTAGTGCTATCTCATTTAAAATCTGAATGTACAAAGCTGGATGGCTTCAATTTGAGAATGAAAAGCAGATGCTTCAAGAGGAAATATTTTCTTTACATTACATATTTCAGTAATTTAAGGACAGATGAAGGAAGACAACCCACCTGTTTCAAAGATCTAAATGTAGTTGCCCTGGCAGCAAATTGCACACTACTCCTTTAGTGTAGTGATATCACAGTCTTATCTTGCTTATTACACAGAAAGTGCCAAAACCAGCACAACCTTATACTCTCTCTGCTGCTTAGGTTTCTTATTCATCCTTCAATGCAGTTTTCCAAAGCATCACTCACTTGGCAGAGGTACCTGTATTACACTGACTGCAGAGACAAACTGGAGAAATTGAGCTACATGATGACTTAACATTTTTCAACAAGTTCAAATGTAGCTTTGTGATTCCTTTCATCACAGTCTTGGACTGGACCAAAACCACTGACAACCAGTATCCCCCTAAATGCCTTGCAACAATATATGCTTGCCTAGCCTCAAACAGGCCAGGCAAAATGAGCCTGAGGTTATTCTGACGAAGTGGAAGCACAACCAGGAGGACTGGCTGTGACCACCTGACTACTCTCAGACATACAAATACTTCTACACTAAAAAACCCAGCACTGGAGAGCAGAGTCAGATGGAAGTTCTGGCTCAGCTATGTCTTGTTCCTGCAGGAGAGGAGAGTTGTCTTAGGCCATCACTTCTGTAGTTAGTGAGTGTGCTGGTTTAGCTTGGCCCAGTTTTTTCTATTTGGGGGGGGGGGGGCACAAAGAGGGCCCCTGTGGGATGTTTTTTGAAGCTGTCA
>VZRN01006117.1:580439-720277 GCA_013397935.1 Dasyornis broadbenti
AGAGAGAGAGAGAGAGACTGTGGTCCAGCAGGAGTCCAGTAAAGAGAAAAAGCCTTGCTCCCGAGATGGAATAGCCTGGCCTCGGAGGTCTGTAGCCCATGGATGAGGGACCCCATGTTGCAGCAGTTTTGGGGAGACTGTTTGCCCGTGGGGACAGCTCATGTTGCAGCAGTGTCAGGTGGGCTGCTGCTTGTGAGACCCATGGCTACACAGAGGAAAAGAGCCTCTCCCCAGGCAATAGAAGATGATCTGGGTGATGAACCGACCTACACCCACCCCTTCCCTGTGCCTCATTACCCTGTGCAGCTGCTGGGAAGGAGGGGGGGGGGGGGTGTTAGTGAAGAAAGAGTGTCTTTGAAGGGTTTGTTTTACTTCTCATTTACTCCTCTGACTCTGGTAGTCAATAAATCATGTTTTGTAACTCTTTAGTCCTGTTTGCCCATTGAGTGCATCTTCTCCCAGGTCTCCTTATCTCAGCTCATGACCCCTGTGGGTGTGTGTTAATTTGGGGTACCTGGTATTTGGCCAGGGTCAAACCACCACAGTGAAGGAAGGAGATGTGGAGCAGTAGCGAAAAATCACAGGAAACAGGGGCATTACTGCTCTCTATTATCTTACACCTGAAGCAAGTAAGAAGGAATCTTCTGGGAAATAAATTTTAAAGCAAGTGTTTAACCAAAAAGTTTAAAAATACTAGAAAGTACTCTTGTTAAGATCATACTGAAAAACGTATAGCATTTTATATCCACTGTATAGATGCAGCAGCATTTGTATGCATCTAGCATATAACTAGAACAAACCTCTGGTACTGAGAGATACTCCTTTCCCAGTAAAGAGGCTACCATTATTAATGGCTTTGTACATCATTGCACTCACAGTTAAATACTTGTATACATTTCTTTCATGTAACAGTTACTGATACACTCGATAAAGCACAGAATTTACCATACCAGTCTTAGAGCTGCCTAATTGAAGTGTAAATTTATACTCTGTTTTCTCTCTTTCAGATTTTATACACGTTGCAAATGTACAGTTCTCAGTGGTTACCTGTAGAGTGAGAAAGTCCTCTGTGTCTGGAGTTCCCTCACTATGGGATGTTCTTCTGTACTCAGAGAAAGTTTCCCAGGACTACAGCTCTACAGGAGCAGCTCCCAAAGATTTTGAATCACTGTTCATTCTCCACATTTCTGCAAACTACATGCAAGTTTATCATATCCCCATGAGCTGAAAACTAGCACAAGTGTAATATGACCAGAACAGTGCTTCCTCCCGTGCCCCAAACTGGCTGTGGGTTACAGGCCATCAGCTTCTGCACCAGCAGAGATCATGGACTAGAGATTAAGAGTGATCAGAAAAGGTGTTTTTTAAGGGTCTGAGAAGGATTTTCTGAATTATTTTCTGTATGTGGGACCAAAGCATTTAATCTTCAACAAATTCTAGAATATTATATTATCTGTTAAATGTCAAAACCAAGTTACATCCTATATTTACAAAGTAGATATTAAGTTAAAAGAAATGCAGCTCAAGGAGGAATTAGGAGCATAACTTGCTTTTAAGACTGGGTGTCATCCAGTTGAATAGCAGAAATTACAAAATTGAAGAAAGAACTTGCTCAAGATTTGAAAGTACATATTAACATATGTAGAAACTTCCAGCTCCTTACCTGATAGTTATCAGTCTCTAAGGATGCTCCATTTCCTCAGCAGAAGAAAGGAAACAGGAAGGGAGCAAATGAATATACAGATTATTATCTGAGAGAGAAAAAGCTGCAATAAGCCTAAGTAGTTGACAGGAAAAATTAGACTGCTAGGGGCCAAGGAATCTCTTTTCACAGTTTAAGGGCAGAAAAAAATAAGAGAGAGATGGGAGCTAGGAAGTATTCACAGCATATCAAGTATCTGTAAGCCCAGATGGCCAGAACCTCCGCAGTAAGATTTAGTGCCATGACATTTTCTAGATTAGAGATTTTTAGCTGCTATCCTTTTTAAAGGACCAGCCTATCAAGACTGCTTTGAAAAAGCTAGACTAGTGATATACCTTTATCTGCATTTTAAATGTTTGTCTTCACCACCCTTCTGCTCCTGATTTCCTCTTTCTTTTCCTGTTTCTATTCCCTGCCATCTTTTCTTTACTGTTGACTTTTTGGATTTCAAAGTATATGTTTTCTTCCTTTGTCCATTTAAAAACTTCATAGCTAAAATTCCATTTTTCACTTTTTCTCATGTATTATAGTTTGTTTTTACCTTCTATCCTTTCTCCCTCCTTGCTTTTCATACCGTCTTAATCTTTCTTAATCATTCTTAATATTTGTCTCACATCTCCTCTGTATTATAATTGTGCCTCCAGAAGCTTCAGGTTTGAATGATGGAGGTTTGGCCATATGTGGAACAAGCATGAATACTACAAGCATTAGGGCAGCTGGGATCAGGCTCTGACATCTGCATGGGGAAACGGGGATGAGCAATAGTGGGTTGGAGGGAGTGTTAAGGAGACCTCAGGACTCAAGGAAGAAAAAACAGGAGACATGACAAGATGTCACATCGCAGAGTTTTAATATCATGAGCTGAAAGTATGGGAGGAGTGCTGGAGAAGTGCTTTATGAATACTGCAGGGGTGCTGGGCTTCAGCAGGAACCCTACAAGGGAGGGACTTCCAGGAGGAACTCAAAGATACAAAGCTTCAGTGGCATGAGTGATACAGAACTCTCAGCCATTTTAACTGTTGACTAGCATTCCGTGACCAGGGCATGAGGAAATAAGGGCCTGATGGCCTCCTCTGCAGTATTATCACTCTAGTAGGACAGTGGGATATTGCACATACACAGCAGAGCTTTACACCTCAGCAGGTTTTGCCACAGAGTTTCTAAGATGGGACTCCTGTTCTACCACCCACATTCTATATCTGCTGTGTCAAACACATCTCCCATCGCTCACGTGGTGCAACCTGTAGTCTCGCAAATGACTAGCTCACTTCACTCAGAACGTTTGCAATAATCTCTTGTTTGATCACTCCTGTGCTACAGAACAGCACAAAATGCTGCAGCCAACCACCCCATTAGCTCCTGCTTCTTCAGTGGCACTCACCCAATAGGACCGCCCAAGTTCTCGCATGCCTTGTGAGGAGTTAAAGAATCTCACTGCTGCTTTCCTTAGGTTTCTGTGGCCTGAGTCACCTCACTGAGCTGCCCAGTTCTTCATGCACTCTTGTGATAATCGGAAGGGCTGGGGCACAGGTGCAATTGCATGCTAATCCCTTCACTTACTATAGATAATGAATAGGTAAGAAGGAAAAGACAGACACGGAAAAGATGCAAAACATACTAATTACAACTAAGGAGGTCAGCGTGTTAGTGTTTGTAGCTCCTATTACCACATCTACCAAGAGCTATATCTATTAAAACACTTAGGAAAAATCATGTTAACTCCTGCTAGTGCTAACACCCTGATACAGCATGGGCCTAGATTTTTGCAGTGCTTCTCTCCCCTCTAGTTTCCTTCCTTGAAGGAATAATTCCATGAAGCCACTTCTCTTTCCTGTAAAAAGGGAGACTCCCAACCTGAAAACCCAAAAAGCACTTTTAAATGTCCGTGTCTGCAACTGTTACCTACATTCTTTTAATGCTTCAGCACAGCCCAGAATCAGAGCATAGGAAACATACCCCATTAAAAGCTGAACCAGAACAAAAGAATGCCATTAGACAAAGCCACACAAAACCTCCATGCTGGCCTACAAGGACAGATGACAGGGATCTTCTGCAAGTGTTCTGCTGGGATGTGGGACAAGCACCCTGCAGCAGAGCACACCTCAGTGGCACACTGAGAGTAAATGGGGCTTTCCACTGTTAAACCAGCAAACAAGAAAATATCAAGGGAAGCAAAGGGGTATAGTTAAAGGCAGGGATGGGAAGAGACAGGCAGGCTTCTTGAACTTTGGTGTCATCAAAGGACTTGGATGGCAGGGGTAGGAACTTCATTTGCAGCTCTTGAAGGTGCCTG
Organism: Dasyornis broadbenti; assembly: GCA_013397935.1. Classification (NCBI taxonomy): domain Eukaryota; kingdom Metazoa; phylum Chordata; class Aves; order Passeriformes; family Dasyornithidae; genus Dasyornis; species Dasyornis broadbenti. The sequence continues at coordinate 584,435 of VZRN01006117.1, forward strand.
AAACCTCAGCTGTAAGATGGGCAGTTAGGAGAAGTAGCAAACAGATGTGTCACAGCAAATGGGGTTGTCATAATGATAACCAGGGAAGCCTGGGAGGGAGTTAGAGCTGGGACAGAGGAGAGGCAATGCCAAGAGGGACCAGATGACTCAGCAATGGAGATCACAAAGAGGGGAGCCCTTGATGAGCTCCAGCAAGTAAACAGCCATTTCAGCACACTAGAGGTCTGAACCCAGGCTGCAAATTGGATGAAGGTGTGAGGGCCTGGAAAAGCAGCCAGGGTAAGGACACAGCAACCCTAAGGGTACTGAGGTCATCGGAGGTAAGCATGAGAGACTAAAGACAACAAAGGGAGACAAGGTATAAATGAATGACTGAAGGAAGAGAGACAGGTTATGATAGCAAGAGGGAAAAGAAGTTTTCAACCTTTTAGAAGTTCATATTTTATTTTGAATTAAGAATTAATTTTCTGTTTGGGCTATAATATATTATTCATAGCTCTGCATTTGCCATTACATGTTACTTCAGTACAGACCAGGTGCTGTGTTTCATTTAAATTTGAAGTAATTAAGGGCAACTGATAGTGACTGAAGCATTACATCTTTTTATTTTAGATTTACTAATCTAAATGTTGTAATGGAACAGGTTTACATAGTATTTGTCTTATTAAAATCCTTCCTAAAGTAAATAATTACTTTTGTCTTCATCTCGAAAATAAGCAGTTTCAACAAATTACCTTATGCTATTTATAGTAGTTGCATCTATCCTATGTTGCTTTTAGACTGGCAGGGACTGACAAAAGTCAACTAATTACCCATGAATTACTCATGGACATCAGTGTAAAGCACTTAGCTTGCCTTCTGACCACAAAATCTGTCAGTTTTTGATGTTTCAAAACTCACAGCATCCCATCTTATAATAACAAGAAATACTATGAAAACCACTGAAATTAATGGGACATGGATACTGAGCTGGATCCTCTAAATACCGCTAATGTTCAGTGAAAAATAGAACCCTGGATTTGATAGTTATACTTGCACTGGAAGAGCTGATACTGACTCACTCTATGGTTTGAAACACTCATTTCCAAGAGATTTTCAAAACCTTAATACTGCTGGTGTAATAAAATTTCTAAATTCAGAAGTATAGAAAGTGTGTATTTTTCATGTGAAGTTTCAGTTTATCTTTTATGTTTAGCTTGGCATGTTATTTCTAGTAAAATTTCTTGCTAACACGATGCAAAAGTATAGTTTTCCTGTTCTTTGAAATTGTCCACATTTATCATGTATTTTTCTGTTGCACTAGATTTGGAATAAATTAAATATCCATAGCTCATTTGTCTTCACATACAACTTCTAGTAGTGTAGCAAATTTTGAAAGAATTTGTACTGCTGTCCCAGATTCATGCATTTAAAAACCTTGTCGATAAACCCCATATTTCCTCATCTTCAATTTACTTCATATACATGTATATGCATGAAAAAAAACTATTCTCCAACAGTGAAATCCAGCATAAATAAAGCCCAAGTCTAATCATTATTTAGTTTGATTAGTTGGTCTAGGATCACGATCACCATGTCGTGGAGAGGAACCAGAGCCTGAGACAAGTCTACTGTGCTCATTTACAGACATGTCTTGATTCTTCTCCAAAGAATATAAAAAAAAAAAAAAAATCATGCAGATATCCTTCTGAATCTCAGGAGAGTGTTTATTTTTTGTGCTGTCGTTTCTGCTCTATGGCTGAATTCAAAGCCTGAAGGATCAGATGTTGGTTGTTCTGAATGTTGTAGCTGGTCAGTTTTATCAGCTTGTCAAACTCCTCCCCTGTGTAGGTAAAGCTGTTTAAGCAGTAAGGGGAAAAAATGGTGGAAACATCCACATTGCCCTGCGCCATCTCAGCAGGGCTGCGCTCCACACCTGACAAATAAAGAAAAATCATCAGTGGGGTATAGATATGGTTCCACTTCCCACTTTCCTGGTGGGGCACAACATTGCTCCTCGCTCCCTTGGCATTTGCATTTCTCTCCCATGGGAGGCACAGCAGGGGAGGGCAGAGAACACACTACATCATGTCTCCTATCCCACACACAACGGGCAGCCAGGCGGAGGGAGGACCGTCCCATGTCTTACCAGGCTCTTTGTATTTTCTGAAGGAGTCATTCACCAGTGGGAAAAACACCACAGTGGGTGCCTCCGGGGTCTCTGTGTCTTCAAAAACATAGCACTCCTTTAGATTTTTCTTCTCTTCTTCACTCATGTAGATTTTGGGAAATGGGATTCCTTGCTTTTGAAAATACTTGGAGGCTTCTTCCAAAGGCTGAATTCAGACAGAAAAAAAGAACAGGACAGAAATTCTGCCACACCCTACCACCTTTCTTAATGCACAATGCATCCATCAAAAGATCTTCACAAAGATATGGGAGCAGGGTTCACTGTTAATATATCTTCTGTCCTTATCTCTTACGTGAGATATTAAATACTAGCTATTAACAGAACAACAATTTAAGATTCAGTCTCCAACTTGCACTCCTGATTGTTGTTCTACATCCTCCTTCTTGTCATTAGTCTTTATCTAAAAGATAGGTAAGATGTCCCTGACTAGCAGTTTAGGATACAGAAAGATGCCTCTTCTGGATAAAATCTGGAAACAAGTAGAACAGACAAGAATCTGAAATAGGACAGTTTTTAAATGCAAAATTATAAATATTTTGTTGACTTGGCATGAAGTACTTAAAAGCCTCTGTCTTAGATGCCTTAGGATGGTTCTGAAAAGTGATGTAATCAAAAAGTGATCTGGGAGCAAACATCATCTTAACTGAAATGTTAATCTTGCAGGTGTGATAGCAATTTTTGAAAATAGGATTTTTCTTCCTGAGTCTGGTTGGCATGTATGAAAATTTTAGTCTTCAAGAACTTCTCTTATCCATATCTAGTAACAGGAATTACAGGCCAGGTTATTAGCTGGAGTTTGAAATGGCAGATATTGTCAAAGGACAATTTTCTTCCACAATTTTGAACAACAACAAAAAAATCCAGTTACTGTTCTAAAGACAGCTAGACGAATTATTTCTATTTATACTGCATGTGGATAACTGCAGATGAATATCACAACACAACCAAAATGAGTTCATCAGTGGTGGTAACTACTTCCAGATAAACACTCCATATGAGTGCAATCTAGATAGCCAAATGCTGATCACAGGAGCACACAGGTCTAGGAGATAGCATTTAGCTGTTAGAGGGTTAATTAATATAAAATATTTGGAAATCTGATATTACATCTGTTCTCAGGGGATTTACCAGCATCACTTGCAAGACCTAGGCATCTGCACAGGACACTATAGACCAAGAATCCTTTTCTCCCAGAATCAGTTTATCCTACATAAATTATTCTGAATCTTTAGGAGTTAAGGAGGGCTAAAAGACAGCAGTCATTTATCAGAGAAAATAAAGTGGTTTTCACACCAAGGTCTGTGATCCAGAAGAGTAGTTTAAGTGCAGGACAACATCCACTTTCCTCTCTGGCCTCATGAGCGGTGGATAGCTAATATCGATGTATCCCGCTGTGTCTGCCAGGCACATGAACTCTGCTGTTTCTGTCAGCTGGTTGGGGAAATTCTCTAGTACGGTATCTGAAAGGAAATATTTGTTACGTTGAGTGATTCACTGTAGAAATAGTATATCTATTGTTTGACTAATAAGGAAAAATTGGAAAAAATGCCTCTTGGCTCTCCATTACATTTACTTTCCAAGACCCTTACACGCTACAGATGTTCAGCCTTGACTCATAAAGGAAAGATCTGTTCAAGGTTAAAAAAGAGTTCTTTCACTTCTCATGTTGCTCTTCTTCCACCCCAAATGAATAGTAATTTTCTTTCCCTGGAATCAAGGGGATTCTTGAAGATGATTTGACTGTATGATATTTAAATAATTATCTTGAAATATTCGTTTCCAAATGTTCATTGTCTGCCTTCTCTTCCCCGATGAAAACACCAACTATCTAAGAAGGTGAAAAATAATATTCAAGCATATTTACCTTTCCATATACAGAAGTTTTTGCTCTGAAGGTATTCATTGTGCAGCTGGAACCCCTTCAGGAAGTTGTAGAACTTTGAAACCATCACCCGCTCTGTCAGGATCCGCCGAATGATGCCCATAATGCCACATTCAGGGTTGACCAAGTAAGTCTCCAACTCATGTCTCCTGTCTGATGGAGAAGGCTCTTCTCCTGAAAGAAGAAGAAGGTGAACAAATTATTGTTTTGATACAGTTCTTTGTAATACTTAAAATAACAGAAGGCATCTCACATTAACTAGGGAAAAGAAGATCCTAATAAGACACTGCAACATACATAGAAATCAATGTCAAAATAGGAATAAGAAGAAAATCAATCTTCAGTAAAGCATATTCCATGAGAAACAAAGTGGCAACAAACTTGCTGAAAAGTTTGGAAAAAGTGATCTACTCTTTGATAGGACTCACAGATCAACTCCCTGTGTGGAGGTCAGGGTAGGTTCAGAATTTGGACCTGTTCCTTTCAAAATTAATAAAAATCAGCTTGGGGGGAAAAACAAACAAACACACACAAAAACCCCCAAACTGTCAGGAGACTTAGACATCCACAAAAGGGGTTTCCTGAACAGCACCTCATGAGATTGGGAAAGAGAGCAAATGACTTTCTATCACATGCATTTATTAAGCTTACGGCTTTGCAACTTTCCATGAAGAAAGTGATGGAAATCCATAAACCAAACTCACTAATTCCATTTGAACACAGGAAGGACAACCAATGCCATTTAGAAAAACACAGGTTTACAACAAGATCAAAGAAAATTGAAATGGAGTTGCATATAATTGATATATACAAGTCTTCAATAACAATGTATGAAAAGCACCAGCTAGTGAGGCAGACAGAGGACACAACACTGAGGTATTTGTTACAACATGGAGGTTCACCAAAGGGCCCCTGGCAAAGACAATCTTTTTAAAACCTTCAGTAGTTTTATATTTGCATAAATTCAGTCTAAGGGAGAGTAAAGGAAATAATATTGCTATGAATAAATTCAGAGGCGAAACCCAGTTAGATATAGCTGGCAACTTGAAACCTCAGGATATATGAGGCAACAGGTAAAACAGAAACAGAAATATAACTAACCAATATCAACAATGCTGTGCTGGGTACACCTCAGTGAGCGCCTTTGTGTAGGATCCGATGAATGCCAGGCATCCAAGAGATTGTACGAAAAGACATTGCTCCATAGGCCTATGCAATATTAGAGAACAGAGAAACATCTTCAGAAACATTTTAATGGAAAATGTCCCTCTAAAGGAATAATCTCACAGGTCTGCAAGGGGTATTGGAAAGCCTCAAGGTTTCCAAATTATCACCAAAAACTATATGAAGTCCTTCTCAGCAAGTAGCATTCTGTCCTCAGGGAGGAGCCTAAATAGTTTAAAGCATGGCGTGAGGCCTTCAGCCACTGTAATTCATTGCCACATACAAACCAACATTTTCCATCCGATAAGCAACTGCCATCAGAGAGCAAAACCATGCCATTTCCTATAAAAAATGGGTCTGGTCTACAAAATATGTCATGTGCAAGTGGACACTCAGTTAAAAGTTTGGAAGCTGCTCCTGGACAGTCAAGAGTCAAATGGTTAGAGCACAGTTTGGTATAGTCTGCAGAAAAGTCTTCTAATACAAGACATCTTTGCTGTCCATCTAAGATTTTCCTTTGTACAAGGTCTTTTGAGGGAGACTCTTCTCCCTCTATTTGTTATTCTCACTCCCGTAGTGCTTCTTCCACTTTAGCCATCCCACATAAAAGAACATCTAAAAATATCTCCACAGTGCAGAAATCTCTAAAGTCTCTTGGATCTTGAAAAGTATCTCTTCCTCCACAGCTCCATCACAGACTCTGAGAGGAACTCTGCCAGAGAAGGCAGTCCTGTGCTTTGCTTTGAAAATCTCTACCAGTGAAAACTCTGCAAAAGCCATACATTGTACAGGATGCAACAACTTGAGTTGCACAATAAAATAATTATTTATCCCATAAATTATTAACAGAAATACAATTCCCTTTTAAACCTGTCTTGTTTCTAGTGTGGGTGAGAAAGCCAAGGACCTTCTGCTTCACAGGAAGTCCTTGTAAGAATAGACTCACTTAAGAAATGTTAGAAATGCATAATTGAGAAATGAGATTGGGGATCTCTGGATTCACACTTAGCTGGCAACCAGAGTTCATTTGCACATAATTACTGGCCAGTTTCTGTCCAGACAACCTCATCTCACTGCAGCTTGAGAAGCTTCTGTCCAACCCAACTGAGAGAAGGCAATTCCTCTGGTTTCTCCTGTCTTCTTTTGTGTCTTCTCACTCTGTAACTCTTCCGGTTCCCTCAGCCCCGGGAGTTACGCACTGTTCATGCATTTTAATGTCTTTCAAACATTGTTGTGTCCCCAGAACTTGTTTATAATTACATAGCAACATTGCTGTCACCTCTTCCACTGAATTTTCTTTGTACCTATATTGGCTGAAGAACTGTGAAGAGGGATAGCATCTTTCACTGGGCTGACAGAGTTGAAGAGAGCTGACAAGCTCTCATGCACTCCAGCCTTTCATCTGGAAACCTGAGGGTCTTGTATCCCCATAAGCTTATCCAGTCTTTGCAGCTCTAGCCACTGCTCTTACAAAAGACTTTTCCTCTCCCTGTAAATGACACCTTGCTTTTATCCTTAAACTATCATGCCGTAACTAATAGTACATTTTAATTGTAACCCAAGAGGGCTTTGCATGTGGTATCACTAGATGGCAACATTGCTTTAATTCTCCACCTTATTCTTTATAAAGATACACCCATGGCTGTAGAATCACCAGGTTCAGATGCTAAGGTTGAGAACAGAACTCAGCCCAGGCTGGCTGGATGTGTTGGGTGTGCTTGCTCTCTGGCCACCTCGGGTATGAAAACACTACCCCACTGCTATGGAGGAACTGCAATGGAGACACAACATTCTCAGAAGAAGGCTCTGTAGTCCCACCTTGCTCTGTGACCTATCTCCTACCTCTAACAGCTAGCACAGAATGCTTAATGGAGAGTGAAAGAAGGGAAGAGTGAAAGAAAAAGGGAAGTATGAAAGGATCTCTTCTCCAGTGTACTCTCCAACATCTCAAACACCTGGATTTGGGATTTCTAGTGCTGGTGGCTGCATCTGAACTACTGTGTTTCAAGGCCACCAGTAGGATCTACCTTCCATGAATTTCTCCTGCCCTTTTCAGACCTATTCATACTCTTGGATCCTGTGTTTTCTTCTGAGTCTTTTCCCTCATCACTACAAGCTCTTAGCATAGCTAACAAGGCTGTGAGATTTAGTGCTTGTGTGACTAAGCACAATCTTTTTCTTACGCCCAACTAATATCTCAAGTTTTGAACAATATGATTCTGGATTCCTCCTGCATAATACATTCACAGCTTCTCCAGACCCCAAATAAGGAATATTACATGATGTTGCTGGTTTTACGGATTTTTCACTTTATAAGTTAACCATTTCTTACCCACGTCCTTGGTGTCCTGTTGTGTGTTGTGCTTATTTACATGTAAAATATCTGTTGTTCAGGGTTTAAGAGGAGATGGATTTCTCTGCAGACAACTTCACCCCAGAGAACCAACGTACAAAGAGGTGTAGTAGAGAGTCTCAGTATTAAGCAAAATTAAAACAAGAATTGCATGAAAACAGCAAAGCTCTTCTTCATACGTTACTGGGTGCTACCCACTTTACTGAATTAAGGATGATAAATTTCAATGATTTATCACGGTAGCAAAATTACAAAGGATTTAGAGTACTATTAAACTTGCAAAAATGTCAGTAGCAGTTCATAAAACTACTATAAATTGCTGTATTTTATAATAAACTCAGTAACAGCATTGCTTTGGCTTCTAAGATCATACATTCATAAAACAAATTTGATTTTAAGATTTCAGTTTCAAAATATAGATGGTTTTGGTGTGGAACGCTGCTGCTGGTTGGTTCAAAATGAACCCAACCTCTTCAAGCAGCCTTGAAATGTCAGGCATGAGCATCACTATTCTAGACAAATGCAACAGTGATTTGCAAATTCCTTTCAGTACTTTTTGGCCATCTCCATTGTCTAAGGAATTCAGTCAGAGATGAGAACAACAGGATGTACGATTGGTTTCAGTCCTGCATGATGCAGGGCACTGGTTGTAAAATGCAGGGTTTACATTATATTAAAAATAAGGTTCATTTTTATGCAATTCAAATTTTTGCAGTGGAGCACATCACCTTTCATGAAACAGATGCGGGACTCGGGGAGCTTCTTCATCAGGCGACCCATGAAGAACTCACTGCCAAAATCCTCTGCACGAATGAAGGCACCATATTTTAAGAACCCAACCTCATAAGGGGTGAACTCTACCCATTCTGCAGACACATAAAACAAACTTTAAATCTCAATCTTATGCCTACTTCCCTGCTAGAAGGGCTCTGATAAGGCAAAAAGGCAGCTGCAGGAGAAACTCTATCAGCGGGGTGACCACAGACTGGCCTTCCTCAGGGTAAAGAGTTATCATTCAGCTGGTGTCAGCCACTCAGTGATGTTTTGCAATGTTGTTCATGCAGGACCTTCCAATGACCCTCTCCAGAGAGAACATGAGTGAAGTTTATACCGAGAAGGGTCAGCCTCAATTACCCCACATGTGGAGCTAAGGCTTGTGAGTACTTTGGCTGTTCTTAAATACGTCCCCAAGATTTCTCCTGCCCTACAGAAGGTAAACTTCTCCCATAGCCTAGGCACAAAGTCTAGAAACAGAAAAGGAAGTTATGGAAAAGAAACTGTTTATAAACACTATGGTTCAGCAGTACAGGATGTTGCAGCACATGCAGTAACAGATAATGCAGATCCTTTAAACACTGAATGAGCCCATTTTTGCCATCACCTTTGAACTCTGAAAGGCTGTAATCTTCTTTGATGTTGAGGATTGTGTAGATAGGTAGGGGATTTTGACCTTGACTCAATGCCAGTTGCTCATCTGAAAGTTTGTGGTTATTTTTCTGCAAATTTACAAAAGACAGAGTAAAATCAAAAGACCCTCTTGGCAGAGCCTTGGCTTGCAAGATTACAGTGAAATAAATACTGTTTTCCGTCTTAATTTCCTTATTCTCTCAACTCATTTGTGTCTAAACATTTTTTAACCAAGGAGTGAGCTAAACATTTACACATCCTCATAGGGTTATTTAATTACCTGTAGAACACTTTTTGAGTATAGAGCTGTAGAACATGCTTTGGGAAAATGGTCTTCTGTTCTTCCCAGTAAATACATGCACTTTACATGGATATTTAAGTTCTCACAGGGATGAACTGAGGAAAAGAAACCAAGAGCACGACTCTGCAGTTAGGTGCTCAGATATTCATACTTGTAGAAGGGGACATAGGTTTTCTGCCCTACAGAATACCTCTTGGGCTGCTAACTATGTGTTAAGAGATGTGTAGAGTCAAACTTCTCAGCAAATTTGCAGATAACACTAAGTTGGGTCGGTGTGTTGATCTGCTTTAGGGTAGGAAGGCTCTAGAGGGGGATATGGACAGGCTGGGTCGACGGGCCAAGGCCAAGTGTATGAGGTTCAACAAGGCCAAGTGCCAGGTTCTGCAGCTGCGTGACAGCAACTCCATGCAGCACTACAGGTTTATGAAAAGTGGCTGGAAAGATGCCCAGCAGAAAAGGACCTGGGAGTACTGGTTGACAGCAGCTGAACTTGTGCCCAGGTGGCCAAGAAGGCCAATGGCATCTTGGTCTGTATCAAGAATAGTGTGGGGCCAGCAGGACCAGGACAGTGAGCCCTGTGCTCAGCAGGGGTGGGGCCACACCAAGTTCTGTGTCCAGTTTTGGGTGCCTCACTACAAAAAAGATGTTGAGGTGTTGGAGTGAATCCAGAGAAGGGCAACAGAGCAGGGAAAGGGTCTAGAGAAAAAGTCTTACAAGGAGCAGCTGAAGGAGCTGGGGTTGTTTAGCCTGGAGAAAAGAAGGCTCAGGGGAGACCTTATCACTCTCTACAAATCCCTGAAAGGAGGTCGTAGACAAGTGGGGATTGGTCTCTTCTTCCAGTTAACGAGCAGTAAGACAAGAGGAAATGGACTCAGGTTATGCCAGGAGAGGTTTAAATTGGATGTTAGGAAAAATTTCTTCACTGAAAGGCTGGTCAGCATTGGAACAGGTTCCCCAGGGAAATGGTGGAAACACTGTCTGGGAAAGTGTTCCAAACATGTGTAGATGTGACTCTTGGGTACATGGGTTAGTGGTAAACATGACAGTGATAGGATAATGGTAGGACTCAGATCTTTTCCAGCCTTAATAATTCTAAATCTCCTTTGTTAGTCAGCAGAAATCATCTGCTGGATAATGCTGGCACTCTCTCAGGCTAGCATCTGTCCCTGGAATTTCATTTTCCATACAACAATATTCAGTAGCTGTTAGAGAAAACATAGGAAAAATGCTACCCCATCGTCTAATGCTTTTTCCAGCAGAAGCCCCCAAAAATCAACGCTAGAGATCTGGTATCCTTCTTGCTTCCGCAGTTTTAGCTCCTTTGCATAGTATTTCAAGTTCTCCAGGGAAAAGCAGCTTAGCTTGCACTTGGTCATATGTCTGCGGACTTCACCAATTGGCCCTGATAGATCCTTGTGTGACCAGTCAGCGCTCTGATACAAATGTGACAAAGTCCTGGGGAAAAGAAAGGAAGTGCATTGTCATATGCTAGAGAAACTTTCACTTTTATACTTAGATTTAAGGTCCACATCAAATGAAATAGCTGAGGTTCATTAAAAACATCTTTTTGGCTCAGTTTATTATTGAAAAGATTTTTTGGTTTAGAGGACTCTCCCAAATCACTAGTGAAACCTGAGGACTCTTTGCCGCTTAAGTTTGTGCATAAGGCTATGATTTACACCAGGGTGACTCAGTAGGAAAGATCCTGCGGCTGAAACAAAGAATAAAGGAAAATCTTTTTCCCTGTAAGCAGTGCTGAGACCATACACTGGCTTGTACAATGTACTTCTAGCACAATAAAAAGTAGTTAGAGACTGAAGCAGTACATCTTTCTTTACCAAAATGAAGAGAATAAGTATCTCACACAGTTGACCACAGAGGTGATGAGTGATGTCTTTCTTCAGGATCTCCTTACCATGTTGAACCAGATGACCCAGTGATGTATGAAATAGCATCCAAGAGACCCAACTTTTGAAGACCCAAGAGGTTGCCTAACAGAGATGTCAGTGCCCGGGTGCCACCTCCTGTTGTCATGACTGCTACAACTGGTACCTGTTTAATCATCAACACAGCAGTGGTAAGCAACACTTCATTTACCAGCACAAGTGATCAGAACTGAGTGAAGAGTAGCATTTCACTCCCACAAGAAGTTCCAACATTTCACCATTTCCTCAAGCAGGGAAGAAAAAAAAAAGAAAACTGGGTATTTTGCACAGGAGAAAAAAAAAAAAAAGTAACTAATTTTGAGGATTTTGATAAAAAACAATTATATTTTATTCTAAATTTTTATATGCTGGCTTATCAAAGCAGCTCAAAATGTATTGTTTCAAGGCATTTCAATATTAGACTGCATCTTCCTTAGCAAAACATCATCTCATGAGAGCTCTATTTTGATAACAAGCAGAGCTCATCCTCTCTTGTAAGTCAAGCATAATGACTAGATCACATTTACTACAAAATACCTGAAGTATATAATTGCAGTGAAGCCTAATTATATGGAAATCTAAATTCTGTCACAGGACGACCAATTTCTCTAAGAAACCCACTGAGAGAAGATGAGCCAGTTGACATTTTCCACAAACATTTTCAGGCAATTGCATCAAAGAAATGCTCAACAGTTTCCTTATTCAAATCAAACATTTCAAATCAAAGCAAAGTACTCTGATTTGGAATTACCTGGCTATAAAGAAATATTCTCTTGCTGGAAAACCTGAAAATAATAGTTAGAAGTATTTCCCCTAAAAAATTCTCAAGAAACTGTCTTTTTTTCACTGAAACTACTATGCCAATGAGAAACAATGTAGTAATATGATCCGTTTGTGAGCAGGGACATCATTTATAATGTCCAAAATCACGTTGTCATATATTACCTAATATGCCTTTTGTCCAACTGTCCTGGACAAAGGGAAAAACACAGGCGAAAAGAAATAAACCAACTCTCAAAATGAAAACTTCTTCATTTCTCCAAGTTCCTGATCACAGACCATGCTCCCTACCTAAAGTACCAGGCACCCCCACACTAGCATGGACATGAACAAACAAAAACCCTAATTCAGACAAGCAGATGAGAGAACATGTTGAATGCTGTTTGAGGAACTACAGCTGAGATGATGAGCACCAAAGGAGAGAGTCTGCGATAAGACACCTTCCCATCAGCCAGTATTATGCATCACTAATTGTTAGATTTTCTTCCTCCAAAAATCTGATCATGTAAAATAACTTATGGAGTCTTGGTGACTGAATGATCAGCTAAAAGAGTCAGACTATCCAAGTCTACAATGCACAGAGGAAAAAAGAAATAGAGAAAAAATGCTGATTTATGGCATTATGTTTTCTGGACAAATGTGTACTAAGAGCATCTGATACTATCCTGGCTCTCACATTGCTTCATCTAAAGTAGAAAATGTAGAAAAGTATTCCTCAGAGCTTTACATGGTGCAGTGAATGTATCAGGGCTAGTTAAGGAACAATATGCAAACAGCTACAAGCATAACACATTCCTGTTACACGGCATGTTACAGTACCTATGGTCCTCCCATACCTCATGATCTTCTAGGTCTTGCTCTAAATGTAGTGCTTTTTTCAGAGCAGAAGCCACAAACTTCTTCCTTTTCTGTAGGAAACTTTTCTCCTCCATACACAGATCAAACTTCAAGCGAACATCTAGGTTTCTGGACCTCAAACAAAGTCCAGGGTTAAATAGGGTGTGCATAATCACTTAAAATTAATGTCTGGAGCCCTGCTTAAAAGTTGCAACTCTATTACTGGGCTTAGAAAAGCTGCTACTGTGGCCCCACAAAAACACAACACAGATGGTATTGATAAGGTAGAGAGAAGGCTGATAAACTGCAAAAAGTAGCAAAATCTTACAGAAAGAAATATTCTTTATTACTACACTGATTTTCAGGAAGTGTCTAACATAAATACTGCAATCCATATATGGATATTATAAACAGTGGAATATTTAGGATTTCTTGCCTCAGGACACCTCCAGATTTTATAAATACAAATACTCTGTAATTTTTTACAAGTAAAGAAAGTGAAGTGTAAACTTCTTTTTCTAAATATATAGCTCTACCAATGTTTCAGCCAGAAAATATTATTCTCCCCATCCAAACTGAACTCCTATAAAGTAGCATAACCGGAAAATTCACCTAACACAGTTAACCATCTTCTGGACATGGGTAATGAACATATGGAGAATAGGTAAACATAATCATTGACTAAATACCACTTTCTCCTTTTTTATAGAAATAGGTAAGAAAGCAAATAAGCTGGGCAACATCTTTTTTCACAACCAAAAAACCCAAAGACAGAATTTCTTACCAGTCTTTTGACGTCACATGTAAATTGATTGCCTCATCCTAGGAAAAAACCCACAAAATAAACACTGGCTATTATATTATGTTCTTGCTTTAGTGTCAGCTCTGAAGCCCTTCTTTTTTCTAAAAGTCACATTGAGCCACAAAGCCATAATAATCAGAAAATCCATCTAAATTTTAAAACTCCTCCAACTCCGCCTTATTTTCTTTATATTGTTTTATACTAAAAAGACCACTATGCAGTAAAAGCCAACACCAGCTCTGCCAGTGTGTTCCATCCTGCCTCATCATTTGCATTTGCTCTGAGGTGCATTAGCCCTCAGGTGGTCACAGAAATCCCTTTGTCAAGTGTTTGGTTGTGAGTTTTTTGTTCTGTTTTGTTCATATGAAAATGTACAGCTCCATAATGTTAGGAATTGTTAGGAATCTAAGGGCACTAACAGTAATCTATCTAAACCCCTACTTCACACTGATCTAATTAACTCATGCCCATTGGTCTTTGGTCTATAGCTTAACATTAATTCTAAGAAGTTAGTATTGATCACCTTTGCTACTGATACTTTCTCACTGAACGGAAGTGAATCCAGAGGAATAGTGAGGGATGAATGGCAGTCTTTTTTCTCTTCACCTGAAGTATGCTGAAAAACAAATTATAATGTAGAAAAATATTTCATGTATACACCATAAAAAAGTACTGTGTCCAACTTACTTTTTTTCAAATGGGGACCCTGTCCAGCAGTTTTCAAGTTGGCATCTAATATTTGTATGTCTTAGGGGGTTACAGTGCTGTTCCAGAGCTAAAGTTAGTGAAAAATTCCTCTTAATTAAAAATACAAACTCTTTCCATTTGCTTCAGTCAAGCATAGAAAACCATGAGTTTACTGTGCTTACTCAAGCTAATGATCACATACCGAGCAGAAATGAGGCTTCTTCTCCGCTAGAGCCATGCACAGCTCTGACAGGCTGTACTTGATGTAATGGAAGTTCAAGGGCTTCACAGGTTGCCAGAAAGAGCCCAGTGACAGGGTCTGGCTCTTCTCATATGATCCCTTCACTGAAAACAAGAAGTCTTTTTCTAAAAAAAAAATCCAAACATGAAAAATATACAGAGATGTTAATGACTATGATCCCATAAATGGAACATTAAATGGTCATTCAGAAGTCCATATATAAACACTTCAACAATGCCTAAAAGCTTTCAAACTCTATTTATCCAACAAGGAACATTACAAGAAATAGAGGAGAAGAAAAGCAAACAAACAAATAAAAGACAAACCACAAACCACCAAAAATATTATAAAGCTGTAGTAGATGTTTTGATAACTCAGACATACAGGCAAATTGGACAAAATGTAAGTTGAGATAGAAATATATATTTACTTCTACTTTACAGCACTTATAAGATTCATTGTCACTCTTATCATTTCCTTTCATTTCAAAGTCCAGTTTTTATAGTTAGTTAGCACAGACATACTATAACTGTTGGATCTGTGAACCTGTGCATACATTCTTAACCATCCAGCTTCTAGTTGTAAGAACAAAGTAGAAAATTTACTGCATAAGAAAATGACAAAACAAAACAACAACAAAGAAACAACAAAAAAAAAACCACAACACACACACCCCAAAAAATCCAAATAAACAAAACCAAATCAACCAAACAAAAACAAACAAAAAACCCCAAACAAAAACCCCCCAAACCAGCCAACCAAACAAAAAAATCAGTTAACCAAAAGAAAAAAGGGGAGTTTTGTTTCTAGTTTGAAGTCTAACCTGAAAGTTCTTTCTTTTTTCGTCTGTTGCCTACCAGGACTTCCAAGACAGAAATTTCACGAGACTGTAGCAGAGATAAATGATGAGAGAAATAAGTATATAAAACACACCATATCTGAGTCACTTCACTGCTACTTGTCTTTGGTCACCTGAGTCTCTGGGGTCTGGAACACAGTCCACCCTCTGTTTGTTAGGCTGATAAGAGAAAGACTTTGGCAGTCTGAAAATGTGTCAGGTTTCAACTGAGAAAAAACCCGTTTTAGTGCTTTTGGGCAGGACTGAGAAGAGAAGGGAAATAACAGGCGGTAATGGGATGTGCTGAGGCTTCCTGAGGGTAAACTGATGGGTTGGCCAGATCACAGGGCTGTCCTTGCAGCCCTGCTTTGGTGAAGCTGGACAGTCAAGTGTCACCTCCTCTAAGTAATGAGTTAAGGGCAGCTGAGAAAGCAACTTCTGTATCATCCGGTGGAAGTGGGGAAAACAGGATGGCCATGAGGGAGTCACTAAAGAAGTCTCCAAAAGGAATAGCACAGACGCAGTAAGTCAATGAAAGAGCACTTCAGGCTTTGTCAAGAGGCTTGATATCAGCCCATGGTGGTGAACAGGTCTCTGGGTATCCCAAATGACTGTGCACATTCTTTCCTAACACATCCTCCCACAGGGAGCTGCACAACAGGATGGCCACCTGTGTCTGACTCCCATCTCCCTCCCCTTCAGCCTTGCCTGCAGTGAGGTGTTGGGGCACCCGCCAGATTCACCACTCCCATCACTATCATGAAAAAAGGGACAGAAGAGCAATAGTTTAAACTTACCACTAATACACCATTAGTCACAAGCTTTTCAGGAGGGACTGGACTGAAAGAGAAAAAAAAAATGCAATCAGAACTAGAATCATCGAAATATATCCTTAAATGAAGACCAAGGAATAATACTTTCCTTGAAGTTTGTCTTATTCAGCATCGTCTCAAACATGTCACTGATTTTTAATTTTGGGAGACATCTGAAATATGTCTTCCTTTTTTTTTTTTTTTTAATTATAATGGTAAACAATAGTTGTAATGAGTACGATGACTGCAGTCCTTATTATCCTCCCTCTTCCGGCAATAGGATAAATTAATAACCAGAATGATTCTTGGTAGATAAGGAACACAGAGTTTTAGCCAATATGCAACTAACTTGATCAACACCTGCTGTTGCTGTCATGCTGAGCATTTTAAACTCGCTTATACTAAATGCCAGCATGGGTTTGACTGCTTGCAATGGGACACCTCTATGATTCCATGGGGATGTTACTCACATGCTCTCCGATGTAAACTCAACCTCTAGCATCTCCTGTGTCTGTAAAAGATTAATTTATTATAAGCATCTGAATTAATTTTCTTTCTCATTAGTTGTGGTTGTCAATTATTATTCTAGCTCCTGGAAAGGGTTCTTCAATCAAATCGAATGTCCTTCCTGCTCTACAGCATACTATGATAAGTGAAAGCGTTTGAGTTAGAGTGATTTTGAAAAGTGTTCTCCCTCCTTTGTTAACCACTGGTCCCCAGGCCAACTGCCTGTTCCATCTGGTGGTGAGGCTGAGTAGAACAGCAGGCAGTCCTAAACCTGCAATAACTGTTGGCTTAAAACTCTCTAAATGCTTGGATTTTTATTGTGTAATGTTATCAGAAGAGTGATACTGCTGTATGGAAGAGGGCATTCTCAATTCTTCTGATCAAAAGGACTCCTATAATACATTGACCAGTCCCCAGACAAGCTAAAGTATACTGCTTGCCAAAATCACTGTGGAGCTGAATAGCCGTATGTACATATGTACCCTATAAGGAAAGTCAGTGAAAGAGCAAATCTATAGATGTATCAAAATTGAATACCCACATCCCACACTGAAGTCATCATGTATGTGTTCAGGCACACTGAAATAATGAAATAGTTTGAGTAACTGGCCATCAACAAGTATTAGCACGTCAGTATGGGTCTTTCTGTTACACTCAGGTATATTCAAAATAATTGCAGGGCAAGGTATCACTTTTTAAATGAATACTGTAACATCTGTGCCAGAGTATGCCCAAACTCACAAGAGCTTCTGCACATTCACATGTGCCAGGAAAAAAATTCTAACAGAGGAACTTTGTCCAATGGTGATGAAGTTTTGTATTTCCAACCAAACCTACTTGGAGCAATAAAGTCAAGAAAGAGAGAAAAAAGGCAATCTGGTGTCAGAAAAAGGAAAACTTACCAAGAGGTTTGGTGAGCTACCAAAAGCCTTCAGGATCATGTCCTTGTCTACTTTGCTGATTAGAGTTTGGAAGATACTTTACAGGGTATATGAAGTGCAATAGGAAACAAACTTCCCACCTATAATTGCTTTAAAAGAAGCTATTTAAGAGGTAATATCAAAAAATGTGTTTCCTTCCTGGGGCCAAGGCGGTTTTATCCCTCACCTTTGGATTTAGCTGAAATGTCAAATGAACAGTTTCTCCAAGCTGGATTTTAGCAACATCAAAGAGAATAGTGAAGAGGAGGTCATCTTTAGTAACTGCATTTTCATCGTAGACTTTCATCTCAAGAATATTCTGTGAACAGAGGTACAGAATTAGGATCTTATTTTGAGACTTTACAGAGGCACAAGAATATGTGCTCAGCATGTTAAGGAAAACAGAGAAAAAATGGGGAGAAGTGCAAGAGCATGCACAACCTTTGCGTCCTTATGAAGATGAAGAAAAATATTCTGAACCTAACACAGAGTTGGGTTTGTTGCTGAATTGTTCTGCAGAGAAATTTAAATGACAAAGGCTAATAGAATTACTGAATATTAAAAAACATGTTTGGCCTCTAATTTGGCTTGAGGTCACCACTTTTCCCTGAATTGTAGGAAACTAGCTGGTGGTCAGGACTTTATTGCTATTGATTTTTTATTAATAAAAAATCCTTGGATATAAGCAGCAATTAAAATACATTAAGGATGTACCATGTAACTACTACATGGCTGAATAATTTTATCCTGTAAATTATTAAACAGATCACATGCAGATAAATTATCATGGAATCTACAGAAAGGGATATGCTTTTGTTAGATTGCACAAATCCCACTGTATAAATCTCCTCCTCTGTCACCTGTCTCTGGATGGACAGGAAAGGGTAACAACCCTTCCTGTGCCTGGTTGGTAGCTGAACATGGGCTGGCTCAGAGGTGCCTCCCAGAGCACTGAGCAAGTGAATATTAACTGCTGTTTTCTCAGTGGGGCAATAACTCAGGCCTCTCTCACTGTACTCAGCAGCTCATTTTCATGTAAATTACAGGGAGCGCTTATCTCAGATGCTTACTTATACATCAGATTTAACTGAAACTTGCTAAGATGTTTGATGTATATTAAAGACACACAGGTAGGCTCATAGTCTCAGACACAAACACATGGATGGAAGAGAGTGAGCACGTGAAACTTTCTTGCCTTAGAAGTTCATAATGTATCTCAGAAAGGTCCACACCTAAACATGGTAAGTGATTGAACAGACAAATACACTGAAATGAAGACACTCCAGAATGCAAGTATTCAATTTGGACATCTTTCATTCTGCAAGAAACCAGCAAGTGAGAGATGGCAAGTGACCTTGACTTTGCAGTTTACTATCAGAAGACAGAAATGCTGCTGACCTTTAAGGCCACCTATGTAAATGCATCACATGGTGATCAGCCCTGCCCACGACACTTTCTATTAGAAAACATACTGTCAAGAGGCAGAGACAAGCAGCCACAGCAACTTGGTTTACAGGCCAGCCATAAATAGCCTTTAAGGGATTATGGAGGGCAATGGAGGTGATATGCTTAAAAGCAAGTCTGAAGTTAGTAGAAGGCAGGCTAGAACTGAAGAGATCAGCTTTGCAAGCTGGGATACTGCAATAGAATGTCCTTGTTTGGCTAAAATGACTGACTTATTTTCTGAGTGACCAACTGACTTGAAGTCCCAGTTACTCCCAGCTAGCCAGGAGAGGCATGCACAGGGTGCTGGCTGGCCAATGGAGGTTTCTGGCTGCACCGCTGGGAGGCTGTGTGAGAAGTAGCCAGGGTGTCTGGACAGTTCACTCCTTCTGTTTCTCCTAACAGAGGATATGAGGGCAGCATCATTGGGAACCAGGCAGTGAGCAGAGCAAGCCCGTGGCAGGGCTGTGTGCCACCAGTTCTAGGAAGAGACACCCTCCTGGAGCTGTGAGAGTTGTGCCCACAGCACAAGCCTGGGAAGCCCTTTTGAGCCAACTGTTTGCCAGACATTCATCAAAACAGATGTGTTTCAGTGACCACCGCAGTTCCTGATGAAAACCAGCACAAACATGCCCAAACAGGTTTTTTCTTCCGTAGTTACAGTGTATTATAAGGTTTTACTGAGCTCTGACTACCATGATTTGGGAAGATGAATACCTCAACCAAACAAGACAATAAAGAAGAAAATAACCAGACCAATAGAGTCTGGTTCTGCTTGGAGGGATCTTAGCAGAGCAATCGCAGCGTGTACAGAGAAACCTGCAAGAGCCTTAACTTAGTCTGCTAAGCTTTGCTTGTCCCAGATTGCCAGGATACATTTTGCAGCCCACACTCAAGCCACAGCCACCACCACCATGCTGCTGTTGCCACACACTGAAAATTACTGGAGTTAATGCCACATCTTGTCTCCTGCTGCAAATTTACTGAAAGTAAACATTAGGTCTTTCCAAACACTACTCCCTGAAGGACTAGTTCAAGCAGCTTCTTGGGGTAAAGATATTTTTTTAAACTGTTCTGTATGGTATTGCAGCTTTGAAAACCTATCAGGAGAAACAGGTGCTCTGGTGCAGAAGTTGCAGATTAGTGGGTGTTCTCATGCTGCCATGTTCATTTCTCGCCTTTCACCTCTCTGATAAACCTGCAGGGCTTCATGAAATTGTCCCTCACTGGCATTTTGAAAGCAGTTGGAATGTTTTTAGGTTTGCAGGGAAAGCGCTGGCTGCAGGCCACAGATGGGCAGACATGTGAAAGCTGAAAGCTGTACCAAACAGGACCAAAGCCACCTAACTCTGTGGAAGAAAGCCTTAGAACATGTATCACGTGCAACTTCTGCAAAGGCAAGAGGGATTGTTCACTGGAGACCCTGTGGTGTAGTAACACATGAGCTATTCTGAATGCCCTTACAGAGGAGTTTATCAATGTTTGAGAGAGCCAGGGGACTGGCCTGCTGATTTGGCACTTGAGAGAGTCCTGATCTAGCACCAGCACTAGGAAATGAATGGTGCAAGCTGTAAAGCAGAGACTGATTGCCCCCAGTAACAAGTAAGCTTGGTTTACTTGGCCTGCCATTGATTTTTGTGGACTCCTAGACCCTGATGTTGATGCTGTCTTTTGGAGAGAGAGGATAGTGGGACTTGCAAATCTTCTTAAGCTTTAACATTTATCATCATGATACGAGTTCATCAGGCTCTCTTTTGCAACCTTCAGCTGTTGCTTTGGGACTTCTTTATTTCTGGTCATTACAAAGGAACAGTAAAAAAGTACAGCCTTGTGATACTTTCACTACCTAGCTCATCTTTTACACTATTCAATTTACTCTGAAATTTTCACATCTACTCCTGAAAAACAGGGATTAAAAACAAAACAAAAAAAAAAAGTAGTGAAAAGTGATAGAACACTATATGAATGGTTATAAAATATCTTGGATTTTTACATATCAGAAAATTAAATTTAATTTTGCTGCTACATTCTACTCCAAATCCCTTTACCCTTATATTTGTAGTCCTTCAGATATATTTACTTCTATTTTTATTTTGCCCTGCATATTGAGCACACAATGACCATCTCTGCCCCAAAAGAAAAACAAATGCACTCTGCATCTTACCTTCACTTGGCTCTGGATCCTGAAGCAAAATGTTTCATTCCACACTGGATCTTTGCAGTTCTTAATGGTTTTGGTCCGGACAGTCTCAGGGGAAGCAGTGGGCAAGAACAGGCTTACATAGCAATCAGTTTGGCTAACTGTATTGGAAAAGATATGTTGTAACTAACAAATTACTACAAGTATCTTAAAGCATAGCCTTACAGCACTGAATATAATACAGCAAGTTGCAAAAACGTGATGTTGTTTCTCTGCGTTTTCTGACCGCTCTTTATTCGATAGCATTCATTACTATTTGTTATCTCCTGCACATGGCAGCTTGGGTTGTTAATGGAGATTCAAAGAAACTACTGTAATAAAGACAACTGGTAAGAAAAGAGTACACAGAGCTAGTTTTAATTAACAGAGCTCTTACTGGTATGTCTCAACCTGCTGCAACCTGTTGGTTACAAATCAAGAGATTTCCATGACAGAGAGAAAAACTGTCTATACATTTCAAAAGAACCTTTTCAAAGAGTAAAATACTAGTTTAACACTTGGAGCTTTTACATAAGATTCTGACTTTGTTCTTTGCTTTTGAGAGGGGAACAGAAGAGTTCAAAAGGGTATAGGTACAGAACATCTTCCCCATCTGATCTGCTGCCCCCACATATCTGTAATCCAGTC
The DNA here is from genome assembly GCA_013397935.1 of Dasyornis broadbenti. Classification (NCBI taxonomy): domain Eukaryota; kingdom Metazoa; phylum Chordata; class Aves; order Passeriformes; family Dasyornithidae; genus Dasyornis; species Dasyornis broadbenti. Next base: position 606,331 of record VZRN01006117.1, read on the forward strand.
CATGTAATGAGCTGACTGTCTTACCCTACATGTGATCACATCCCTTCACCACAAAAAACAAAAAGCAAAAATAACAGTGCACTTTTATCTTACTGTGATTTAAACTCTGATCCCTGATAGAGAAGAAAATTCTAATTTCTGAGAAATGGGTAATGTAACAGAAAGTTGCACAGTTAGCTACAAGTATGGCATTAAGTCTTAATACATAGCGGTTGCTTTGGGTTTGCTTTTTCTTCCAGGAACCCCAGCCAGACCGGGTTGGGGTTGGAAGGGATCTTAAGACAACTATCACAAAATCATAAAATGACCGGGGTTGGAAGGGATCTTAAGACCATCTAGTTCCAATGCCCCTGCTGTGGGCAGGGACACCTCCCACTAGACCAGGTTGCTCCAAGTGCTGGGCACTGCCACAGGGTGTTGATGAACTGTCTCTTGTGGGTTGCCAGAACTTTCAGATGAGAGGCAGGTTGGGTACTTGTATATCTGTGCAACTCCCTTTGTGTGTTAGCCTGATCTATGTAGACTATTTGGTGGTGGTTAGGAATCTCTCTGATACTGCTCAGAAGATAATTGTTAATTGACTTTTAGCAGGGAGCAATGCAGGGCATTTGCTCCTAAGAGCATAAAAGAGTTGATGCCTAATGACCCTGTGGTAACAAACTGAGACCCTGACAATATAGTGAAGAATGGTAGGACTCAGACTCTCTACCCTTTCCAGCCCTCCCATTTTGAGCAAATCTGTTGGGTTTTTTTAGGGAATGGACATTTCTTGTCTGCTGGGCAGCTACAGCTGTCTCCAACATCTCCAGCTCTAAGAACTTGTGTATGCACAGTAATAGGTCAGATTTGGGTACAATAACAGGCAGTTTGGTACTGTGGCATACAGGCTGAGAGGCAGCATGACCAATTGGGTAACCTGCTGGAAAAGGTTTCATGACATGTTGGTTCCAGTCCCAGCTCTGCTCCAGACTGCTAAGTCACTTTGGGCAATTTCTTCCATTTAAATTTATCTTACTTCTCTATCTGCATTTCCCCACCAATAAAACAGGGATAACTATCTTTTCCTCTTTTGTAATCTGCTTGGATGTGACCCAGGAAGAGAGCATCTTATCAGTAATCATATTATTCTTTCTCTACCAGTCCCTTGGTTTTCATTCCACATTTTCCTTAAACTTGTGGTGTAAACTATGTTGCAATGAATAGGTGTTGCTTAAAGTAATTTGTGCAATCAGGTTATGTATGATTTATCTTTCAAGTCTTCTGATACTGTCTAAACATGAAACGTTCCAGTTTTTCAGCATGCATTTGATAGTTTTTCTCTTACTGTCCATAACAAGTAAGAAATTACTTTAACATTGCAGTAATGTGTTTAAAAGTATTCTAATATCACATAAAAGAATTAGAGATGTCTGCATTTACAATTTTAAAATGCATAATATATGCAATATACCTGTTGATAACAACTTATTGGTAAAGAAGATAGTTCTTTAGCTATCTCTCACACAGCATTTGTGAAAATTCTTTCATTGATTTTTAACATTTGAAAAAGATAATATTAACTTTGCATAGTTACTTCCTCAGATGGTGCCAGAGAAGCAGGCTATCTGTTTCTTCAGCACCTGTATCTGCAAGCTATGCACTAATTATGTATGTGTGTTTTAGAGAATTTGTTCTTTTACAGTCTGGTATATCTCTTTGTAGTACATCCTAGCTATGACTCCTGATTTAGAAGAAAGGCATTCAATATTTTCAGAGTACCAAAGAAGTACTAAACTTGTGACTTACACTCTTGTATCTGGATAGAGCTGTGGTAGGATCCTATCCTGAACTCTGTTCAGTCCTTCACCCTTCTGAACACAACAGACCCATACCCAGCCTGAGAGGTTAGTCTAGTCTTTAATAAGGCTGTTCACCCTAAATAAGAGCAAAAATAAAGTCCCACGATCTGATGATCCACATTTAACACCAAGTCAGTTAACAAACAGTGAGGCCTCAGTCTCAGCAAAGCCTAAGAATGTAGATAGACACAAAGATATTTGACTCTGAAAACATGCAATTAAAGGCAGAACACTGCACAAAGAATAACAAATTATGGCCAAGAACAATAATGTTGCAGGATGCATCTGACAACCTATATGTACAACAAAAATTTAGTTACATTTTGGAACAGATCCCAAATACACAGTGTTAAACAGAAGTGCAGGTGATGAGATTTAGCACTGAGATCCTTTTGTATACACTTTTAGCCCTGGACAGGAACAGGTGGATGCTTACTCAGTGTCTTCTTGCATGTTGCACTTTTTTCTACTCTCTTCCTCCCTCCACCATAAAATGCCTCAACTGTTACCAGCTATTAAGCATACCCAGATTGAAGAAGATTGACTTAGGCAGCCTGGCATATGAGAAAAGATCTGAAAGACTTGCGTTTGCTAATTAAACAACAACAAAAAAGATTGTCAAATAGTCAGTTCAGTAATGTCCAAATGATTGATACAAAGAGGATAAGGATCTGTGGCTCTGCATGGCCAGAGAGAAAAATTAGAAGACTGTTCCAGCTCTCAGAGGATTAGACCTAGCAAGAGAGATTATATAAATTTTTTAGGTAACTCATTTCAGACTATATTAGTACCCAGGCATGTACGAAACAGTGGCAGACAAGCTAAACTTTATCCTGTTTCAAGAGACGAGGACCAGCTCAAATGAACCTACAAGATGTCATATGGAATTGCTGCCAGGTAATGTCCATGTTTATGCTGGGAGGCAAAAAACAGGATAATCATGTCACGTCAGTTACAGTGCATGGAAAACAACTAAGCCATTTCCCTGACAGGGCTGACTCCCAGGGAAAGAAAGTGATAGGACATCCTTATATGGCACACCAGCCCAAGAGATCAATTACTAGACAGCTGGGTGCTGTCTCCAAAACAACTCCAAACCTCTTTCTTTGACACATATGAAATAAGACCATAAGTTTCTTGGAAGACTTGTCACCTTTGCTTTCTAAACAGGTATAGTGTCTGAGTAGCAAGGTCTAAATCAACTCCTAGAATCTCCAGGTACCATCACAATACAATCAACAAAATGAAATGACACAAAAACCAACACAATGTGGTGCAGAGAAACCCATGCACAGCTGAACTATAAATCATGCATTTCCATAGGCATACCCTTTTCAGACTTTTTAAAAGCATTGCAACTATTTTACTCTTCCCACTGTCAGATGATCAGCCAGTAGGACTCAAAAAGTCATGTATCTTTGGAAAGGAAGCATTATCAAACAGTCAGGTTTTCTTTGTTCCACCTTAGACCATCTTGGAGTGATATGTGGTACAATCTCAGCTCTATCAATAGATAATATTTTAAAGAAGGTTCTTTCATTTCCATTTTAAAATAAACTAGCCAAAACTTAAGCCTTGGTCAGATGTGAACACTCTTGATCCAGACACAGAGGGTAGTTAGAGCATCTGAAGAAACCACTGTCAGAGGAAAACATCATAGACACAGACTTGGAAACAGGCTGCAAGCAGTACACACAAATGCCTTGGATTTCAAAGAAAACAAAAGCGAGAACAAAATCAATACCAGAAAGAACTGAACCAACAAACCAACATTCACAAATTTTCTTTCTTCGGAAAGTGTTCACAAGAATGTTATTCACCCAGTAAGAGAACAGAAATAAAAATGTTTTTAAAGTTCAGCTAAAATTTTTTTTTCCTTAAGCATCATTCTTTTAACTCAGAAATGCCTCTGACATGCTTAACAAAAATGGGTACTTATGGTACTTTTTCTCTTTCTCTTCTCCAGGATTTTTCTGAAAAAACAGGAGTAATGTATCATGAGAGACATAATCTTGTACAGGAACTGACACTAAGCTGCAGCACTGACAGTGCATTGCAGCAGGAATTTTTATTTGGATTTTTTGATTGAGACCCATAGTTTTGAAACAAAACTTTGCTACTGAATAAACACACTTTATTGCAGGGATATTTCTCCTAGACATTTTTTCTTTCAAGTAAAATTTGGTGCTGAATGGAAGCTACCAAAAAGCTGTAGCTCAATATAATAGGGAGGACAAGGTTGGCTCACTGGCATGAGATATTTTCCTGTTGCTGTGTTGGATCTATCTGAAAACAAGAAAATATTTGCAAATATGATGAGTGAGGTTAAAAATATCCCAAAGTCTCACTTTCAGGAAGAAGCTAGCTTTGATGATCTGTAGGAGCTTACTGTAGATTCTGTACACGTAAATAAAAATAGATACCTTGAGATGTTCTTTTTTTCTATGGTGAAGATGGAGGAGCCATGCCTAAGGAAACAGCATGGAAATAATAAGGCACATCATTATAGCTAAGTAACAAAAGTAGGGTGCAATATGCCACCTCATTTCTTACATGATGGTTTTCAGTAATTAATATGAAGGTGAAGATATTGATGCTGATAAATTAGTTTGGTGAGAAAAATGCCATAACAGACTGGAACAACTCATAGGAAGCAGGAGTGTTTGCACCTCTGAGTGCAAAGAATTCTGCCCAAAGTCCGTAAATGTCAGTCACCATTTTGTGAATTAAATTTTGGACTTACAGGGCATAACGCAGAGGTGAAGATTAAAATTTGATCATTTTGGTTTACTTGATAAGAAAATAATTCATTCGGCCTGGATTAAAAGCTTCCATTGCAGCAGTGTGTCATCCTAACATAAATACTATGATTTAGTTGCATTGCCAATGTGCGCTTTCCTTTTGACTGCCAAGTCATCACATTTTTTACATCTTTTCTATGAAGATGTCACTATCAGTTTCTTTCACATCAAAGTAAGCCACAGATAAACACACAGCCTCCAGACTGTTGTTTTGTTGGGGGTTTTTTTAAATCACAAGACTACAACTAATCCTATTTTCACAGTGAAATTAAAGGATCTTATATTCTGGCTGGATTCCTTCAGGACTCACAACTGATCTAGAAGTCTACAGCAACTTTCCTGTGAGTAAGAATGAATTAAACATTAAGAAGAGATATATTTGAGTAACAAGATACATTTATACCTGAACTTCTTTTGTCTAGTTTTCATTCTTAAGCTGAAAGAGAGCTCTTAAAAAACATAGTCAAGACTAACAAACAAGATTGGTCCTGAACAAGTAAGAAAAGATGAACACCTTTGTCAGGAAGATACTTAGAAATAATTAATAGCAGAATATGATGCAAACAATGGAACCAAAATTTATGAGTTAATCTTACTTTTAACCTTCACTGGCAACTACTGCAGCAGTACTTTATTGTCTCCTGCTGAGGGTACAGTCATAGAAAGTGCTCAGGAGAGGAGCCACAGTCCCATGTGGACACTCTCACGGATCTTCTCACCGGTGCAAGCTATCGCATCATGTCAAATCTACCCTCTCCATTTTGCATTGGCCTCCCACATAATAGCAAATCACATCTGGGCATCTGGGTTCTTGGTCCTTATCTACAAGGTAATCAGTGTCCTGGGTTCAGCAAAAAGGTTGCTCAAAGCTCCTCTCTGGACACCACCACTGATAAAGGTCCTCTAGCTCTGAGAATCTTGCCTGTGGGCAAGGTTTTCCCTGGCACTACTCCAGGTCTTCAAAATAAACCTCCACAGTGACCAAGACATACCACAGGCCTTGCGCTTTTATCGTACCAATCACTTCAGCAGCATTCATCTACATCCATTGGTAAGGACACTGGGACAGATGCATAAAACAAAACAGGTCCCAGCTCGGAGGGCAGAGAAAGAATGAATCACTAATCACAGATATCAGTCACACTGCATAAGGCATAACTGGAGGAACTGCAGATACTGCTCTTTTGATGAAACCAGAACAACCAGGACAGATACTGAGGTGTATAAGAAAATCTATTTGGATTCAATGAACAAAAATGCATTTAAATGTATTTTTCACAATAAAATAACAAACATGAGAAGTTGTACCTTCTCCCTGTGTCCTGGTTCAAGCCAAAATAGGGTTAATTTTTGCAGCAGACAAGAGGGGGCATGGTCAGGACCTGGAGGTTATTGCCAGGAGAGGAGGGGAGTCTCTTCATTAGTATTGTCGCTGTTACTGCTCATTTTCTTATCTCATTGCTGTTTGCAGTAGATTGTTCTTATCCCAACCCATAAACTTTACCTTTTGTGATTTCAGTTCTCCTCTCCAGCCTGCCCAGGGGGAGAAGCAAGTGGCACACGGCTGGGAGAGTCTTAGTGGGAACACTAAATTGGGAAGTACCATTCCTAAACCACAAAAACCCATCAAACAAATACCTCAAAAAATCCTGAAGCAATTCATGTAATGAATAAATCTTTGTTATCAATCTTCATGTTTTTTATGAATTCTTTGAATGTCCAAATAGCAACTAATAGTACTGTCAACACAGATCTATTGATATTCAATTTGTGGTTACTGTTCAGTGTCAAACAAAGTATACTTCAGTCTTAAACTCAACACACAGTTGTGAAACAGTAAGCAGGATATAGAGTAACACATGGTTCTTTATCAAGGATGATCAAAAATTCCAAGGTACAGTAACTTTAAAGAAGTTGTGGGAGACTCTGAGCACGGGAAAATGCAATGCTTGGCTCACATTTTTAAATAGTGAGAAGGCGTTACCCAGCTGAGCCTAAGGAAATGTGTAAACATAGAAATCCTATCCCAAAATCAAAGAACGTAATTGTCTGTTTTCTGAGTACAAACTAGAAAGGTACTTCCTGAGCAGATTCTGCCACTGCCTTTTAACTCTGCAAGCCAAATGGCAGAGAAGTAATGAAGGATCCTGAATCACCACATGGACCTGTGTCCCTGTGTCTGCTTAAAGCACTGTGTGGTTGTACATTGCTGCCATCACCACCTACTAATTCCAGCCTCTCTCCTCCACCCAAGCTTCTCCCTTGTTCATTTCCATTGCCTCACCCTTTTCAAACCTGTTTTAAAACAGGTTTTGACATTTTTAAATACTATAAAACATTTTGAAAGCTGTTTCAACAACTTGTTAACTGGAAGCCCCCACTAAACAAGAGGTGTCTACTAGGAACGTGCAGTGCCATCACAACAGTCTTTTAAGTTCATACCTGTTTGATGAAGGACGAGAGCTGCAATGCCACCTGCACTGGTACAGTATTAGAGCGCAGTAGCTGCTCCCACTTTTGCTTTTGAAACAGAGATGAGCCTACCATTTAGCTAAGGTTCTTTATTTTCACCAGTCTCCCAGTCAGTAACCAGTTCAATCTCCTAATGCCTCCGTGAGGCTCCTGCCGTCCTTGCTGAAGCCCTTGCTTCGGAAATGAGGAACTACAGTTTTGAGAAACTCTTATTTAAGATTACACCAAGAATCTAAAGGAAGCCATGGAGGAGCATCACACACAATACCTTTGACCACCAGAACAGCTTTCTGTTCTTGCACACAGAATTGTACACAGAAGCCAGCATGGCTGCAAGAAGATGCATGTACACCTACATACAACCCACTGATACCTAGCAGAAGAGATGCAATTATTTCCACAGCTGTAAGGAGATGTGCAGAGCAAGTAAGAATTTCCTTGATTATAAATAGCATTGTCCTTTTCAGGGGTAGGTTATGCTGCTGTCAAGGCACAGAGGGGGATTTTTATCTCCACAGTATTTACTATGAATACAACACATTGAAAGTATATACAATACAATATATGCTACACTCCATCATGGCCAGCAAAGACTTGAGAAAGGGGAAAAATGGAATTAATCTTCTAGACTAGAGAATACAAAACAGGTAACCTGAGGAAACTAGATTTATCTATGTGTTTGGTAACAATGCACGGAGGAAGAGCATGAGCAGACTTGGTTAGTGTGAGTGGATGAAACCAAAAAGAAGATTGAGTAGAAAAGAACAGAGGTTGTTAAGAAATGCAGATGTGAAACTGATTCACATAATATCCACTGAAATTATCCATTCATTTGTTACTTCTATTATTAACTGTGGTTATGACTTTATTATAAACATTAGTCAACAGCAGGACTCCATTTCAAAAGGTACCTCACTAGTTATGCAATTAGTTCTTGAACTTGATCTAATCATCTTACAATTACAGTAAGAAAAGCCCTGCTCCAGGATATGACATCACAGGGAGGATCTTGTGATTACTGGCTGCTTTTATACCTGTTTCAGTTTCTTAAGCAGTTAGGAAATCCTTGTTTACAGGATCGTTGCAACTTGGCCTTTATCCACATAATGACATCTTTGTCCTTGTGCAGATTCCTCTTGCCAAGCATTTGTCCTGGGCTCTTTCAAGATTTTTCTCTGTTAATGCAGAAGAAGCCTGTCTGAGCAGCCAGTGACATCAGGAACCTAAATAAGGCACTCTGAAAAGACACCAATGCTCTTTTCCAAAGGATCACGTCCCAGGATTACTCTTAACCATGGCAAACATGAATGACCATGGGAAGCAATTTCACCCTAAAGCAAATGTGCCTGGGCTGGCCATTATCACTGGCCAGCCCAGGCAGCTGCCTGTTGGCACTGCCCATGTTTCCTGACTGCCCTCTGCACAAAGACTGCTGCTACCCGCTCACACCAGTGCAACAGTCAGAGGTGAAGTAACAAGAAGTATACACAGCATGTTGTGAGCATGTCTCAATCAGTCCTTTCCACACACGCCATAGTTTCCTTTGGAGAACATGGCATTGAAAGGGTTTTGTTATTATGATGGTGTTACACAGAACTTAGGTGATACAAGGAAAAACATTGGTACTACTACCTTCCAACTTTTAAAATCAATAGGCAGTGGAGCATTATGAGCTTGCTATGAAATTACATAGCAACACGCTCAGATTTAACAAGGCCCAGATTTACCACTATAGCTAAAGAGAAGCCTAAAGCTTTATCTAACGAGAATGCTGATTGAGATTAGCTTTTCATATTAATTAAACAAACAAACAAAAAAGTATCTATATTCCAGGAAAAACTTCTTGGAGCCTTGGACTTTCTTAACTACCAAGTAGGACAAGTCACTAATTTTAAAGATAATTTTTGTCTCCTGAATGGAGTATTTCTGTTAAATACATGTATGCAGAAAATGTTACATTTATATTTTACTTGTAGCTCATGAAGCAAACAGGTTTCTCTTCCATAGATGTCCATTTGCAGTGTAGAAGATATTTTCTCTTCTGGAAGGAAGATAAGTGAACCCAGCCACTGAGAAAACGGCCATGCAAAACCAGATTTGCCAGCTGTGCCAGCCCAGGCTCTACTGCGACTGCAGTGGCAGCCTCTGGGATCAGTGAGTGCTGGGTGTGCTCCAACGGGACTGTGCACAACAGGGCAGGTTTGGACAGCCACACTGAAAATAAGATCTGCCCTGAGGAACCTACACAACACCCATCCAGCTCTTGTTATAAACAGCACACAGAGGGTGAAATGCAGTGGTAAACAGCCAGCAGAGAAGTCTCTCCAGAAAGTAACTGTGCCATGGTTAAATGGTGGAAATGCAGAGCCCTGCATAAAGTTGTCTCCTAAGAAATAATTGTGGGACATGAAAATTAAAGACTATGCCTTCTTCCAGTGATCTTGTCTGCTGGACATGCCTTTGGAAAACAAGAACACTGAGAGCTCAGGAACCTCAGTTTGTGACTTTTGCTCCTGATGCTGTCACTGACTCCCCACTTTGCTGGTGCCCCAAGCAAGCCCTTTTGGACAGTTGCAAAGAAATTGCATCCTCCAGGCAGATTTTGCAGAAACGATGGATGCATTTATGAAGATTTGTGACAGCCACAAAGCTTTGTCCATTTTAAAGCCAGAGGTAGAGGCCATCATACAATGATTACCATTCTGCAATTCTCAGGATAAATTCAAGGGGAAGGTTGTATTGGTATAAGAGCTGACATATCTAATATGCAAAAAACGGCCTTTTCACACCAGCCTGAAAAGGACCAGGTTTTCTCATGCAGGTATTTCTGCTGCCCATGCAAGGCATAGAGAAAAAAGAAATGTCTGTAAGTATTTAATTAGCAATATAATCATATAGACCTCCCCAAACAATAACAAGTTTTCCTGTGACACTGAAAAAGAGCATCTGGGTTCCTGTCCAGAGAAAAGTGAGATGATAAGTATCAAAATAAGATCCCTTAGTGGCTTCCAGAAGCCACTAATTTGGGGTATGACAATTAAATGCAAACACTACTGTTGACTAAGAAGCCAGGTCTCTGAGCCGCAGACCTCAAGAACCACAGACCTCTTGGGAGAGTGGGGCAGGGAAAAGCATGGTTCAGTGTTCGCTGTACACCAAAGCATTTATTATAAGCCAGTTCTGGGGACGTATTCTCAATCCAAACGAGACTTTGGACTGGTCTGGTAACACTATTCCTTCAAATTTTCACAAGAAAAATTTAGCCAAACTCAAACATGCCTAGGAATTGCAACAGGTATGTTTTCATGATATGTGCTACTCAGATTATAGTTACCGGATAACCTACATAATGAAGGAGCAGTTCCTTCTGGTTCATGAGTAAGCCTTATTCCTGATGGACTTAAATGCATATTAACAGCCTAATTCTTGTTATTATGCTTACACCGTGTACAAACACAACCTTTTGTCTGATACAAAAGGAAAAGGTCAAGAGATCATGATTATCAGTGATTGCCTCAGCTAACCTATAATAAAAAAATAAGTCCTCTGTTATATGACGGGCAAGATCTCAGGAGACATGGATACTGTGGGTAGCAGTCCCTCTGTAAAAGGAGGGTTCACAAGCTGTGCAATGCCACAGCTGAAGGAAAGCAAAGTGTACTCATCCTTGACAGGTAGTCTTCCAAAAACAGGCTCTGACTCCAACAGAGCACCAATGGTTCTTTGCAGTTGGAATTATTTCTGTGTCGTCTTTCAACTCTCTGTCCTCATCTCTGTCTCTCGTAACAACTTTAAATTGTACAGAAATCGTGATTAAAACAACTAAATGTGAGCCACATAAATAATTGCACTACATTCTCACAGTGGTTTTCTCATTCAATGTAATGCCTTTTTCTCATTTCATGTGCTGTGTATCACACCAAGTGGTATGGCTCCACTAACAAAATTACATGCTCTGAGAGAAGGTACGTGTACAGGGGAGATAAAAACGCACTGACTGTGCTGTGACACTGGTAACTTGCCCCTGATTCTCAAAGGGAAGATAAAATGTGGTGCTCTGTTGCACACAATAAAGAAAGGCAACTGGGATGGGAAATGGATGAAATAGATCCTCTCAGACCCTGTCACCTAGCACTGCTTCTTCTGGCTCTTGCTAGCAAAGACCTTCCTCCACATCTGGCTTTGGAAGCAAATCTCCAGTGTGATACCTTGTAATCACACTGGGTAATCAATCTCTGCTCAAAACAAAGACACAGGGAAAAGACTAATAAAAGATAAATAGCTAAGATAAATAGCTATGGATTTCTGGAAGTTCTATTGTCCTTGAGAACATAAAGATCATAACTTCCAACCATTATAAATGCTGAGAAAGAAACATCCCTGATTTTAAGGCCAGAGGCACACGTTTTGCTATCAGCTCTGCAAGTGGTTCTCTTGATGCTATTGCCTGTCAGGGCAACTTAGACATTCCCTTGGGCTGGTACCATTTATGCCAGAAAACAGTTCAGCTGAGCTTGAAATGGCAGAGAAGGAATTGAAAAATCCTTTCCTTTTTCTCTGAAGATTTTCTGTTTTCAAGAAAAGGCAATTTTCCTGTGCTAGCCACAACGGCAGAAAAGCAAGAATTGAATCGTAATCTCCATGGAGGCAAATATACTTGCTGTGTTCACTTGGTCTTATTTTACATACCAAGGTGCATATTCACTTCCTTTCCGTTTTGTTCCTGACTTGTTTTTTCTTTCTGAGTCAGATATATGTTATTGAGCTTTCTTTCCCCTACCTGAGTAACTGCTGAGATTTTTCTCTCTTCACTCCTGCTTTTATCCATTCCACCAAGTCCTCAGACACATTTCAATGGTACTTGTTTATCCTGAAAAGTCTACTTTGAATACATTTCAGTGAAGGTTTGACAGAAAATGTTGTTTGACAATAAGATATATAGTGCTCCTTCTATCTTTTTTTTTTTTAAGCAAAAAGAAATACAAAACCTGCAAGTGAGAATTAACACCTGAATTTGCTCATCAAAACTGACTCTGAACCTTTTTAGCAGTTAAGGTCTTTACAATACACCACAGTAGACCTTTGCTATTGCCACTAACAGTAACATGCTATAAACCAAAAGGTATTCTTTATATAAAACTGTATTCTAAGCATAGTCCAAATCCAAATACGCATCAATATTTGAAAGCGTGGTGTCTCTTCATACACAGATACCAGTTACAGTGCTGGTAGCATGCACATGTTCTCTGCTTTCAGAACTGAACTACTAGAGAGTGTAAAGAAAGACTGCAATACTCACACAGATCTGCCTTTCTCAGATTTTTCATTCTGATGATTTTCACAAAGAATGAACAGCAGGGGCATTCCTCACTCTGCAGAAAAATGACAAAGTTTATTACCTGCATTAATGTTAATTGTGTATACTTCATAAAACATGCTCTCCCACAAATTCCTGTTGCAATTTTCAAAACCATGCAGCAAAATTGGAAGATGAACTGCTTGCATTACTCTGGAAGTTAAAATCATATCTACATAGAGTTAAAAAAATGGGAAAAGATTACAGGAATATTCCACTAGGTATGTATGTCATAGACAGAAGAAATAATTTTTTTGTGGCACTGTTTGGTGAGTGAAGCACCATCAACACAATGCAGCAGAACACAAAGCAGATGCAAGAAAACAGCATTGGAAGAGATGGAAACTTCCCCACCCAAACCAGATGCATATTTGCAAATATGGCTATTTGCAAAAGGATCATTAGCTGAAATGTCAAGTGCGGAAGGAAAGACAAATAAAAGACATGACTCAAAAAAATTATTAATTCTTGCAGATCTTAGTACCTGAAACTTGAGCTATTGCCTCACTGGAAGCATTATCTAGTTCCTCTCCCAATCTCTGCTAGCAAAATGACTCCATCATATTCCTTAAGGGAGTGATGTCACTCCTTTTCCCAGTTAGGAATTGATCCAGGTGAGAAGTTACAAACTCTCCAATCACTCTTGAATTATGATAAGCTGACCTTGGTCTCTTTTTTATGTCTAACTCCAAAACAGAAGGACATATTGTAATGTCTTCTGTCTGGTTTTAGGGTCTGGGTGGAAAAAGTTTTCTGTCCCTCCCCTCACCCTCTATCTCTGAGAAGCCTCTACTTTTACTCTTGATGCTGTTTCAGTGGTTAAGGGCAAGGGGAAGAGCAGGCAGTCTTTTTCCTTGCTTTGTATGCATACGTTCCACACAAAGACCATTGCCAGGTTCTGTCCAAAAGGATGAACTTGTAGATCCTAAGTGTTTCTTTGACCAGATTTTTTAGACATTCACAGGTGTTTTTTCTTAAGCCATGGATGCCCCATTTGAGATCTGCAAGCATCAATGCACACTGATGTTAACACACATCCATGTTATGGAGAGAAGCTCTGTAATCTCAATTTTATAACCAGGGGAGCAGGACAAAAAATAATCAAATAACTTGCTCATAGCAAACTGAAGGTTAATTTCAGAACTGAGAAGGAGACAGAGCATGTTCATTCCCTGGAACCCAACAGATAGTTTTAGGGTTTTCCCTCCCACTTATGGCCCAAAAAAAAAAAAAAAAATATATCCTCTGAGACAGATCACAAATTTTTTGTGCATCAGTCATGCACAAATATAAAACTAGGACCACCACTGTTAATCACTGGTTTTAGGCAGTGACTTTCCTGTGTACATCACTACCAGGTGGCTGCTAGCACAGCTACCTGGGCAACACATGTGTTCATGTTCAAGCTGGCAAATGCTGCACTGTGAAAGAATACAGCTTACATAATGCTTGAGTCAAACCACAGATTTAGCCCAAATTCACAGAAAGTGAGGTACTTCAGAATTGTTCCCAGCCTCCATGTGAATCACCCATTGAAGGTGAACTTCACTAACAAGAGTGCCTCCTCAAGGCAACTAATATCAGCAAAGGTATAAGTCATCCTTACATAAATAAGTAAATACATTTGTGAAACTGGAGATAAAAACTCACAAATTCTCTTCTAGGCACCAGAATCCCAGCCACAAACCCACCCCAGGCCATCTTCAGCTCCTAGAGCTTTCACAGCCTTACCTCACGAGCACTCCAGTATGAGCCCATCCTGCTCCCAGCCACATATAAGTCAGAGATGGATTGTCACTTCACTGTTAGAGGCAACAGCTGTGATTCAGAAGCAACCTCTGCAAAATTTAAGGAGGCACCTGCTGAGGAGCAAGTGGTTTATCCAAGCCCCACCTTCCTCATTGCATGAAAGGGAAAGTGTGAAGGGAGAAGGGGAGGGAGTTTGCTGAGTTATTTGATAGCTAAATTCCAGAGGAGTATGTTTGGGGAAGGCTGTACACACAACGGTGCCAAGAGTTATCAACAATTCAAGACAAGGGAGTGATAACACACAGCACTTATGCATGGATATCTGTGTTCTAGAAGCCTCAGCAATGAACAAACCAGAGATGATAATAGTAGCTACGTGTAGGCACACAGCACCCCAATCAGCAAACAAAAGTATCGTGAATGAAATAACTTTAGAAGGCCTTTTCTTCAACAAAATTGTATTTATTTTCCTTTTCTTGGAGACACAGGGTTGGAGTTGCTTACTGGTAGACATTTCCCCGATTTAATTCGTGTATTTGTCAGATGGATATACATTTTCCTGCTTTCAGAAGCCTTCCACAAGCACAAAACTTCTGAGTAAACCAAGACAAAAAACCCCTCCAAATTCTGCAAATTAAGGCACCCATTGATTCATCTTAAATGTTAACATCTTGGTATTTTAAACACAATGAAGTGTCATCCAATTATGATATAAAAATGACACCAAAGTCTTTAAATTTCTGGCAGAAGATTGTGCAGCAGCAGATATTCAGATTAATAGCCCCCGCATGGGTCCAGCTTCTAACATGCCCAGATGCCTGATATGAAACCACCACTTCAGACCTGCAGGAGGTGATACTATACACTCAGAGTACTCACAACTTGTCTTCCCCTTTTACCTTTACACACCAGGAAAACGCACAATAAAGAAAGTAATTTCTTTACAACTTTTCACTGGATGAAAATTACTCAAGTAAGCAACCATTTTAGGATTAGGAACCTACCCTCAATACCCTTTCAATTAAAGAGATGAGAAAGCTTCAAAAGAAGTGTGGCCAACAGGTTAAAGGAGGAGATTCTGCCCCTCTGCTCTTGTGAGACCCCACCTGGAGTGCTGCATCCAGCTCTCGAGTCCCCCACACTGGAAGGATGTGGACCTGTTGGAGGGAGTCCAGAAGAGGGACACAAAGATGATGAGAAGGCAGGAGCACCTGTTAGTAATCTGTTCTGCAGCGGCTGAACTGATGTTTCCCGAGCCATTGCTCTGAGAAAATGTGACTTGGGGACCCAGAGTATGGAAGAATATATTTCCCCGTTAGGTAAAAAAACCAAACAAACAAACAACAAAAAACACACACAAAAAAAAAAAAAAAAAAAAAACAAAACCAAAAAACACCCCCCCAAAACCAACCAAACAAAAACCCCCAGATTCAGTTTAAAACAAAAACCACACCAGAAAAAACCAGAACACACACAAAACGACACCAAAGCCAAAAAAGCACACACAAAGAACAAAAAGAATGCCACAATCAAAAATCCCCCAAACCTTCAACAAAACACAACTCTAACCAAGCAACACTGGGAAACTGTAATTGGTTTGACCTTGGCTGGATAGCAGGCACCCACCAAAGTCACTTTATCTCACACACACCCCCACCCTCTTCAGCTGGATTGGGGAAGGAAAACTTAATAAAAAGCAAGTCGACTGAGATAAGGGCAGGGAGAAGTCAGTCACCAGTTATCATCACAGGCAAAACAGATTCAGTTTGGGGAAATTAGCTTAATTTATTACAAATCAAATCAGAGTAGGATAATGAGAAATAAAACCTAAATCATAAGACACATTTCCCTTACACCTCCCTTCTTCTTGGGTTTAACTTAACTCCTGATCTTCTCTACCTCCTCCACCCCAGCAACTTCACTTTCTCCAGTGTGGGGGTCTTTCCTACAGAAAACAGTCCTCCATGAACTTCTTCAACCTGTGTCCTTCCCAGAGGCTTCAGTTCTTCACACATTGCTCCAGTGTGTGTTCCTTCCATTGGGGGTGCAGTCCTTCATAAACACACCCCTCCAGCACAGGTCCCTGCCTGCAAATCTGCTCCAGTGTGGACTCCTCTGTCCATGGGCACACAGGTCCCGCCAGGACCTGCTCTGTCACAGGTTTCCCACAGTGTCACAGCCTCCTTCAGGCATCCCTTTGCTCCATATGGGGTTCTCCAGGGATTGCAGGTGAATATCTGCTCTACCATGGGTCAGCACTGAGGGGGACACCCTGGCTCACCATGGTCATTTAACAGCTGGTTAAATAGTTATTTACCAGTTGTTTAGCACAAGCATCAGGGGAATCCCAGCTCCAAAGTCTTGAGCACCTCCTCCTCCTCCTCCTCATTCTTCACTGACCTTCATATCTGCAGGTCTTTTTCTCACATGTTCTCACTCCTCTCTCCCACTGCAGTTGATGTTGCACAGGTTTTTTTCCCATTTTTAAATACATTATCCCAGAGGCACTAGAACTGCCTCTGCTGGGCTCAGCCTTGGCCAGAGGTGGGTCAGTCTTGGAGCTGAGTGGCATTGACTCTGTTGGAGATGGAGGAAGCTTCTGGTAGCTTCTCATATAGGCCACCCTCGTAGGCCCCTGCTACCAAAACCTGGCCATGCAGACTTAACACAGGAATGTTCACTTGAGGTAGGGAATGGCTGGACCACCCTGCGGTGGTGTAACACCAGCCAGAAATTAAACTCCGTGTAAGCCACCCCCCTTCCCCTGCCCCACCCAGGGAGGGAATCAGAAAAGGAGAGATTTATGGGTTGCGATAACAATTTATGGAAAGCAGAAAGCAATGGAATAAGAAACACACAGTAACAGCAGCAATATTAATAATGAAAGTATACAAAAAGAGGTGTTTTACCCACAAGAAATGTGTTCACCACCTCAACTTAGTACAAGAAAGGTAAGCGGAGGGCCAGTCTCTAGGCCTCTGTCACCTCACCTACCCAGGGTTAGCTCTGCAGGGATTTCCTCCACAGTAAGTGCTGCAGGACGTAGAGCTGGAGAGAACCCATCCCAGACATTGGCTGTCAAGTGCCTCTGCTCGAAGAGAATCTAGTAATAGTCCCAGAAAAGGCACTTGGGACAAAACATCTAGTGTGAACATATGAAACACCATGCCAGTGGCTGAGAAGCTACTATTTCTGGTTAGGTTCAGATTATCTGAGATTTTAGAGTGTATCACAAATTCTGATACAGGACATAAAAAAGGTAGAGTAGGCTGCACAAGAGATCTGCAGAGAACTGTTTCCATTATCTCAGGAATACACATTTTCCAAACAGTCTGAGGCTGGTAAAACCAGGAAGGAGCAGGAGCTCACCATTACTATCAAAAAGTTCACTGGCAAAGTCATCTAATCCTGAAAAAAATATCCCCAACAGGGAACAACAGCTGAGAAGTAGAAGTGCACCAGAATTCCTCAGGGAGCCTGCAGACTTTGCAAAGCTTATGGAATGCCCTGATCTATGCAAAAACAGGAGGACTTTGACAAATATGATGATACCCTCCCTGGCAGGCATTAAGGAGTCAGTCACGATGCCCATTCTGACAGTTCAGGTACCTTAGTTTGAGCTCATGAGGGGCTGCTCAGATAAAACAGTGAACTGGGTTTTAGGAGATAAGGTTGAAATCATCTATGTACCTTGTTGGAAAAATTGTGGGAAGAAGAAACTCTTCTACAGCTCTTGCCTACTTTATTTAGGCCAGACTCTACAAGAAGGTAAGGGATTCATGTAAGTCTCATCTCGGATGTCCTTTAACAAACTCCCATCTGCCTTTCTTTCACAATGCTTCTGTGGGACTATTACTAAAAAGACAGCAAAAAACAACTTCTTAACCAGCTCCAGATCTAGAAAAGAACACCTGTCTTTCTCCAGTTATTCACCTCTGAGAAGGAATTCATGCTAGAATCAGAAGCTCCATCTCTCTCCACTGGACCTTTCTTGGCCCTGTGTTGAGCGTGTGATGCACTGTGATGCAGTGAACAGAAAATTGGTATCTTACTGCACGTCTCCAGTGTTCAATTACCATACATCCTGAAATCCCCTTCACATGCACTCTGTTTTGGTAACAGTTCAATACATTTTACTGAACAAGCTCCAGATGATGCTGAAGTAAGATTGCATTTTGGGGAGACAACTGCAGAATACGTGTGTGATCTGAGAAAGGACACGGTTGTGAGAGGAGATGGCAATAGTCTTTCAAAACAGATTTGTAAGTTTGATTTAATTGATAAGAATATGTCATCAAAGACCTAAATGGCCACCGATCCATATCTCTGTTATCCAATACAAATTTGAAAAATCAAATATCTTTGTAAAATATTTATTTCATGACTATTCATGACCAAAAAGAAGTTCTCGGGAAACAAAGCTCTTTAAAGGTAGAAGGCCATTTAATTCAGGTTATTAGAACTAAGTAAAATGTTTTAAATTGATACTGCATAGTCACCACCTTCTGTTTCTGAAGAGGGCTTTATAGATGTGCTACCAATAGTCCCAATGAAATGCCAAAATACTTTGCATATGAAAAAATATTAGCAACTAGACACCAAGACCATAAGAGATTGCAGACAAGGAGAGCTAATGCTGTTTCCCTATCACACACAGCTGAATCTTCATCCTTTGAACATCACAGTGAGATGGTGTTAACAACAGAAACTGCTGAGTTCGATACCACAACTCTGGATCAGATTGAGAAGGTTACTTAGAAAGACATGGCCCCTGCCAAGAATGGTGAAGTATTTATCCCATATAAATATTGTGCTGTCTTGGTAAATACTTAGTGAGGGAGAGGAAAATGCTGTTCAAGCAGAGGGCTGTGCCTGTGATACTGGCTGGCTCAGGCCTTGTTTCTTCCGTGCCACAGCCATGCGCAAGGCCTGAAGGATCATGTTCTCGTTGTTCATTATGTTGTAATTAGTCAGCCTCAGAAGCTTGTTGAAATCTTCTGCTTTCAGTGAGACCTCCCTGGTTGAGTATGGAGAGGAGAAACTGGAGATATCAACCTTGCCCTGTTCCATTTCAGCAGCACTACGTGCCATGCCTGTCAAGGGAAAATAAGAAATGTGTTTGCATAGTCCCACAGAAATACCATACTGTGATAGAATAGGTGAAGAATAACTTGTAGAGTTCACAGATGCAATTACTATGAAGATAAGTGCAGTACTGTGATCGCTGAAAAATCTGCTTCTGAATAAAGCCTATTGGAATAAAACAAATGTCACTTAATGTCATTTCCATTCCAATCAGCACCATCTACTGGCCAGCTCATGACACATCATTTTGTGTGGTCACTGGTGCTCAAGGCTTACCAGGCAGGTTCTTCAGTACAACACAAATTAAAAGGAATAGAGATACTTAGGACAGGAGGAAGTAGAACATTATTAGCCTTGGAAGTCATCTTAAAAGCAAAGTCTCCATCTCAAATACTAGTCCAGAAGGATACTGTATGTACTATTGCTTTGATATTCCAGCATGTTCAACCAATATATTAAATGGCCTAAATAGAAAGCACAGTGGCCCTCCACAGAACCATTCCATACTGTGATTCTCACTAGACTGGTTGTCATAAAACCACACATAATTTGAAAATTATGATTTGTTCTCTACACTAAAGAAAACTTTTGGAAATTACACTAAGAGATTAGTTTCCATTCCTCTAATTGAGGAACACGTTTCTTCTTTCCCTTAATTGCACCAAGACCCAAACTAAAATTATGCACAAGATTTCACCAGATTTTGCAAACAGTTTGAATCATCCCGTTTTGCAATCTATTCACTAGTAGGAACAAGCAAAGAAACAAAGAGGTTTTGTATTGGTTGAGGAAAAAACATGTGGGGACTGAGAAAATTCATTGAGTTAATAAAGTTAGCTGGGTGCTGTTAACTTACCAGGTGCTACATATCTTTGAAAAGTGTCATTCACTAATGGAAAATATAGCAGCAGAGGAGCTCCTGGGGTGTCAGCACCATCGAACATGTAGCACTCTTTCAGGTTCTTCTCATCATCCATCAGCCCAATGCAGGGAAATGGAATTTCCTGCTCAGCAAAGTACTTGCAAGCCTGCTCCAGGGGCTGGTCAACAGCAGCAGCATAAGAAACAGAAAAGATACCTGAGATCAGACTGCTGCCCAAGCCCAGCAGTTCATGTCAAGTTGCACAAAATAGACTGAGAGCACTGGACAGCCAGAAATAATGTGGGCACCTGCAGCCCCAAGAACTGTTTTTCTGTTGCCTGAGGAGGCATTTGGACATAGTCTTACAGGAAAATACCTTATATCAAGAAGGTAAAGAGAGTTTAAATTTGTACTAAGGCATGTCTCTAAAAGGGGAATAGGATGTAGGAATAGAACAGATAAATTCAAACCGTTTTATAGACCATTAATTAAAGGAGAACAAAGTCAGAAAAAATGTGGATCTAAAGAAAACTAAATTCACAGTCCAAAACAGTAAGATTCCTGGTCCCATTATCTGTTTATATAGCAGGATAACTTGTGAGCTGACCTCAGTAAACTTTAGCAGGATTTTGGGACTAACCTCCCCATTTCTATAACTTTGAGTTTAGAAATAACATGAGATTTTCTAGTAACATATTTTAGACCTCAAAATACAGCTCTAAAAGCATTCATCAGAAAGCTCATTTGTGACGACCATCTTTGTTAAATTATGTAACAAAAAGGTACCACCTCATTTTGAATTATTTCCAAAAGATTTCAGAATACAAGAAATATAGTTGAAGATATTATCATTTCCACTGCAGTACAAAGACAAATATTTTTCATGTGTAATTGCACCACTGAAGTTTCTTTCATTTGAAAACCTGACGGAACCTTAACCACTGAACTCTGGGGGTTTTGGGGTGTTCCGCAATGACAGATTTACAATTACAAGTCTTTATTTTGAAGTCTAAAACGATCTATTTATGTGATAAATACTGCTTTCAAAATCTATATAACCATTTTAACCAAATCAGATTTCTGCAAACATAGTAAAGGCATTTTGTATCTCGCTTCAAGTCCATTATTTAAGGAGAAAAAAATGTGTTTATTAAAAGAAATAAAAATAAAGATGAAGAAATTCATTAGTCTCTAGGCTGTTCTTGGACAGCTAGAAAATCAACATTAAAATTTAAAAAAAAAAACAAAAACAACCTTACATTTATAAGCAAAATGCAGATTAAATGCAGCACTTGAATCACAAAAGTTTCCCAGCTATATTTGTGCTATTAAACATTATATGTAAGACCATAATAGACATTGCAGCTACACTTTCTTAACTTTATTTTCCCTGTCTGTATTTCACTGGTGAAGAACTTAGGGATATTTCAAAAGTAGTTTGAGAAAAACAGACACATTTTCCCCTCTAGAAATTTCCATTCTTCTTCTAAGGTTTGAAAACAGCATTCCACTAATTTCCATGTTTCACAGACACCTGTTTGAAAGTTGTGAAAAGCAAAGCAAAAGCTGTTATGGTAGAAAACCAGTTTTAAGACTTCTCACCAATGTCTGTGATCCACCTGTGTAATTTAAGTGTATGATGACATCCACTTTGCGCTCTGATCTCATGAGGGGTGGGTAACTGGTTTCAAAGAAGAAAGCTGCATCCACCAACTCCAGGTGTTCCGAGTGGCCTCTCAGGTCATTAGGAGAAGTGTCTAGCAAAGTGTCTAAAAAGTGGAAGATTCAGAGCTTTTAGCAAACTGCAGAAAGATATCTGTCAAGTTAGAAAGCAAAAGGAAGGTGAGCTTCCCTCCCATCCAGCATCTTCCCTTGCTTTAGGGTAGTGGGCAGCAATCCTAAAGCTCCTTCAGCCTCTCCACTTACATTATGTTGCTGTTTCTAAACCCGTGAACCGCACCAAAACACATACAGATGTTGCCTATATGCAGAGCCCCACCCTAGCAATTCTTATTCCTGTGAGGACTTTGAGTACCCAATGACCAAATAATTGAACATTTGTGCCACTGAAAGTGAAAAGTGTGAGGAGTTCCTTCATTCTCCCTCCTCTCAGTGTGTACTAACAGGGAACCACAAAACCCATTCAGTTCTCTTCAGGACATGCAAACATCCCTCACTAATTCCCAGCCCCTGTGCCTGCCACAATGAGATGTAGGCAGGAAAGCCGTCCACACCTTTCCATTTTGTGAAATGTTCATGTTGGATGTACTCGTTGTGCATCTGGAAGCCCCTTAGGAAGTTGTGGTACTTGGAGACAGCGGGGCGATCCGTCAGGATATCCCGGAGTGTCGTGGTGAGGCCGCTTGTAGGAGTGAAAACACACGTAGCCATCTCATACGGCTTCTCAGGCAGGTCTGGTTGTTCCTCTGGAGATACACAGCATAAATGGCATGAAATTGAATTATAACCACAATTAAGAAGAGGCAAGACACAAAGAGGTGAAAGGGTCAACGAGTTTTCTGTAATCATATATTCATAGCTCAGCATTGCATTATTTTGCCCACGATCTGCTATGAGTTCCAGTTAATTTCTTGACAAAAGTATAAACTTACTTGTGTTTTCTAAACTCTGGTTGGTTAAACATGACTAAAAGTACATTTTTTTCTCATAAAACAGTATGACTTTGTTACACACACTGAAGTAATTCACTTTTCCAAGCAAACAACAAACAAGAGAAATAATTTTATTTGTACATTTCAAGGGATTACTGCTTTTAGATTCCATGAGGATTAAATGTTAAATTTAAAGCTTAATTTGAAAAACATAGAAAAAGTTTAGCATTTTACTTTTAAACCAAAATATTTTTACTTTTAAAAAGCCAGTTTGTTCTATTTGGTTCAGATGTGGACACCTGAATTCAACAAAACCTGCGAATTATTTACATAAACTCAAACATAAGACTTTAGGGTTTTTTTTCTGAAAACACAGTCCACAGAAATGCGACCCAAGACTGTTCACTGGGTTTGCTTGAATTTTATCCTGAAGATGCTCATGAGTATTTTCAAGGAATGTCTTTCAGTACCAAGCTGCTTCTCTCTGCTGGTTTAAGAGTTCCACTACACTGACTTTGTTTGACCTCTGCTAAGTCTTTGTGTAGTCAGATTTTGAGGGAGGCATGTGGTGTGCAGGGCAAGTAGATGTTGGAACAGAAACAATCAAACTTCTTTGTGGCTACCAAATAGATGACATGAGGCTTTGACAGAAGTTTTTCTTTCCAAGCTTTTTAAACCCAGTACTTTAGGGACCCCCTTATGTGTCCATCCCTTTACATCAAGGCCTGTCTGACTGTGCCTTTCCTTCTTATCACAATCTCACTATTTAAGCAAAGCACTGGCTATTCAGTAAAATCAAATAACTTCATTTTTCTGGTATGTCACATACCCAGAGACTGAGAGCAAAAGGATGGCAGAAAAGCTCAAAAAATGGGAAATGTGAGTGCAGTTACCCTATCAGAGGGGTCTTGAAGAAGGTATTTTGATTTACCTATTTCAGTTACTTTGTCTTGGGTCCATCTGTGCCAGAAGTCCTCTGAATTGTCAGCTGCGTGCCAGGCATCCAAGAGATTTTTGGAGAAGATACTACTCCACATTCCTAAAAGTGGGAGAGTTATAATAAGCAATGCAGATATAAACACAAGTTCTTTTAAAAACTGCCTTCTGCTCCTTCTCCAGGTCTTCTCTAACTTTTTCGTATTTCTATCCAATTTTTCCATAACTTCAGACATCTATTTCTGTGGTAGTCACCAAAGGTAAACTTATTCCAGAAAAAAAAAACAAAAACCAAAAAAAAACAACAAAAAAAAACAATCAAAGTCTTTACTCTCACCATGTTTTACCTGGTTAGCTGGAACATTTTTATTTTAATTTATTTTCAATTTTCATGTTCCTATTTTCATTTCCTTTTTCCTTTGATAAAGAAATATTTTCGGCCAGCTCCTTCTGTGATTCTCCTCTTTCTCCATTTATTTTAAAATTTTTATTTAACTTCTGCAGAATGTCACAGATTTCCAACTTTGAAAAGTTTTTGCAAGCTACAGGAAATGAAGATGCCTCAAATGCACTCACAAAGGTACATGACAGCTTCTTCATCATTTTAGTTTATTTTTATCTTCGACAAAATAATAAAAGCACTTTGCTGGCAAGGGCAGGTGAACGAATTTTAGGAAACATAGAATCAGAATATCCTGAGTTGGAAGAGATCTACAAGGATCATCATACCCAACTCCCATCCCTGCACAGGACAACCCCAAGAATCACACCGTGTGCCTGGGAGCATTGTCCAAACTCCTTCTGAACTCAGGCAGGCTTGGTGCTGTGACAACTTCCCCAGGGAGCCTGTCAGCTGACTGACCTAGTACCTCTGCTGCTTCAAGCTTAACAGCAGGTTTCTGGGGACAAACGCCTGAATCACTGATGTTTCTATTAAAATCTTGTCACTCCCCCAGGCTGGTGAGTTACCTTGCATGAAGCAGATTCGGGACTCAGGGAGCTTCTTCATCAGGCGACCCATGAAGAACTCGCTGCCAAAATCCTCCGCTCGAATGAAGGCACCGTACTTCAGGAAGCCCACCTCGTATGGCGTGAACTCCACCCACTCTGCCAACACATGCACCCACAGGGTTAGCTCCTCTACAGAAAATAATCCAGTTGCCAGACTTGGAATAAGCCTTTCAGGCATTGGATCTCACAAGAAAACTGGCTCAGCACATGTCCTGAGCAAACTCTGCCAACAGCCGCTGCTGAACTGGCTGTCACACCGTCCACAGGTTTGTGAAAGAACAGCGTCAGGGCTAGGGAAAAATTTAAATTCTTCTTTCTTTTTATCTAGTGAGAACAAAGTTTTCTCATGGAAGGTGGACTAGAACACACATTGACTTCTATTACTTTTATTGCCTTTAGCCAACTGTGAAAATTAGAATAACAGAATGGCTTGGATTGGAAGGGGCTTTAAACATCATATAGTTCCAACTCCCCTGTCATGGACAAGAACATACATTAAGCAAACTTAAAGCTCTAGTGAATCACTTTCTTTAAGAACTCATGTTTCTGAGACTGAGACATACAATTATGTTGAGTTCTAAGTCTGAAGTTAATATCTGAAAATACACAATCACATGCCACGGTATCTTACAAAATACTGAACTGTAGATGTCTATCATGTGGCTGCCCAGCTACTCTTTAAATTTCTGAACACTGCTTCTCTGGGCTTGGAATGAGAATTCAAGATAATTCATCATTATTTACAGTATCCCCACAGTGCATCTCCCTGGGTGAAAATATAGCTCTTTTTCAGAACTGAAACATTACCTCTGAAATCTTTGGTGGCAACTTTGTCCTTGACATTAAGGGCAAGGTAGATGGGCAGTGGGTTCTGACCTTGGTTCACTGCCTGACGTTGATCAGAAAGTCTGTGGTGACTTTTCTGGATTTGGAAAAAAAACAGAGTTAGCTCATAATCAGTTCCTTAAAGGCATCAGTTTATAAAGTCTAAGATGGAATTTTCCTGAATTTGCTCCTAAATTTACTTCCATGTGCTTGAAAAACAGAGGACAAGAAAGCAGAAACAATTTCTGTGAAGATAACCAGCCATGTTCTTCTTTCAGTATACAATGATAGCAATGAATTACTTCACATTCTGTTCTAGATTTATATGGTTAAATGCAAGTTAAAATATAGGGCAGATCTGGGTAATTCAGCTGTTATCATGTACTTCATCTGTTAATCATAGAAGTTCTTCAAGGCAGCATGTTAATGACCCTTCTAATCAAGATTTCTTTTTTAAAATACTATATTGAAAATTAACATCCACAGAGGGAAAATCCTGTAGCTGTTCAATACTAACAACTTATACATGAAATGGAGATTTTGAGTATCCTTCAGCCAAATTATATTCTTACAAATTTTGCTACATAGCACTGAGGCTGGAAACACGGTGTGAAATATGATATGAAATGAGAGTATTTAATTTTATCCGTTTCATCGAGACAAAATGTAAACCATGTTTACAGAATTTTGAAATAAAATAGCTTTTTCTCCAGCTATCAACAGTTTGGAGAAAGTTTGGAAAGCTTTTGCTTGTGTCATTACAATAAAATTAGAAACGGAAGATCCTGGGAGATCAAATTCAAAGTAGCTGAAAGGCATCCACTGTAGCTAAGATGTCTCAGCAGCTCAGAGTCTATATACTTTCTTGTCACTAGGTCACAAACTGCTGGACATAAGGAGTACATCTGCACTACATTCAAGTTGTTAGTCCAGCTTGTGTAAATATTGCAGCAGTGGAGAGATAAAAGCATAGAGCTATAAAAAGCATTTAAGAACCTTAAAAATTTCTTGCACAACTGTAGTGTTAATCAGCATTTTGGTTTCTTTAGAGCTAGTCTGAGCATTTCTGCTACATTCAATCACACTTCAGGCTCCAGTGTAGACATATGCTGTGTCTCCAAGTTATTAATGTAAATAAGTGGTGTTCTGCCTACACACCAAGTACAGTGTTATTGACCAGGTGTCTCTTCCTAGGGTTCTAGTTTCTTGGAATGAT
Source organism: Dasyornis broadbenti (assembly GCA_013397935.1). Taxonomy (NCBI): domain Eukaryota; kingdom Metazoa; phylum Chordata; class Aves; order Passeriformes; family Dasyornithidae; genus Dasyornis; species Dasyornis broadbenti. Next base: position 633,094 of record VZRN01006117.1, read on the forward strand.
CATAAGTGTTAAGTGAACAACTTTATGAGAAGAAAGATATATAGACATTACCCCATCATTTAACATGGATTCAATCATGAGTCCCCACAGATCAATAAAAGATGTTTTATGTCCTGCTTGGGTCCTTTGGCTCAGCTCTCTGTAATAATTCCTCAGACTTTTCAAGCAAAAAGCCCCCATCTTGCACTTGGCTGCTTGCTTCCGTGCTTCAATAATGACTTCCCCAAGATCCTTACGTGACCAATCAGCATCTTCATATAGCTTTGTCATTGTCCTGCAGACAGGAAACACGATGGAATGCAGGGAGAAATGAACAAGGTGCTTGTGAAATTCAGGAAATACACTTTGCACAGTTTTGGGAACTTACCATTGTATCTTTTAGTTACTCTTCTCTTTGAGCCTACTTTGAATAGAAATGCAAGTCTAAAAGCAACCAGTCAAAAATCAGTTAACCTGAGCTGCAACACAAGCAGCTACACCAGCTGTCTACGCTGTTGCTGTCCAACAGTAAATAATCATAAAGGATCATTTTGTATAGGATTAAGGATTTTTTCACTTCCAATGAAGTCTCCTCTTTTGGTTAGGCGTCAGTTACAATACACAGTAGTCCACTCAGAGGTGACTTTGGCATTCATAGCCCAAAGATGGAAGCAAGAACTCAACTGATCACCTTTACACTTCTTGAAATCAAGAAAAAAACATGTTTTTCTTTACGCAACAAGATCCAAACAACAGTATCAAAATGACTCCTCACCATGTTGTGCCAGATGAACCACTGATGTACGAAACACAATCCAGAACACGCAACTTTTGCAGACCCAAAATGCTGCCATACATGGCAGTGAGTGCTCTTATGCCACATCCTGCTGTGGTCACAGCCACTATAGGCACCTGTTCAACACAAAAAAAGAGCAGAAAGCATAGAGGAAAGAGTGGCATTAAGGCCCAAATAATGTCAAGAGGTTACAGAAACACAAAAGCAGCGTCCAGACACTCATAAAATAAAACATGTAAATTAAGAGATAAAGCAACATTGCTCTATGCTACACATTCCTGTGGAATATACTAGGTCTTTGCACTTCAGGGAGGATTTTTATGAAATACAGGCCAAACCATTGGTTTGAAATGCCTTCTAATGATTAACTTGTAAGCTGAGTGGAAACAGAGATTTTGCTCGTCTAAACAGAGAGTTGAACACTCTCCAGCTGTTGTCACTCTGGTGGCAAAGTGCCCTGGAGGAGGAGCTGATGTTAAAGGTCCTCACTCCTCATCCAGATGGAAGTAAAAAAGTCCTCCCTCATCTCCAGGCTTGAAGGAGAGAGAAAAATCCCCCAACAGTGCCCTTAACTGGTTACCTCATGTTCTTGCAGATCTTCCTCCAGATGAAGAACATCCTTTAGTGCAGCAGCAACTACCTTCTTTCGGTTTTGCAGGAAATTCTGTTCATCTGTGCATAGGTCAAACCCCAGGCGGGCATCAAGGTTTCTTGGCCTGAAACACAGACCCTGAGTCCTGAGACCAGGGCACAGATATTGTTATATTATTAGTCACCACGGACAACTCCAGCCATGCTTGTGTGTGATTGCAGACCAGTTTGTGGACACAATAATGCAACGAGAAAAAACAGCACCACAGACAGGCCTGTGCTAATTGCTGTAGCTGAAAACAAGAATGCAATTGGGAAGGCAGAGTAGATCACAACATACTGTCCTGTTATGGTATCTACAAGACACTTCTGGTTTTATTTGCTCATATAATTAATTTTTCAAGTTTCAGTAGTGCTGCCATGCATCCTGTAACTAGATAACCACTGTCAACAGGCACTGCAGCTGTGAGATTAGAAAAACAGCTACCACGCCTTGAAGTTATTTTGTTTAGATAATTCAGAAATGTGATTTCTTTGCTGAGCTGCTCTTTCCATCTGTGGGCATAATAGTGCACACAAATCAAGACCTATTGTTGAGATGCACTAGCAGCTTGGAAATTTAGACAAGGGACCCATGATTTAATTTGCCATCAATTGAAAATGAGAACCTCACAAATAAAAGCCTACAACCCAATAATGAACTCACACATCTGCTCCCAACTGAGCCTGCATCGACCCCTGCTGATTATAAATGAGCTTTGTGTAGGAGCAGATGCCTCCCAGCTACAGGATCAGGTCTTGCTGGAGACTCACTTACCATTCATTTGCCTTTGTGTACAAGTCAATTGTCCTGTCCTGAAAATTGCAATACAAACAGTGTAAGCATGCTCAGGTTGTTACCCCTGCACCTTCCTCCCCCATTCCATCTAGGGCCTGAGTTTCACTATCTTTGAATTCAGCAACGCAGCTGGAGAATCTGGCCAGCGATAGTCTGGGCTGTGAGAGACCTTAACAAGTTCCAGCACTGTCTGGGTTGAATAAAAGTAAGCCATTCACCCAGGCTAGGTGGGCTTAGGGCCCCTCAGCTTCTCATAGTTTAACATTCATTATTTGGGAAGGTCATTGAAAGCTGGGCATCTGAACCATACACATACGGATGATGTCTCTTTTATCTTCTGCTTCAGGCATTCCCTTTGCAAATATAAGTCTTAATTGTCATATCCATTACTGTTAGCTTGAATACTATGTTGATGAATGTACATATTAGACATGTCCTGAGGAAGTTAGTTTAAACTCAGAACAGGGCTGCACAGGGCATGCCTGGAACCACGAGCAGAACCACAGAAAAAAGTAACTATTGCATAGTTGCCAAGTGACTGTCATTGACACCTTACACCATAGCATGCTTTGTGTCTGACAGGAACTGAATCACTGAGCTCTAAGATTGGTCATCCACCAAACTGAATGTGTGTTGGGGCTGTTTTCTGTTAAGAAAGACTTGTTCTCACCTCTCCTATTGTTATTTTCTCTTGTATAGGAAGTGAGTTCAGAGGTAGAGTCACAGATTCATTCATATCCCTTTCATTTTGACTTGATATAGACTGGGAAAAAAGGTAAGACAAAAAATAAACAAGTTACCTATTCTACAAAACAAAAAAAAAAGGGAGAAAAAAAGAGGTAAAAGCAGTCTCTCCTGTCTCACATACATGCACTTACCAATTCCCAGCACACAGAGATCCGCACACACACTCAGGTCTTAGAGGTCCCCAATGAAATGCACACCACAGAGCTACATTTTAGTGGTGGTGACGTACCCTGCTGAGCCGCCTCCGGCGTGGCAGAGCCACAGTGAGCGCTGACTGGTTGTACTTGATGTAGTGGAACCTGGCTGGGGACGTCGGGCACAGGCAGGAGCTCAGGGTGTGTGTCTGGGTTCCTTCATACGACCCGTCCACAGTTAATGCAAACTTTCTCTCTGAAGCAAAGGTGGTTCAAACTTAAATTCTTGAAAAAATGTGGAACATTTGTTTGCACAGTAATGTAATAAATGTTTTTCTAAAGTAACAATGTCATTTTGATACCCAAATTATAGGAAGAATAAATAGACTGACTTATCTGAGAGTTTCAGTTTTAGACATGGTGTACTTCAGTTTTAGAGATGGTGTACTTCAGTTTTAGTGACTGCTGCTGTAGTACCACTGCACTTAGGTAGCTGTGATAGCTGAGACTACTGCTCTGTTCATTAGGTAGTGACTCACAGCCAATAAGAGTTTGGGGGGACACTCTCTTCCAAAAGTCTGAAATGTGCAAAATACCTTATTATTACGCCAGAATAATGTTCTAGTATTACATACTGTCTTATTGCTGAGATACTTTGAAAATTTCAGTCTTTTGGAAGAAACAATTTTTGAATCAGAGCACAGTTCTCTTTGGAATCAGTAAAATCTCAGTCCCTCTTTCATGTTTCTTTTTCTTTCAATCTGTAATATTTCTTTTGAAATATTTCTAGCACTTACAAAATAATGTCTCGTGATTTTTTTTTTCCTTTCATATAAAAAGCATCAGATATGTCTGTTCAAGTAATTAAAAATGGTCTTTCTATAGAAAGATATCAACCCACAAGTTTCAAGGTGAAATATATTCTGTAAAGCTACCCACTCCAAAGTATATAGTCAGCCTTCAAAAGAGTTACCTCACTTAAGCATTTTCAGTCACATCTAGCAAACTTTTTCTCTATGACAGCTGAACTCAACTGGATCATCCAGGTGCTTAAGCAGTGTGCTGGATTGGGGTCATCATCTGATGTCAAAACAAGATACTTTAAAAATTGCGTAGGAGGCACACAGTTCAACAGGTATGGGCCTGACATGTGATGCACTGCTTTAAGTGTGCAGCAAATGTCTTTGTTAATATACTGTGTGGCTTGTGTTTCACCTAGTGGCATGTTTTATATTGTTATACCTAAACAAGTTTTATAAAGCTAGACAGCAAAAGAGGCTCAATTCTCATTCTGCCCATTTTCATTGTCCCAGAATCCAGAAACAACAGGAATTAGCTTCAGTTTAGGACTCAAAAAACCTAAATTCCTTGCACAAATGCTTTGGAAAATAGTAAGTATCCAGCAAGATGTTACTGCAGAGGAAAGTAGTTTGTGCAGAAATTAGACCACGTGCTTATCTCACCCCATTCAAGAATAATATGTAATTTTTTTATCAGCTACAACCTCCTCTGCAGGCCACTGGCATCAGTCAGATTTTGTCTTGCAGCCTAAATAATTTTAAACCAGGATGTTCATGTGTAAAACGCTGAGTGCTTCTGCCATTAAGTTGCAACCTGATTTGTTCCACAAGTCAGCAAAAGGCTCACCCATAGTGTCCTTCCTCAGCCTCCCATCATTCACCTGCACATCCAAACAGGAGACCTCACGGGACTGTAAGAGACAACCAGAGAAAGAGACAAAGGAGTTCACTCTCAGCAGTGCTCTGCCTCATCCAGCCCACTGGACACATGCCCACAGGGTCTTGGGGCATGCACCTCAGGGGAGAGGTGATGCCAGCCTGTAATTCCCCTACCAGGTCTAGGGAGATACGATTGGACTTCCACATGGGAAATAACAGAATGCATAGAGATGAGGAGAGAGAAGGGATCTACTCGCTTTGCCTGCAGGAGCAGCACTTCAAGGGCCTGGGGGAGGATCAGCCACAGGAGAAGGCTCTCCAAACAGGGTGCCCAGATCTCCCTGGACTGAGGGAGGGCTGTCATACCCCTGATCCCAGCTCAGTTCAGGCAGAAGCAAGCGCTGGCAGCAGCTCACAGTCTTCCCAGCTTTAACCTCTCCCAGTGTGGGTCACTAGCTGGGACCACATGGGAAAGCCAATGCCAGTACAAGCTTTAGGCTGTGTCTTGGTGCCTCCATGCCACCATGTGGGGCAACTGCCTGGTACCTTTAATACGGGCTTTGCAATGATCATTCCTATATGGCAGCGAAAAGGATTATGAAATAAAAATTACCACTAGAACTCCATTAGTAACAATGTTTTCAGGAGGATCTGGACTGAAAGACAAAATGGAAAATGATCAATTCAAAACCAGCACGTTCTTATTTTTCTCTCTTTTTTTTTTTTTTTTTTTTGACTCTTCTTTAAGCATTATTTCATTATCTTTATCTTTAAAAGTTCATCTTTGGACAGGCAGCACAGACAAACAGTATCAGAAATTCCACCTGCATAGTCAATCCAGTTTGCCTCTCACAGGTTAAGAGTCTGAACTTTAACACATTTGTGGAGATCTGCCAAACAGAGGAGCTTCTCGCTGTATCAGACAAGATCATTTTCTGACACACTGTAGAAAATTTACACAGGGATGGTATAGTTACTACTGCCCTGTATTGTTCAGTTCAAACCTGTGGGGTAAGAGCTAAAAAGCTGGTGAATTCACCCAACATGCCATAAAAAAAGAAAAAAAATATTACCATTTACCTTAAAATTCAACAGCAGCACTAGGACTGATCTACATGCTTATTGTCTCCATTAACTCTACAGTCAGCATAGAAACACAGTAAAAAAATAAAATTTAATCTATTCCTACAACTAAAATTCCAAGTCTATTTTCCTACATTCTTATGACAAAGCAAACATCTGTGATCCCACAGTAAGGAACAAGAAGGGAAATTTAAAACTTCATCCTGTGTAGAATGTGCCTTTCACCTTGGAGCGCAGCTGCCATCAGGGATATCTCTGTGCTCCCATCAGCACCTGTACTTGCTTCGCTGTGTGTCTGGATGTCTGGTGTACATGCATGCATACCATGCACCATCATGCATCCCTTCTACATTAACTGCGCTACCCAAAGTTACCTTCTGTTTTATTCAGATGTTGACAGTGTTAGGGGGCTGCAAGTGTGAACTGATTTGTATCAGTAACCTTGTGTCTGCATCTTACACCTTCACCTATTTCACCTTACGCACCTACTTTCCATTGTGAATTCAACTTCCAGCTCCTCTTTCCCCTGCAAAAGAAAATGAAGGCAGTCACTGCAGGCTGGTCTCCTGTGGAGAGAGACACCCTACAGGAATCTGTGCTCTTCAGGGGTCTCTATAAACCAGTGTCCACCTTTTGTTAGTTCACATGCCACAGACTTAATTTCCTTCATGTTGTATCTGTTCTACTTCTAGTGTCATTACTTCTAGCATCTTACCCATTCATTTAGCAGACTCCTAGCTGAGATCTTACAGGACAAGTGGAATACATAGCACAGGGCCTCTCGGTGGCTGCTACCCCTTTCTGCAGTCATACATTCACCGCTCACATGCTGTTCCACAAGTCACCTGCATTTCCCCTTTTCCTTCCCCTCCCAGAAACTCTGACTCTCCCCACTGATCCTGAGCACAAGTGAGGGTGGATTTCTCCAGTGCATATGCATCATCCTGTGTGTGAAGCTGAGGGTGCACTGGAGGGTGCACTTTGGTTTGCTGGAGTCTGTACACAAAGAATTTTTGTGTGCTCATCTTTGTCTTTTGTAATTGCCTGTCCCTGAGATTTTCTTTCTCATTAAAGGTTTTGTTGCAATTCCCACTATGTTTCTGCCCTCCTAGTGTGAGTGCTGAGCAGAACATGGCATGGAGAGCCAGCTTTTTGAAAATGGGTACCAAATCAACTCAGCAATTACTCAAGTATTTCTAGACCTAAACGTTGCCTTTCCAACTTCAATCTAAAGTTGTCCCAACCATATGAAGTCAAAGCCTGCTAAAAAACTAAATTTTTTTAATAGTTCAGCTCTCTGAGTTCTATTTTTATTTTCCAAATAAGCTGAAAGCCACATTGGGGTTAAGTTTATGACTGCATATCATTACTTTTGTATTAGCAAAACATAGCACACAGCTCAGAACAACCAGCTACAACTGCAAAGCTACCAGGGTAAACTCTTGATGTTTTGACATCAAGGGCAGTAACCAGACAATCAAGACCAATAATGTTGGCCAGCCCTTTCTGTAGAAGCAGCAACCAAAATTTGCCATGGTTACATAAACAACTGTAGGTATCAACCCCTGAAACAGATGGACATGCTCAGGTATGGACAGTGAGAAATGCTCGTATGTGGGATACATGAGAGGAAAGTTGAGATAAGCATATTCTCACCTAACCATACCCTCTTTGCTTTGCCCTTGAATGTTATCCATACCTTCGGATTCAGCTGGAAACTTAGCTGAATGTTTTCTCCAAGCTGGATTTTGGAAACATCAAAGAAAACAGTGAGGAGATGATCATCTTGAGTTATGTTGTCCTCATCACAAACTTTTAGCTCCAGAATGTTCTGGGGGGAGAAAAAGAATATATATATATATATAATATGTTTAACAAACATAACAGGCTACAGATATTTCATTTTAGTTGAAGAACCTTGGGAAAGAAGTTAAAGAATGAAAAAACAGAAATATTGAAGTTGCTCTCTATGTACTCTGTTGACTATGCAGGCAGATACTCTTATTTAACCTTCAAAATATAATTAAGTACAGTAAGAGAGTTTGAATACTTCACAAGGGAAGTCAGAAAGACTCACAGAGCTGAAGGACTATATGGTATACTTGGTATCTGGTAAGAACAGCTGTTGGAGGTGTCTGCTTTCTTACCTTAACCTGGCTCTGAATCGTGAAGTGGAAGGTTTCGTTCCATGTTGGGTTCTTGCTGTTCTGGACTGTCTTGGTGCGGAAATGTTGCACTGAAGCTGTTGGCAGGCTCAAGCTCACGTAGCAATCAGACTGGCTTACTGTTGAAGACAGGGAAAGCAGGAAAGCAATGAACCAGTGAAACAATGCTTGTGCCCTGTGTGCATTTTTAAGCTTTGTACACAAAGCAATACACAGCCTTCAGTCCAGGAACTAGCTAAGATATCATCAAGCTGCTGCTAGACAACCATCTTGCTTTACGACTGTGAAAGCCTGTCAGTGTGCTCTTCTTGAGAACTGCTTTTTTTTTTTTTCAATTCCTGGGGGGAATAAAATTGCTCAAAATATGCAGTTGTGTTGCTGAAGAGGCATCCATACACTTAGGGGCACATACACACAGTGACCTCACTGGGCTGGGCAGCGTGGACATTAGCAGCTGTGACAGGGGCTGCCACATGGACAGAGCCCAGCTCCTACACACTGGGCTTCCACAGGTAGGCACGAACATGCCATAATATGTCTGGAATAGCTCTGGCTGTAAGTTCTGTCTTGTCTTGTCTAGTTTCTGAGCATCCTTTCTTTTCTCTAGGACCCCTGGCTGCCAATGCGGAGGAGACAAGAGCTTATTGCATTGAAGGTTCCCATGAAGCCAAATTCTTGTCACAGAAGGCATTCTTCTACAAAGGCACCTGATTTCAGTCTGCTTTCTTCCCTTATGGAAAGTTACAGAAGGAAACACTCAAAAACAGAGCTTTGCAAGGAAAAAAAGTAAAATTTTCAGGAGATGATTAATCATTTCAGATGAAATTAATTGAATTTAATCTTCTGTGAAGAAGATTAGAATAAAAGCACTGAAATAATGAACAGTTTGATGGATAACATTTGCTTTGAGAAGCAGCTGTACTGGGGCAGAGTTTTCACCAATAAAGCTGTATAAATAAAAGGTATTGCTTAACATCACTATTTTCACCTGCATCTCTGTGCCTCAGCCAGAGCAGCAAAGGTATTTGCAACACTTCATGTACAGGTGGAAGCTTGTCTGTCCTTCCCAGCACAGAGCAAGTTGACATTGCTTCTTTGGACCAAATTGCATCACTCTGCTGTTTCCATTCGAGGCGTGTTCAGGTCATAAACTCACCTAGTAATTCCAATGTTTCCAGATATAGGGAAGGCAGCTTTAGTGTTTTTATTTTCCTTTCTCAGCTGAAGTGTCCAGTTGTAAAATGTGGCTTCCCACCTGAACTCCATCATAAGAGTTTTTAGTAGGAAACAGTGGGTAGCAGCAGCCTGCATTGCATGCATCATCAACATGCACTTTCATTCTGAGGTCAGAATAATCTACCAGCAAATATATTTGTCACCATTATTAGGAAATAAAAGGCAAGTATGAATCATGAGATTAACAATCTTGTGGACCCATACTCAAAAGTCAGGGATGATCACCCTACAGAATATGATCTCTTAGTTAGGGATGACAATATACACAAGTGCCAAGGATAGCATGGGGAGTATTGCCATAAACGCCAATCCCATTAGCAGAATTGTGTTTCCTCTCTTTGTAATGCCATATACTCAAGCATTCCTGCCATCACATAGCAGACACACCTTCATCTGAACAGTGACTGAATAGGCCTAAGTCTTGTTACACTTAGTTTTACTGGCAGACTTGACTTTGGTGAAACACAAAATAATTGACTTGGCCTGTTATTGACCTCAAGAGTAAATAATTCTTGTGTAACTCAAGAGTTAACAAAGCCAGCCTTTTTTTTCCCCCTTGACTGCTCTGAGACTTAAGTCATCTTTTCTGAGTAACTCTGAATGAAAAAAGAGTAACTTTGACTGATGATGTAGTTGTCATATATATTAAGATAAATGATTTCTAAAAAAAATCAAAACACATAGAAATCAGCTGAGCTTCTAACAATTCTAATAGCTCCCAAACCTCTGTGTGCATACAGAAAATGTCCATATAAAAATCTTTTTTGGCTCTTGGGAAGCCCAGACCGATATTAGCACAGATTGCTGTTGGCTCTTGTCCCCACTAGGAGAAGGATCAGAAGGGTGGCTTAGGGTAAGTCTATGGGTGAACCAAAGTTTATTTCATTGACATATCTCAATTAGTAATACATGCTCTGACTTCATCTGTTGTTAAAACAAAGTATTATTTTGAAAGCCCATCAATTATTTTTCTCTGTAAGTGATCACTGTCTGCTACTGCACTGTATCATGCACCTTTAAGAAATAACTACCTGTTAAACAGCAGAGCCCTGACTTCTCATTTAGATCTCTCACCTTCTCTGGGGCACTTCTGATTCAGCCACTAAACAAGCATGCTTCACTCTTCCCATCTGCAAAATGTGTTTGGTGATGCCTTTTGGGTTTCGGAGGTGTCCTCTGAAACCTAACTACCTCTTGTTTGCAAAGTATTTTCCAGGTGTTAAGAGGGAGCCATTTACAATACCCAGAGACCTTTTTTACACATCTCTGATACCTCAGGCTGGTATTCTGCCTGACCACCTCCAGGTTTAAGTATATACACAGCATATCCTGTGCCCAGCCTGGTCGGTCCCACTGCAATATCCCATTGCCTTCCCATGTACACATAACAAGGTTCCCATTGCCAGCCACGTGCAAGCAAAACTGCATCACCCTGGTATGTCAGCCTAACCACCGCCTAACTACAGCAGATATGCTCTCCCAGGATACACACAGCAGAGCATCACACCAGGGCCCTGTTGGGTCCCTCCCCTCAACCATGACACGTGAACAGCTGTCAAACATGCTTAGGTGGCAGCCATGGTATTACTGTGGGGCAATATCCGGCCAAAAGCAGGTGTGGCAGCAGGTACTTACGAAAGCACAATCTCTTCGTCCAGCTATTACACTGTGTCTAATTATCTTCCAGGATAATAGCAGGCAGAACTGGATCTTAATTGTGCTCTACCATTAGGAAGCATTACAACAACATGACCCATGCTAACAAACACCATAGCCACAGCCCCATGCTGCATCCCAAACAGCAGGGCATCCGCTCGTCTGGCTCAAGCTGAAATCTCACCTGCCTCATAGAGAGCTCAAATTCAAGCAGGGCTAAACCAAGCATTTTAATTTTAATTTCATCTTCTCTTTTGATGACAGCTTTTGTTAACAGCTGCAACATTCAGCCCACCTATAACCTAGGCAGAAGCCTCAAACATCCTTCCCCTCATGGACTCCTTTAGTTCCTCACTGTTTCTGGGGGGTAGATTTTTCATTACACTTATGGTATGGTTTTTTCTTCTTGTGCTGAAAGGACCTGAACCGAGAATGTGGTCTGAAATACAGTTTGTCCAGGTCATCTCCTTGGCCTCATCTCTCTGCACTTGGATCCAGCCAAGTAAAAACATAAGAGCTATCAACACCATTCAAAAGAAGAATTTCTCTTCTTTTTCCCTCACTGCATAGCTGAGTAGGTATCTGGCTGAGGGTGGCTGGACAGGTCAGCATTTCTGTCCTCTAGAGGGCAAAATATTAGATAACTGATATCATTGAAACTTTTTGTATTATTTTTTTAAATAAGAATGTGGGCTACTTCTGCAGCCTTCCAGAAGACCATTTACAGTCAGACTATTAGAATTCATTCTGTCCTAGGAGATCAGTTCCTGTCCCATGGGAGCATCCAAGATTAATCTTCTGATAGGTAAACCTCAAGAAAAAGCTTTCACACTTTCTCCCACCCTGCCCTTCACAGAGGGTGGAGCACCCTACAAGCATCCCTAAAACAGTTTTAGCAGTATCATTTATATCCCTCCTTAAATCACCCCTTTGTTCAGCTGTTGCTAAACAACCTTCCTGTTTCTTTCCCCTTTTCTCCCTTCTTGGCCTTTATCAGTCCACATCCTCTGATTTTATAGTCATATTTCATGCAGCACCTAGAACAATGGTGTGTAATTGCAACTGCTTAAATGGTGAAGTAAGTAATAAATAACAATGAGACAATAACAACAGTGTAAGAACAGAACACCAGAGGAAGTCTGCATGCTTCTGCTATAAATATCATGGTGGAAGAAAGTTACTCAATCAATAATGTATTTCACTGACTATATTTCTTTCCAGGATCTCAAGGGACTTTTACATGAATTGATCTCATATGTGGCAGAACTGCTACTGCAATCCTGTAAAAAAGTTTTGTTAAAAATGTAAAACATACTTACTAATTTTATAAAATATAGTATCTATATTTATGCCTTATATGAAAAAAGTCCAAAACCTGAAGTTTCCAAAATTAAAAAACATCGATTAAAAAAAAGAAATCTGTAAAAGCTTAAAAAAATCATTTCCATATTAAGAAAATGCTGAAGAATATTTTTAACTCTATACTGGTCAAGATCCATTTAGCCTAGGGCCCACATTCAGTGTCCACTGGGGGGTCTTGAATATTTTCAGGAAGCAGAGAATGACGGCTTAAAACTGCTCAACTTGGTATCCCCATGCAGTAGCCTACTTTCACATTGTTTAACCCTTAACACTCTGTTTCCTTTCTTTTCCATTTTTTAATTCCACTTAAAGACAATTTCTCTGCAGTATCTTGTTTTTTGGTCCCTTTGCTCTCTTTTCTTTGGGAAGAAGCTTTGGTCTTCTTAAGGATGGACATCCGTGCCAGAGGACAGTATTCCCCACATTTAGTGATGGGTGTCTAAGGAGAGTATAAGAGGGAAAACATCATTTAATGCTCTCTCAGCACTCACAATTTAGGATACAGAGACTTCCTGAGCCTGCTTTAACTGGATTATTTTTTTCTTCTATGAACTTGTCCAGACTCTGCCTGAAACCTGCATAAACTTTTGGCATTCATGTTCACCTGCCATGGGGAATTCCTAAGCTGAACCACATGCTGTGAAAAGCCATGTCCTTCTGTTTGTTCTGGAGCTATGGTGGTTGCCCAAGGTGAGCAGTCGATCTTGAAATTTGAAAATTCTCAGCAGACAAAGTTGTGTTTTTTAGGGTGGGTTGGATTGATGCACATCCAAGTCTTACCCCATTAGGGAGTCAGGATGCTTATGGGGAACACACCCAAATCTGGGAACTGGCAAGCAATCACAAGTCCAGGAATATCAAGAGGCTAAATGAGTGTGATGAGGACGTGGGTGTGCTCAGTGAGAAAGGGGAATGTGGAGAACACAAACAAGGCCCTAAACTGACATGTGTTATCAATTATATCAGATATGCACTAAAATACACAAGTGGAAATTAGTGTTATAAATTACACACTGAGGGATCAGTGGAGAGGGTGCATTAAAAAGATGTGGCATTTAAAAAGCAGAATGAAACACTTCAAGTTGTCTTAGTTAAAAATATTCTTTTATAAACTGAACTCCCACTGAACTCAAGGTCTTTTACTGTCTGTTCCATAAGAGATGTTAGTGAGGTTTAGAGGTTCTGTTGTTATGGATTAATTTTCCCATCTCCATTACCTGGAAAAGGAGCAGATAGACCAATAATTAAGTTAACCTGAAGCACCAAGTTGGGAGACCTTTTATGCACTAGATGAGTATTAAACAAAGTGATCTGAAAACTCTACAAAAACCTAGTGCAAGATCAGGCACAACTGGCAAGAGATAGAAGGAGCCAATCTAGAATGTCAAAAATCAGTAAGGTGAATGAAAAATAGGTGACACTTTCCAACTTGTTCTATCTACAGAAGCTTGCAGGAAAAAGTAACAAAAACAGGGCTGAGAAAAGAAAGAATGAGAAAAAAATCAGTGTTAGGAAAATGACACTGTACAGAAGTCTACTTTGCTGGCAATGGAGGACACGTGCTTCTGAGTTTGTAAGGCTGTGTCAAGCTAATCTCTAGGGAGCTGCAAAGATGACTGAATCATCTCAACAATACGATCCTGGTTTTTTAAAACAATATGAACAAAATTTTGCTGGTTTGTGTATCTCAAGACTCCATTTTGCTGCTACTCAGTGCAAGTCCTATAAAGCTATGAACATTTAATTTGCCCGAGCTTTTACACTGTCAGCAAAGTTATGCAGAGATTAAATTATTTCATTTAAACTTTTGAAATGTAAGTTTATTTTGTGTGATAAAAAGCCTGTCATTGAAATCTGTGACTTCTACAAGTCTGGCTGCATAGAAAAATACATCCCCAAACAGTTTAAAAGCAACTCTTTCTGATAAATACAGCTTTCAAATTTCATGTTCAGTAAAATCAAAGGTTACTGGAACTAAGAAGCTGTCAGTTAAAACTAGAGTCAACGTTTAAACATAAGCAAGACAGTGCTCTTTGACTGGCATAATTTTCCTTTCCTACATGATAAATGTCCACAACAAGCAAAGCATTCGCCCTTTGCAAGTATTTTTCCTGGGGTTTTTTGTGCAAAGTTTTTACCACCCCTCCCCCCCCCAAAAAAAAATCCCCTCTGTGACTCAAACTGCTCCTTTAGAAAGCTTTATAGGCTGATGGGACATGGCTTGGACTGGGAACCAGAAAAGGCTGAGCATTTCACTACCTGTCCCGTGCCCTAGAAGCTTTCTAGTATTGAAGGGGACAGCATCAAAACATAATAAACTCCATTCAGAACAAAAACAACTTAAAGATGAAAATGAAAAGCATTGATCTAGATGAGAAAAAAGTAGAAAGGAAGTTTGGTAAGTTCATTATCATGCAGATGTTTTAATAGAACATCACTATCTAGGGAGATATCTAAGGGTTGTAGCTTTCCACACTTCTTTCTTTCAGTTCTGTGTGCACGTTAGTACATTCAAATAGGTTTCAGCTGTAGGAAGGGATTTCTCTCCAGACTATAAACGAGCTTCAAATCTGCTTTCCACAATGTAGAAGTAGTCCAGTGGGAAGGTTCATATGGATTCTTCTTCCCCATACATTCATCAACAACAAAGCATCTTACTGCTCTTCTGATAAAAATCAGAAAGTCTTCTTCACATACCTTTGGTCTCTAGAGAAACTGTTGCAGAACTCGAAGCAAATAACATTGGAAAGGCACAAAAATATATTGTCCTGCATCTTTTTAAGTGAACAACTTTAGCTTGGTCCTGTTCATATAGAAACGTTCTTCATTCAGACCTTTCTATTTGTATAAATGAACAGATGCACGACAATCAGCTGTCTCCTCAGATAGGAGGAGGTGGTTGTCATTCAAGCTGTTTTTTCTAATGTTTTGCAGTTCAGATATTTATGGACCATTAATAAATATTTACATAACTATAATTCCTGGGCAGTTTGTAAAAAATATTTAAGAATAGAAAAAGCTAACTGTGAGCCATGCCTATTGCTGAATCAAATTTGATAATCTGCAAGAGACATTGGGTGTGCAGTCCTGAGCTCACATCAAATATTCTTTGATAGGCTCAGGGTTGCACAGGGTAGACATTACTGTAAAAAGGAACCATAGAAAGAAAGTTCGTATTGCAGTTTTTCCTGTGAATACAAGAACATTTATTTTCACATTCAGATGTGAAACTTTTTATGCGTTCTGTGCAAACAGGTTCTGCATTAGAACTGGTGCCTAGACTTCAGTGTTATATTGACAAAGATGTAAGGAAAAATAATATCTTCTGTGTTACCTCATCTTCAGCATACCAGGATTACACATCTTCTATGTGTCTCCTTCTATAAATAGTCTGTAGTGTTTGTGATATTTGTTACATTCAGAGTAGTTTTACAAGCGTGAGGATGCCCCAGGGGTATATAGCAATGATACTCACACAAGTCTGCTTTCCTGGCATTTTTCATCTGTATGACTTTTACAGTGAGCAAGTTGCATGGAGATGGCTCTGTCTGCTGAACAGCACACAAAATGCATGGGATGAGCATGCAAAAAGGAAGAACAACAGAAGCATAGTCAGAGATAGCACTGAATTAAGTGTTTCAGTTGCAGCCAACAAAAACATTTCTAAACTGAGGTTCCTCCTTGTGCATTGTCTTCTTCCCAGAAGGTTTGCACCCAGTTGTGACCACAGACCAAACTTCTGATGTCCTTCATTTTCCATTCTGAGGAAACTTGTGGTAATCCTCAGCTTGAGGTATCTGACTCTTACAACCCAGTCTCAGAGAAATGCATGATAAAGAACCTTGCTGTGTTATTAATACAGCTGACACACACCTTGGTCTGTGAAAATTCACAGGATGTCATATCCATTATATTTCACAACAAACAGCAAACAATCTAGTAGGGCAGAAGTTAGTAGTGATATGGTGTAATGATGTTGCTCGTCAGTTAATTTATAGCTTCATAATTACATTCTTGCATCTGATATAGAGCAGTGCTGGCTTTTAAAAAATGAGGACTTGGAAAGTGCCTTCCAGAGACCTATCCCAAACTTCTCAGGAGGAGTGAGTGAAAGCCACAACTCTGTAATTATTTCTTTCTGAATAATTCAGCTCACCCAATATTCCTTTAAGCAAAACTCTCAGGAATGTATCAAAGGAAGTATTTGCAGCCTTCCAGTACCTAAAGGTGGCTTATAAACATGAGGGAGAGCGACTTTATGCACAGCTAGTGACAGGATGAGAGGGAACAGTTTTAAACTAAAAAAAGAAGAGCTTTAGATTAGATACTGGGAAAAGAAATTCTTTACTGTGAGGCACTGGGTGGTGAGGCACTGGAACAGGCTGCCCAGAGGAGTTGTGGATGCCCCATTCCTGGAAGTGTTTAAGGCCAGGTTGAATGGGGCCCTGAGCAACCTGGTCTAGTGGGTGATATCCCTGCCCCTGGGGATGGGGTTGGAACTAGATGATTTTTAAGGTTCCTTCCAACCCAAGCCTTTTTATGATTCTGTGATTTTGGGAAACCACCTGAACCTAAAAGTGGTTACCAAAAGACATTTAACAAACCTGTGAGGAAAGTGGTTTGATTTTGTTATCCTCTCATCTTAAGCAAGAATCAGACAAACATGGTACTTAATATGTAGGGGCTGAAGTTGAGGTACTTTTTTCCCTAGATAAATGTCCTTCGTAAAGGAATAAAAGGGGGAAAAATTGCACATCTAATGCTCTAAATGATGACCAAAAAAAAAAAAAAAAAAAAACCNNNNGCAAAAAAAAAAAAAAAAAAAAAAAACCCCAAACAAAACAAACAGCAATAACTAAACCCCACCAAAAAATTGCACACCAACAAACAAATTAACCCCAAAAAACCTCACACAAAACCCCACCAAAAACCAAGAGGAGCAAAAGGAAAAGAGCAAAACGGAGTAGTGATGCAACAAACACATATAAGAGACAGTTCATGCACACTACCTGTAGAGCAGGGAGTATTACTGTAACAAATACCTAGATCAATATATAACAATATGTTACCATTCATTCCCTTATGCCCCAAAACTGACACAATTTTCAAAAGACCTATATTTAACATGTCACATAATATTAGTTTCCTGACTTTCCCTATGCATTCATTGACATTAGTGATAACTCCTCATTTTTCCTCAGTGTGTTGTTTTGCCTAGCCCAGCTGGGTGGAAGCAAAAAGGTATAATTTTTTTTAAATTGGGAATTTTCAAAAGAGTAAATTACATCATTAAAATCTTTGCATTCCTGAAGGCCAAAACACAAAGTAGTCAAAAAACACAGTCAGAAAGAAACCCTGCTTTGCTCTCAGCCTCAGTGCTCAGGAATAATTCTCAGAGCTGACGATACAAGAGGTGAAGCATCACCTCCTACAGCAGGTCCCCTCTGTCCCAAGTGCAGCCTGCTCAGCTCATTGCAGAGCCTCCTCTTGCCTTTTCTTACCTGGCTCTTGCTGTAGAACAGCCCCATCGTGGTCTTTTCCCCGTCTGAGCCAGGTGTGAAACGTGGTAGTGGATGTGTACCAAGGAGTGTCAGGCAAGCAGCTCCTTGTGCTTTAAGCGGCCAGGAGCC
Source organism: Dasyornis broadbenti (assembly GCA_013397935.1). NCBI lineage: Eukaryota > Metazoa > Chordata > Aves > Passeriformes > Dasyornithidae > Dasyornis > Dasyornis broadbenti. The sequence continues at coordinate 650,990 of VZRN01006117.1, forward strand.
GGCAGGCAGTGTGTGTGTGAGTGCGACTGCCTGACTCAGCGCAGCCTCACCCCGCCACCACCTGAGCAATCCCAGCTCCTCCTCCTCTTCCTCCTCCTCTCTTGCCCAGGAGCTGCGTGCGGGCCGCACACCTGCACCAAAGCACCCAGGCTCTGCCACTGCAAGATGGTCTTTGCAGTTGTAGTTAGACAGAAGATGAGCCTGAAAAGTGATCTTCCCTTCATGGTTACAGGCACTGAGCAAATGTTTTATACTTTTAAGCATCCTCATCACTTTTGGAGGAGGCCACAGTGCTCTTGCCCACAGGTGAGCTGTCAAACTGCAGTCCCTTGTGGGGAGGTGACTGGCTGCAGCCAGGGACCATCTAGCTGCTCAGGAATGGGCAACAAGGACTTCTTTGGCCAAGGGCATCCAAACAAACCAAAGTGCATACACAATGCGCACTTTTGTAGCTTTTAGTGCTTATAGGGAGTCAGTGAGTCTTTGCTTAAAGACACATCTGAAAGAAATTTTGTTATCCCCATCTCACCTTCCATTTTGCTCTACTCAGGCAGTAAATTGTCTTTCAGCGAAGCACATATTGCGGTGACAAATATCGCATGAAACAATTCCCAGGTCACCTGTTGAACCTGTAAGAGAGTTTCCCTTGTAAAGAAAAAGCTTTAAAAGCTCACTCACTTTCTCAAAAATTTTGTTACTTTGTGTATCTGAATTAAGATGCTACAGTGAATGACCTCCAAGAAGATATATTTGGGAGGGTGAAATAAATGTTAATTACGCATGTTCCTCATGTTGAAATTAATGTTAATTACTCCTCATGTTCTCACATATTCTTTGTCTTCACATTTATGACTTCACTACACAGGACACTACACATCATGTGAGGTGGTCCCTGCCTCAGTGAGGGAGTACACAAAATGAGTACACAAGAAGCACAAAAAATGGGAGTTTGAGTTTTGGTTTTGTCTTTTTAAAATCCGCCTTGCTATTATAAAAATTAACTGATAAATTAATTTCAAAATAATCTCATTTCACTTTGAAATGAATTGAGAACTGATTCATAAAGGTAACTTCAATGACCTGATATAATTTTAATTTCCTAAAATATTTAGCACCTTAAGACATTCTAACCTAACAACTAGATCCAACAAATGTCACAATAAATGTTTTGTCAGACAAACTTTGAACACATTAAGGATGGGTAACTAACAGATCACAAGAAGCAGTAGTCAAAGGAAGGTAACCCAAAAGGAAAATATTCCTAGAGAGAAGGCAAAAGCTCAGTTACAAGCCTGCATGTTTTTATCAGTCATCTTGAATATCTTGAAATTTAAAAAAAAAATATATATATAAATATACATATATAAAACAATCACTATGGGTACTCTGTTTCAAAAAGACATCACTGAAACACTGGGGAAACTGAAGAGCTTGAAAGTACCAGGAGCTCTCAGAGAGGGAAAGTCAGGCTTCATATTAGCCAGCAGGACACAATGAAAAAGCAGCATTATTCAGGCTCAGGCTGCATATTGCACCTACCTGGCTTTGTTCCATCCTATTGTTGAGTGAGTTTCCCTTGTAAAACAGACTGAAACATCCTTCATCCTGCTCTGTTTCATTTCCAGCAAAAAAGTCTAGGAAACCATGACAGTAAACCCAAAGATATCTCTAGAAAAGATCTAGAGGCATCCCGTGAGTTATTATTCTAGTGTATTGAGGCAGAACCACAATTACAGCTGCCTCACACATGGAGGGATGATAATCTAGATTTAAACATACCCAAAACCAGGGTTACACCATGCTCTTTCAGGTGTATGAACACAATGAACATGCTCATAAGTCAAAAACATTGCCCACTCCTTCTCCTCCTCCACCCAAATTGTTCTAAGGTGCACCATCAGCTGTTTGGGGTTTTTTCTAGGAAAGAATCTTTTTCTCCCATCCATTACCTAGAACTTCATTCCATACAAACAAATTTGTCACTTCTAAGCATAGTCAAGACTATCCTGACCTCAACACTAATTCTGCCCTGGTGACTTTATTTAAATTTCGTTGCAACAGCGGGAGCCTTTTATTAACGAAAGGAAGATAACCCAAAACATTTTCTGAGCTGCTGTGACTAATCTCTTAGTGAATCACAGCTCCACAGCACAAGGCTGATGTTGTGAAAGACTGAGCTTGTGATCTGTCTGTTGGAGACTTGTCTTTGGACAAGTTGGAGGAGTCTGGCAGCTACTGGCCCCCAGGAGACCTGTAGGATTCTTGAAAATGAGAACCCAGTCTCTCAGAACAATCCCTGCAAAGACCATTTGCCCGTAAGAGTTGAACAGGTGTCAAAAAAATCTGTCTGTAAATGATCCCAAAAGGCTCTCTTTCATTGCCCTATTCTATGCAAACAGCTAGCAGCCACTTCCCATCTTATGAAACACTGGGAGAAATCGCAAGGTCATCCTTCAGGAACAGTAAAGGCAGGTAAAGGTGAATGAGACAGGACAGTCAGCAGAAACTCCAAAGGAAAAGTGAAGGAAAGGTGGCCAACATGTCTACTACTGAGGCTGAATATAAGTGGTTCTGTGAACAGCAGCTCAGAGAGGACACGTTTGATGTCCTCAAACAAGGATGACCTGATTTAGGAGTATTTTTTATTGATGGTGAAAACTGTATAGATTTTTACAACACTGATATGAACTAAAGAAACTTTTTTTTTCAAAGATTTGTGAAGACAGTTGAATAAAAATCTCATAGTGGACAGACAATCAAATCAGAGATGTCAACCTTCAATAACTAAGATAAGCAACACTAGTACAACAGATTAGTTATTTATCAAAGAAATTCCAGTCCAAGGGCTTGTTATTCTGCCACACAGAAAACCCACCATATAAATACTGTTTTGATACAAATTTTAATGTGCCATATATTTCATTATTATCTTACACAACATTGTAATAATTTATATTGAATATATATAACAACTGGTAAAGTAATTACGTAACAAAACTAAAAACAAATTTGCTGCTTTGAAATTTGTTTTGGATTAAACCACTGGTAAATTCCAATCTGTTTGTCTGAAGAGCTGTGTAAATAGGGTGGAGTCCAGAATGTCCTTAGGACGATGTGATTTCTAATGCAAGTATCACTGATAAGAATCAAATCTCTTGACCTCACCAAACCATAGTCAACCCAAGAAATATCACATGAAGGGCTGAAGCTAGTGTGTGGTGGCTAATACTTTCGCTGCTTCCTCCGTGCCACTGCCAAGCGCAAGGCCTGAATAATCAACTTCTCATTATTCAGGACATTGTAGTCAGTCAGTTTCACCAGTTTGTCAAAATTCTCTTCACTGAAACACACCTCCCTTGTTGTAAATGGGGAGAGGATGCTGGAGACATCAACTTCGCCTTCACCCATCTCTTCAGGACTCCTTTCCACACCTAAGGGGACAAACCACAGGAAGATGCACCAGTAAGATTTTATTGCAGTATGTGGCTCCTATCAGTCCTTTATGTAATTATGGGTAGAAAAGGGAGAGTTGGAAGGAAAGATATAATTTGCCAGAGGGATCTAGAGGTACTGTGATAGTAGCACTGTATTCTTCAGCATCTGGATCATGCCTCTATTCAAATACGATTTTACCTCATTTGACATTTACATCACTCAAACAGCTTGAAGTTGGAACATTAGCAGCAGCAATGCTAGACCACTGCTGAGACAACATAGTCTTTGTTACCCAAACCAGGCAAGTGCAAGCAAAAATGGAACAAGATATTCTTGTACCAGATAAAATAATAGCCATCTGACTGAAAGTTCAGGAGAAATTATTGCACTCAGACAGAGGACATCATTCAATTAAAAGATCTCTGTCCACTCCGGCCTCAGTCTGGGAGATTACTTTTAATTATGTGAAAAAAACTTGGATGAATGGGCTTAACACCAAAACCAGCAGAAGGTTTTACCTCATCTTTGTTTGCAAGCAGCAGTGCAAGACAAGTCCATGTCTGTAGCATAGAACAGCTTCTGTTGAGAGCCTACCCCTCATGGTGTACATATATTGGAATTTTTACCTTCATACTATCTCTAGTAGTTCCTGTGAAGTAAATGCCTATATTCATCTCAAGGGTAATAAGAAAAGATTCTGGAGTTCAACATAGCTCAGACATACTGACACAGACCAGCTATTTTTGTCAGTGATGAGACCCAGGCTGGCATTGGAAAGGTCAGAGATGACAGTGAGACATTAAATATGAAATGGAAAGGATTCACTACAAAAACAACTTTTTATTAAAATTGCTACCACAGATGACTCACCAGGAGCTTTATATTTCTTGAAGGTGTCATTTACTAGGGGAAAAAAAAGCACCGTTGGAGCTTGTGGACTGTCAGCCTCTTCAAACACATAGCACTCCTTCAAGTTTTCCCTGTCTTCCTCACTTATCTCGATTTTGGGAAATGGAATTTCTTGCTCCGAGAAGTACTTAGCAATCTGGTCCAGAGGCTGGATAAATGAATAAAGATATATAAAATTATTACAAAGAATTAAAACTGATCCACAGACCAGCAGCTAACATGAATATTCTAAGGTTTGAATCTTCCTCTGTCAAGATGTTACATTTCAGATGGAATCAATCATAACCATACCAGACATTGCAGCTTATCTTATTTTCCACATTGCTTTAGGCAAAACAAGAAAACAGTCACTTTTTTTGGACTTGAAAATGAATCCAAAAGCCACAGGTCTAATTATATAATTCCATTGAAACAGGTTCAGAAAGGGAAGGCAAAGAAACTGTGAGGATGGAGAAGAAACACATCAGTCCTGATTATTCTGCATCATTGTCTTGACTTCTTCATTATTTACCACTTTCCCAGTCTTTCTGTCCTCTGCATAATTGGTGATTGCTTGATAATGAATCCCTATTAACAAATACACTTGTCAACATATCTTATGACCTCATTAAAAAAAATTCTTAACACTTAAATTTACTATAAACCTATGGTTTTTTATATTATTAAATAGAAATTATTAAATATGAACTATGTGTGTATAAATTAGAAATTATATATAAAACACTAATTATATTATTTTTAATTACTAATCAAGTCTGGCATTAGAAAATACATTTCCCTAAAACTGGTATGGGATTAAAAAGGCCAAGACACCTAAGTTTTCTCATTTAGTCTGTTAAAATATTGTCAGGACTTTCCATTGTCTTTGTAATTTGTTCAGAACAAGGGTAACTAAAATCAGTATCAGAGTTTCAGAACACTCTTCCATCAGGTTTTCAAAACTCTTGGATCCACTGCAGTGAAGACCTTGATGATTTTAAAATGCCTAGATCCATCATCGTCTTCTAATATCCTTCTTGGTTACTGAGAAATAAATCACCTAACAATCTAAATAATAAATTAGATAATAACAATAATCTAATTCTCATTCTAGTACTGAAAAGTTAGGTGTTTTACCTGATGAGTCCTAGAGACCAAAACACCATGACAGAAAAAGATTTCAGATACCATAGCTTTTCTTACCAGTGTTTGGGACCCTCCACTGTAATTCAAATGCAGGATGACGTCCACCTCCCTCTTCGATCTCAAAAGTGGTGGGTAGCTGGTATTAATGAAAAAGCCAGTATCAACCAGGGAGAGCTCACTGTCTGCTGTTTCCATCAGTTTATTTGGGAAGGAGTCTATCACTGTGTCTGAAATATAATTATTTCTCATTACAACAAATAAAACATAAGGTTGATTTCTCCTCTGAAGGACAGTAAAGAGTGAAGAATGGAGAATTTTGCCCCACATTGTTCCTGTGTCCTTTCACTCGAGCTGCACTTATTTTCAGGAGTAAGAGACACACTACTGCTTTTTTTCTTCCCTCCTTCCTGGGCACTGCAGTCTGCTTTAGCACTAAAGGGGAGGATATCTCTCCTGTTTCCTTGGGCTGAGCTCACTTTATCCACAGGAACACAATCCCCAGACAACCAGGTACAATTTCACCCTTCAACACTGCCCACCAAAACTGAAATGCTATTCAAATCTGGCTTTCTTGTTTTGCATTTGTAAAAGGGAGAAGTGGCGTTTCAGAAGTCAGTCTCATCTCTTCCTCTTTTGTTGGAAATTCTAAGTGAATTCTGAAAGGTAAACTTTCTTAGAATATTACTGAAAAACATGCTGCTTTACTGTGCCTTTCCAAGTAGAAAATCCTTCACTCTCCAGGTACTTGTTATGCAGCTGGAAGCCTCTGATAAAATTGGGATACTGTGCAATGGTTGGGCGTCCTGTTAAGACATCTCGCAGAGTAGAGGAGAGGACACTTGCGGGAGTGAATAGACACGTGTCTACCTCATAGGGATTCACAGACAGAAAGGGTTCTTCTGCTGCAAGATGGAAAGAAGACATTTTAAGTTTAGGATAGTTTTCTGAAATTATCAATATTTTTAAAACTGAGTGACTAATACTGACAGGTATCACCATCCCCCACTCCAAAGGTAAATCAAACATAGTTATCAGCCCTTGACATCTATGCCACCAAATAAAATCCAGCATTAAACAGTGAATTAAATGACAGCTATCTGCAGGCAGCAGGCTGCCAGGCAGTAAGCACCATCTTCCACTCTAGGCTTCCTCAAATGATGCCCACCTCTACTGTAGCATGTGGTAAAGGGGAGAGATGAGTCCCAAAACATACAGGACAGCACTGGCCTTTCAACAGGACACCTTCAGAATGCATGTCAGTGTCACCCAGCTGCAAAATCAGCTGGGTTAGGAGACCTGTCACTCCAGGTTCCCTGTGCAATTAACAGCAAGAGCGAGCTTTCTCTATGGGCATTTTAGTGGAGAAAACAGCCCTCTGCAAGAGCCATTTTCTCTACCCAGTTCTTACTGGCTAAGGAGGACCATACCCTAATTTAACAACCTTAAGATGTTCTTGATACAACATGACTTTTATATATCTACTGGAGACCAGTTTTGTGTCTCTACAGTCTTCAGAAAAAGGTACAGCTTTTCCAAAGCTTTGCCAAAGAAGCGTAATTTAGTTTTAAATCAGGCAGAAGAAAAATTCTTAGTTAACATCCCTGCTTTGCTTTCCTCATCTTTTACTCTCTTTGACAGCATTTCTTTATGCATTAGACATTCTCACAGAATATAAGCAATATATACCAGTGGTGCAAAAAAAATTTAAAAACCTCACCAATATCTTTTACTCTGTCTCTGGTCCATCTGCACCAGAAATCTTCTGAATCGACAGCCAAATTCCAGACGTACATCACATCTATGGAAAATATACTACTCCACATGCCTGTAACGTGAAAGAGGAATAGCTGCTGATTGATGGAGTAGTCTTGGAAGAATCTTAATTAATACATGCCTTCAGTTCTTCCCATTGGATACTTCCTTTCTGTCTGTATGGATAGCTTTGTGGGCATACTTTGTAAGTATGTCCTTGCTAATGTAAATTCACACCAGCTCAACCTGTTTGTCGGTGTCTTCCCAGTGCTGTCCACTACCATGCTCAACCATGCTAGCTGTCTCTCAAGTAGACCACCCTTCCCCCTGGGCAATAGTCACCTTGCATATAGCAGATCCGAGTCTCTGAGAGCTTCTTCACCATCCTTCCCATAAAGAATTCACTTCCAAAGTGTTCTGCACGAATAGATGCTCCGTATTTCAGGAGACCAACTTCATAAGGAGTGAACTCCAGCCACTCTACGGCAACAGCAGATAAACCATGAGAAGACAATAACGTTTGCTCATACTAAACAGAAGAGCACCAGGAAGCAAAACCAAACAATGAGAAGGACACTGGCTAGTTCATAACATGCCATTCACCAGCCATAGCTCTATCTGTATTGCTGGCAGTATTGATGCCATGAGGTCCTTTCACATTATGGCAGGGCAGTCCCAGGCTGTGATACAGTAACTTCCGGCAGAAAAGCCCTGGTCTGACTGAAACCAGAAGCATTCCCTTAATATAGTTAATCTTTACCCAAAGTACGTGTTGCTCAGGCATAACTTGTTTCCTTTGGGGTTCTAGTGACCGAGAGCTTAGCAATCACTTGGTGCCATGTACTTAGCTGCTCATGTTAAGCAAATACTGTGAAAATTAATAGTAGAGGAAATAGTGATTTTCCTGACACTGGACCCAAAAATGCAAAGTTTTTTCTTTAATTGTTCAAAATAAGACTACCTGGAACCATCATAAGAATTTGTTTCATTACAAGGTTTTTGTGACAGGATGAACTCTGACTTTGACATCTTCTGTGGTATAACTACATTCTCACTTCTGGCAAAATAAAGAACTCAAATTCTAAACACTAAACAAGTTTGGATTTCTTGGGTTTTTTGTCTTTTTTGTTTCAGTCACTATTATCTGAAAATGTAATGGTTTATTGGGGGGTTTATTTGCAATTAGAATGGCAAGACTATTGTATTATTAAATTAATAATGATATGCATATATGTGTGATTATATGCATATCATCTTAGTTAAGACTACTGAAATTATAAAGTTAAGAAATCTCACTCATAAACATTACCTCTGAATGCCTGGGCACTGTAATTGGACTTGAGGTTGATGGCCACATAGATGGGCAGTGGGTTCTGGCCGTTATCCACTGCCTGCCGTTGGTCTGAGAGCCTGTGCTCGTCTTTCTGGTTTTGATTAAAAAGAGTTAACGGAATGAGGTGAAAAACAATGTGCATTTCAAATAATATAATGTGAATTATCAGCCTTATCCAAGTTCTTCCCATTCCCAGGTCACTGGATTGTTGAGAAATAGCTGCCGTTGGATATTCCAAACTTGGCAACTATCCCATAAGAAGCAGCTACACCCTATAGGGGTTCTCAGATTTTGAGATACGCAAAGAAGTTGATTGTAGATTCAGCAAGGAAAAGAAAAAAAAACACATTTCCAGGGAAAATCATGCAGCTAAGTGAAAGATAAGGTTCTTTGCTTGGCTGAGTCTTAGCAAAGAATTGATCATATTTTAAGGTATTTTGCAAATATATGCATATTCAAGAATATGTTCTATTGCACACGACAATTAAAAACTTCATTGTATACACTCAAACCAGAAGGAAACTACTTAAGATATGCTATTTTTAAAGTAACAAAATTTCTTAAAACTTGATATCATATTCAGAAAATGGTCTTTCTCTCTATGTGAACTCTCTCTATATGCAGTCTATACCTAGGTCACTTTATAAATGCATATCCTCATTTATGCTAGAGAAGCAAATTATTTCAAACTTTTAAGTGCTGCTACTAGTCAGAATATTTTATGCCCAAAATGATTCATTTACAATGCAAAATATTTTTTCTCAGGATACTTCTTTCTTTAAGGAGAAAGAACACCTTTGACTGGTATAGCATGGCTCCTTCAGTTCAAGGTCAACCTCTCTTTAAATCTAGAGCAGTGTTTTAATAATGGATCTGAATATATAACATTTAATCCACTGCTAAACTAATTCTTTGCATCAGTAGTACTGAATAGCATCCCAGGATTTATTTTCTTCTCCACTGTAGCTATAGAAGTTCAGCAGTTTTGTGGAAGAAAGGAGTAATACCTTATCATGTAGCATGGATTCAATGACAAGACCCCAAAGGTCTATGAAAGAAGTGTTATGTCCTTCTTTAGTCCTCTCCATCAGGTCATTATAATAGTACTTCAGACAATCCAAAGAAAAACAGCAGATCTTGGATTTGGTTACTTGCTTGCGAGCTTCCTTGATTGCATCCTCTAGATATTTTTGTGACCAATTAGCATCTTCATATAAATTTGCCATAGTCCTGAAGAAACATTAGAATAAAATAATGAAAGAGAAGTAACACTGTGGCTTCCCTTCAGAAAACTTTTCTGCAACCTGTTTGCCTGTTTCGTAATTCTTATGGGGTTCACAACTGAAAACTAAACACACTTAAACTACTTTCATTTCAGGAGCAAGCAAAACCTCCGAGCTTTCCTGGCTTGGTGATGAAAAAAATGGGCTCAAAATTTATCTTGAAATTCAAGGGAGAAAAGAAACCAAGACCCGAGGCTATTAAATACAAATGTTCCACAAGTATGCATCAAATCACTTTCTTGGAAGGTGGGGAGTATTCCAGGGAGCAGTCACTACTACTCTGCTCTAGTCCTGCATTTGTTCCCATATATCTGCTAATGGTTGTGCCAGCAAGAAAATCGGGCAGTTTTGGGCGTGTCCTTGTACAACCATTCTTGCTTGTCTCCTTGAAATCGTCACACAAACAGATACATTCAGATCTCCACATACATGTAGAGAAGTTAAAAGAAAAACCTACTATTAAAGTTTGGACTTACATAAAGTGACACACAACCCAGTGAAAAGATTTCTCCACTTCTAAACAGGTGTAGAGGAGTGGGGGTACATAGAACCTACTTGATTAAATACTTCAGTTATTTTAGGTACGACATCATCTGCTCTATGCCCACTGGGAGAAGAGAGCACTTTCATTACAACAAGCAACCATAGCTGCAGTATCTCCAAGGTCAGTAGCTTGATGTCATTATTTGGACTTTCTGTGACAGTATTAATTCCACTAGACCCAAATACATCTTTTACCAGAGGGAGATGCACTGTAAATCCAAAATGGAAGTGAGAATAACCAGAAAATCGCAGGCATAAATTCTTCTTCCCATCTTTCTTCAATTTCCAGTCTAAAGACAAATTCATTGCATTTAGTCTAAGGTATAATTGATAAAATATGAAAAGGGAATAGGACATTTACATGAAAATATCAGGCACAGACTGAGTCAGTGTGGTGACAAAAGCAGCTGATGAATGTGGTGATTGATCTCTTAATCAGTATGTTTTGTTTCTTTGCTCCAGGTGGACAGAGAGGAGATTGTGGGGAGAATGGAAATGCTTTTGCTTTGCTTCGAGCCATATGAACTAATGGTGTTGCACAGAGTCAACAGTACTCAGCAGAGAACACATAAACCTTGTTTGGGTCATTCTCACCATGTGGTACCCGATAAACCCCCGATGTAGGTAATGCAGTCTAACAGGTTGAGTTTCTGGAGGCCCAGCAGGCTGCCGTACATCGCTGTGAGTGATCTCGTTCCTCCCCCGGTTGTCGTAATGGCCACCACCGGCACCTGTTCAACACAGCAGGGCAGAAGGAGCAAAAGCCGTGCATGTATTAGACACAAACAAGCCTCACCGCGGAAATCAGATAACAGGTTGCAGGCATTCATATCAGCAGTGATGCTACTTGGCATGGAAAGGATGTGATTGTTGCAAAAGGCTTGTTTGCCACGGCCTGACTGATGTGAGAAGGAAAGGCTTATGTCTTACCTGCTCAGATGGGGTGGGAAGCTGTTTCCTTAACGTATAACTGGAAATCAACCTCATCACCCTGGAATTTTTCTCAAAGTGTATTATTAGAAGCCGTCATAGAAAATACAGGATTTACCACACCAGAGCAGATTAGGGATCCATGATTCTGCCTCTAACAATGACCAGTGTGGAAGAGGAATGCACAGCACTCTGTAATCAGCCAGACCACACAATAGCCAAAGCCTTCCTGGCCCCAGGCTGTTAATTACTTTATGTCCTGAAGCGCAGTCATTGACAGGGTTTCCCCCTCCACGATCCAAGTGTAGTTCAAGAGACAGACTATTCTTCTCCTAATCTTTTCCTGATCTAGTACACCCTTTGTTTCCGTTAGCATCCAGAGTGTGGTTGCTAACTCGCCCTATGGAAAATGTCTATTTGTACCTATCAAGTATTAGCTTCTAATTTCATAAAGGAATCTATGGTTCTTGAGTCAATGAACAGAGCAAGAAGAAAATAATTCTCCTATTCTATGAAAAACACTCAAACACAGAAAACCCACAAAACAGATGTTTTCATCTTCCAACCCTAAACTCTTCAAAGGCTTAAATCTAGAAAATTTTATAAAATAATAATGAGGAAAATCTCATAATCTTAACTAAAATCAGAATAAATTCCAAAAATTATATTCTGGGATTTACATTTTCTAATCTATTTTATAATGAGTTCAAACTCCAATGATTTTTTTCAGTTCAAATGTAAATCAGTTCACAAAGCAGAGGGGATATTTTCCCATAATTCTGAAGTTAAACATGTGAATAGGAGAGCCAGAGTAATTAGACCTTTCCAGAAAACAGGTTTCTATGTGTGAGGAAACTCTCAGACAGCTGAGTTAGATGTAAAAATGTTCTTTCCAGTTTTCTTGGAACTGTGTTTCTTGTATTATTCTCTGCTCTGAAATCCAAACTAATATTTTTGAATCATATTTTCCACAGCACTCTTTTTTTAAATTGTCAGCTAAAGAATGTTCTTGCTGTTGGTATAGTTGTACTTTTGTGATTGTCAGCAACCCAGCTAGGCATCAGCAGTTCCAAAACTTATGACTCGATTACAGAGGCAGAAACAGGGTCTAGAGTGATATAGCTAAACTTACAATCAGCTATTTCATCTACAACTCGGCGGTGCTATAAGATCCACTCTTTGCCAGTTTGATGGCTTTATTCTAGCCCTCTTTTTTCCCAACAGTACACCTTTTTTTTTTTTTTGTTTGCTGCAGAAACCACTAAAAAAATTTTTATTCAGATGTCTATGTGAAGATTTTTGCTTTTTTCTCTCGAAACCCTTTATACATGTGCCATGGCCACCACCTTGTCTCTGACACTGAGTTAAGGCCCTCTATTTCCCAGGCAGCATCCCTGTTCCATGTCCACCCGATAAATTTTCCTCCTGAGAGCCATGAGCAATACCAAGAATAAACAGGAATGGGTTGTTTGAGGAGCTGTTGAGAAGTTTTTAGTTCTGTAAAGACATTGTCCTGCCTCTCTCGCTCTGCTACATTAACAGGCCATTGCTTCTCTTGTTCATCCCTTGCCCTAGGTGAGCAGGCCTGGCCCACACCAGCAGGTTTAACTAAGCTGGGATTTTATTTGTTGTTTGAATTTGTGAGCCAGGCCCTGTTCCCCCGAGAGCAGTTGCTACCAGGGACTGTATTGGCTTGCCTCATGCTCTTTCAGATCCTCCTCCAAATTAAGAATCTTTTTCAGAGCAGCAGCAACATATTTCTTCCTTTTCCGCAGGAAGTCCTGCTCGTCCATACACAGGCTAAACCCCAAGCGCACATCCAGGTCTCCTGAGCTGGAATAGACAGTGGGACAAATCAATGCACACATCAATTATAGCTGACTTCAAGATCTGTAGGACAGTTAATCAAAAAATAAATAATCTGTAAAACAAGTTATTTCCAAGTCCGCCTATTGATAAAGGAAAGAAAAACAAGCATTTCTACTGCCAGCAAGAAGTAGCAGTGAGGATGAAGAGGAATTTCCTAGGTACTTTAGATTTCTTGTGAACATGGACACAAAGACAAGATGCACAAGTTGGGAAAAGATCACCAAAAGGAGTCATTTCAGAAGTATTTTTTCTGTATTCATTCCTGTTTATCACTGTGACATCCTGGAAAATTCAAGTGATGATACCATGACTTTTTCTCAGGTTTTGACAATCCACTAACAGAATTTAAAGTGAGGGTTCTAATTAGTTATATGATGAAGCCTGAACAGCAGAGTAAGCATCACCCCCTGCTCAGCCTCTGTCTTGGGAAATCCAGCCTTGCACCTGTGTCCTAAATAGATTCCTAGATAAGCATTTCCAAGCTTCATCATGCAAATATACAAGAACATCCATGACTTTTTTTTTCACATGCGCAGACACATGGAATTTTGCCCCTTGAGAAATGTGAAGCACAAAAAAAAAAAAAAAAAAAAAAAAAAAAAAAAAAACCCCAAAAAAAACAAACAAANCCTAGATTGAAAAAAAAAAAAAAAAATCAGAAAAAATGGTGCAAACCCAGTCAAATGGCAGCTAATGTTATGTGCCTTCAGCAATACAAATACACTTATTACTGAGAAGAACACTAAATATGACCAAATCTTCTGGGTCACATCACCCTCTGGTGGCTGCAAACTCTGTCGTGAAAATAATTTTCACCAATATTTCACAAATATGAATGCTTCAGAGATTAATGTTACTACATTCTGTTCTCCAGAAAATTTGATTTATCACACAGTGTAATTCTGAAATCAGAATAAGGTCAACTCATTTACCTTACAAAAACAAACAACTGTTTTAACAGTAAATTAAAATTTTTCTTGCTGCCTTTCTAAATCTGTGTCTGTTAATTTACATGTCAATATATTTTGTTATGGGCTGAGGTTGTACAGGTAGCTCTCCATTTATACAAAGTTCTCCCATGCTGTGAAAATCCATCTTGCTTCCCTTCTGTGTATCACCCAATAGTGGGGGTGCTGAAGTTTTCAGCTGTACCCTGAAACATCATTGTCTTCAATTTTACCTATCATTGGCAATTCTGTCCCTGCTAGCAGGTTGGTAGAGGTGCAGCTGGTCAGGTCTCTGCTCCCTTTCTGCTCAGTGAAGCAGAAGGGGCAGAAACCACGTTACTCTGTGTTTGTTTTGGTGATTTTGCAAAGTTAAAGATGGATAGAGTTTATTTCAGTCATTGTGCAGATCTGTCTATTGGCATAAATGGGAAATAAAATTAATATCTGAATAGTACAGTATTATTAAAGTATAAGAACAAGCATAAAGCAGACTAATTTACTCAGAATAAAGGCTCACAAACTCACGCTGAACTGCACGATCCTGTAACTGCAGCAGACTTGCACTTACCTCAAGGCACCACGTGAGCACAACACAAAGCACTCACGCAGTATGTGTTCATCCCTCCACCTATCACAGAAAAAGCCTACATAATTAGTTTACGGTAGTCCTGGATGACAGGGCAAAAAGAGGCTATCTTACCATTTTCTTGCTGTCAAGCACAAGTGAAAAGAATTATCCTAAAAAATGAGAAAGGTAAAGTTAATTACCACCAAATTTTAAAACATTTCTTCAAGCTCAGGCAATGCTCAGACTTAGAGAGGTAGTTCTCAAATAATAAATCATACAGCTAAGGACATTATTTTTATACAATTAACCAAAGCCTCATTCCCTGCCCTGGAATCAAATTTTCTCTTCTCTAATAATCCTGTGTGTTTGGGGCAGGTAGTGTGCCACAAGCTTGCATGTTTACACCGGTTCCCAGTGTGCACATTTAGAATGGCAACAAAGACGAGAAAAGTTACCTAATTAAAATTAAATTAAAAAAACACTACACACAAAAGCACCCTCAATATCAATATTCAGACAAATTAAAATCTGAATTAAGCACATAATCTGGATTGGTCTTTTTTTAGTAGTTAGGCACTCCAGCATTATCCAAAAAAAAAAAAAAGAAAAAAAAAAACAAGCAAAAAAAAATTGATTTTGAATGCATGTGCTTATGACATTTTCTGTTCCTTGAAACCACTTAATTCTGTGAGATGCATGCTTGCAATGATTTTTGTATTATTAAAATTATTGTTAACACCTTCTTCCATAAAAGTGAATATGACAACCTTAAATTTTTTTAACATTTCTAATAAATAGCTGTACCATTTTATACAGTGACTTTGTTTACCTGGTAACTTTATTTCTAGAAAAACAGTATTAAGCACATTTTAAAAATACATATTTCAAAAGGTTCACAACATTCACCTCTTCTAGTATTATTTCCTTCTGCAAAGGGAGTGAATTCAGAGGGAAAGAAAGGACTCCAGATTTCTCTGTTTCATTTCCATCAGCAACCTGAAAAATGTAAAAAGCAGTTGGGTATGCACACATGAAAGGTTTATCGTCTCTAGAACTTCTCCTACTAAGAAGACTAGTTCAGCTTACTGGTTCTATTAATTTCTTGTTCTAATTTCATTTGGGTTAATAGTAGCAGACAGAAGGAAAACTTACCTCTTCTGGTGATATGATATCCAGTCTTGTCTGGTCATTTATGATGCAGTGAAATATGATTATATGAATGCTGGGGCCAGAGTCCAGCAAAATCTTCTGGCTTCCTTCATGTGATCCTTTCACTGTAAATGTAAGTTCCAGGTCTAAACAGAGAGATAAGGAAAAGCAGAATTTTAACTATTACAAACAAACACACATAACTAATTTAAAAATCCAATCTGTGTTTGTTCTGCACACTTTTTGTTGGATTTCCCTTATACCACAATGGCTAAGTAGACTTTGGGTGGCCAAAACAGACTGAAAACTGATATAAAATACCTTGGTAAATCTGTATAAATAATCAATATGCAGAAATCACAGATTTTTTTAATACTATAGCTTGCTATTTGTTAGATACTTTCCATGAATAAATTAAACCAAGATTTGGATTTAAAAGGGTGTCAGTTTATAAGCATTTTGGATTATTCATGTGGAATAAAAGCCACTATTTGATGTCAGTCTGTTCTGGTTCACAGTATACATTTTACAGTATTAAGATTAATAGTCAAATAATTCTATAAACCCAAAACTCAAGCAGACTATTTGGCATGTGCACTCATATCACCAAAACTGAAACAACCTGAAGGCTGTGCGTCTTGTACAGAAAAACCTGTGTGTTTACAGAGAGATCATATGCTGTTCTCATGCAAGGTCAGGAACAAGAGATATGTAATTTTAGGTCACTAACCTTCCCTCCCCATGTTACATTTCAATCTGAAACTTCCTACAATGCAATTCATTGCTACCGTTTTCTTCACAGAGGTCAATTTCCTATTCATGAAGTAACTCAGAACAGTTGTGAGATTTTGAGATTTGCCCCAGCTTTACACAAGCTACTGTTCATTGGAATCAACTAAAAAACTAGTGAAGAATCCTGCTATATTTGTTAGAGCTACATTTTACAGACAAAGTACTGTTTTGGTGATTCTGTGGGAGGAGAATACTTTCCTGCAATTTGCAAAGACCCCTTTGATACAACTTTACCTTTAAAATTAAGTTTATTATTTTTGCTAAAGAACAAAAAAAAAGTCTCCTTCAGAACCCTAAATGTGCAGAAACTGTGTACATACTCAAACCCAAATAAAACATATGGGATAAGATTTCTACATGTTAATTTAGTTTTACGATAATTTTAAAAGATCCCACTTAGTTAGAAAAATTGGTTTTGAACAAACAATAAACAAAGAGAATTAACCTCATTTTTCCAAGACTTTCATTCTAGTATGTGTCTCTATTTTTGCATCAGTTTAAGATTTGCCTCATAGATAAATACTTGACAAACTTGAATTTTGACAGATACAATCTTTCTGCAAGGTGGGGCATGGCAAAACTAAGTATTATGTGACACAGAGCAATGTGCACAACGGATTATTAATTTTTTTCAACATCTGTTATAATGACTGAATAACAACACAAGAACAATAGGTTAATGAAGCAATAACCTCACTTGTGGATTGCTGCTTCAGCTTCCCCGTGTCCACTCTAACCTCCAAACAGGAAACCTCACGTGCCTGCAGCAAGAGAGGATAAATGATGATTGAGAGAAGTGTAAATGTCATTGCAAGTGATTCATACTGCTCCCGATCAACTCCTCTGGTTGATCAATGAGCAAGATAATTATTATCTATTAGTGTGTCTTCAGATAACACAAACGCAATAGCATTTCTTTGCAAAACTGAAATTAAAGAGGAACAACTCACAGCTGCTTGAGCTTGGAGAGACAGTTAAGCAAAGAAGATAAGCTCAATTCAAAATAATGAGCATATGGGACTATTTTTATGAGTATTGTAATACTTTCTCCATTAGCTCATGATAGGTTTGGGCCTATAGTTTATAGAAGAAAGTAGGTGGCAGTACTGGCTTTGGGACACAGGTCAAAGTTTCCAGTTAGAAATATGAACATTTGTTATTCAAACACATGAAAGATCATAATAAATATATATTTTACCACTAGTACTCCATTTGTAATAATGCCATCAGGATAGTCCAGACTGAAAAAAAAAAAGGAAATATAATGTCATGGGTGGGAAAACTCAGACAAACACTTGAGTCTATGATTAACACATTATTTGTTTTCCCCTCTGCTAGCTTTGACATTTCTGACTTTAACATTCTCACTCAAAGATACTTTAAAGCTTAGAATTAGATGATGACCTGAGTTGCCATTTTTCCCATCCACCCATGGTAGAACATGAAGTTGGATTTCTACTCCTGTGGTCTTACACATTTGCTTTAGTAAATTACGTAATGAATGTTGATATGCGACGTATGGAATTTGAGGACAGCTGGAGCTGTTAAATCCATCTTCATTGTTTTGAGTGTTACATTGTTTTACCCAAGGTTTTGTCCTACAAAAACTAATACAACTGCCTAGATTTCCACAACTTATAAAAAAACTACCATCATGGCAGAAGAAATTGTACTCATGTCTATGAAGTGACATGCAAATCACACTAGATTTTAATTGGTCACTATATGTATAGATGTGTTTCCACACCTAGGGACGGGGATGAACTCATATACTGCAGCCAATAATTTTTATATTCTAAAATATTTTTCCATCAGAAAAATCAGGCATTGTGTCATTAAAGATATCGTACAATTTACCATTTAATTAAATTACAAATGTAAGTTCATATAGTGTCTCAAGAACTCAGATTACTCCAAAGAGAATACATACATATGTAACTATAAGGATTGAGCACAGAGTCCCCATCCTGCTGTAGAGAGTTTGAGATGTTTATTCAGACTTTACAAGCTATGAATTACACATTTTGGGGTCTCATATAGTTCTATACTTGATGTACATATTTTATCTCAGCTGAAACCAGACAATACAATTCCTTTAAAATTAGATTAATTACATTGTTTTTATCCACTTAAATTGAAAATTTATCACAACTACTAGATTTCAGGATAAACACACATTATAGTATTCACTTAAAATTGCAAAGCTCATAAATAGTTTAAAGTTTCATTTCCAAGTCAGAGAAAAATATGAACTGGCTAAATACAGTACAGAACATTCAGTAAAAACTTTCCATTGAAAGAAAACATCAACAACAAAACCCAATCAAACACATGTCATCAAAAGAAACCCAGTTATACACTTCAAAATTTTGTAAGTTTTTTTTTGAAAATGTGTTTTAAAAGAGTTCGAAGAACATTGGTCAGGAATCAGTAAAAAAATACTCAGTGTCTCCACCTGCATATAGGTAAATGGGTTTAAGTACCACTCAAGGGTTTTTTAGACACAAATTTTTGTACTTAATTACTATTTTGTAGTATTACATGATATATGATGTCACCACCCTCAAAAAAATTCATTGAAAGAATTAGGGAAAGCAAGAAACGGCATGGTAGATATTAAAAGACCTCAGCCTGCATAGCCTGATGAAATGAAAGTGCAACGAGAGGTGAAGATCTCTTTATGGAGGTAAATATCCAGTAAAGTGTAATATTATTTGAGGTACTGGTATCAGCAAAGTATAAAGGTAGGAGGTTCAAGGCATGACCTTCAAACAGGGTGGGAGAACCTGCACTGTGGTACAGATCAGCGCAGAGCTTGGAAGGCTCCTGGGAAGAACCAGGACAACTCCGTCATTAAGGACCAACGTCAGAGGTGTCTCTATCAGGTTGTCACCACCGCTGCCACCACTCTAAGGAAGCCCAGCTGCTGTCACTTGTTAGTTACTTCTCACACTGCTCTTTTAACTTTTATATCCTGAATTTCAAGGCTTCTGCTGGTCACAGCATAAGAGAGATGCTTTTTTTTTTTTTTTTTTTTTAACCTGACGAGCCATACGCTTGTTTTAAGAAGAGCAAGGGCACTCATCTTTCTCTGAATCTTAGGAAATCAGCTGTGGCTAGAAACATAGCTGAGATGGGAGCAGAAGAGCTCAGGCTGGCAGGGACCTTTGAATATTTTGCCTATCTTTGGAGCACTAAATTACTTCCACTCACTAGGATTAGCTGATTTCTCTAACAACCAACCTGCTATTACACAGCCCTCATCACACATACTAATGCTCCTGTTCTCTCCTCCTTCAAAGTTTGTGAGCTGTGGCCTTTTTTTATTGCAGATCTCAGTTTCACTAGGAGAACTAAGAGCATATTATGACCTGTAGCAGGGAAAGATAAAAACAGAGACTCTGGGCATCCTTCCTTACTAAAGTTTGTTGAAAGAGTGCCTAAGGCTGCAGTGGATTATATGAGCACAGGGATCATTTCCCAACACCTGGTATACTTCAAACTACTGCCTTCTCCATTTTGGATTGTTCCTGACTTAAAATGAAGTGGGCAATGTTGTATGGGAACTTGCAGTCACACAGATTCTTATATTGCAGTTCTCATTTAGAATATACTTCTGTGCTCCATTTCACCCCCCAATCTGGATTTTTTGATACCTGTTTACGAAACCTGAATTCTTTCCAGTTGGATTCAGCTTTCTCTTTCTTTAGTAACTTCCATAATAATGCAGGCTACTTTTCTGAGCTTTCTGACAACCCAAGAGAAGCATGGGGAACGGTACTGTTTCAGCAAAGAAAGCTGTATTCTCCTCAAAGGCTCTTTCTCAACTTAAAACTTTTGCCTTCAGTGCTCCTCCACACACAAACAGTACATCTGGTCCCCAATGGATGGAGACTCAGCCTGAGGGCTTCTTGGCAGTGCCCAAACCAAATGGCTAGCATGATCTGCTGGTTCCCCCTTCATATGAGGGCAGTTTCTCAAAATAACACAGCAGAACTACAGAAAGAAAAAAAAAGACTTTTATTTTCTAAAAATCCTTCTTTTGCCATATTTCAATAATTAATATTTAACTTTTATACAGTTTTTTTGTACACTTATTTACATTTGTTTGTGTTAATTGGGCTCTGTTTTAAACATAGTCTTTCACATTTTGGAAAAAAAAAGGGAGAGGGAGCAGAGATGGAAGGTTGTGTAAGAGTAGTCCTTCATTCTTCTAAGAGTTGTCAGAGATGCACTTCCCCAGCTTGGGACATCTGAAAGATAAAAGAGGCCCAAAAGAAGATCAGCAGGTACAGCAAATACCCTGGGGCTCTCGGACCTTTCTTTGGAAACTCAAATTACCTTGCAGTTCAGCAGAAGCCTCTTTGCAGCCCCTCAGTGTTGGGTGTGGGCTTCAGAACAAGTCGGAGGGGAAGGGGATGTTGAGCGAGCGCAGCCACCTGCTCCAGCGGGACCCTGTCCCTGTGGCAACACGTATGGGCTCATTCTGGTGCTGGACCCTGCCAGTGGAGACACAGGGCACAAAGCCTGGGTTACCGCTGATAATCACCAGAAAAAAACCACAAAAAGCACTAAAGCACACGAACCAGCAGCCTGTGTACAACGGCCTTACCTTTTCTGTCACTGCTGCCCAAGTGCAGCAGCTCTCACGCCAGCTGGGCTCGTGTTATGGGCCCAGAAAACACTGGGCAGGTGTTTGCAATCCCTTGGCTCAGTTGCTGGTGAAAAGGCACCTGGAGGAAGGAGCACGCCTTCCTCTCTGTGTCGTTAGGATCAAACATCTGGCCCTCAGTGCCTGCCACTCTGCAGCAGCGAGGTAAGCACTTGCTGGGATTGCAGCAGTGGCGTAAGGGTGTGGCAAAACTAGGGAAGGTATTCATCTTGCAGTTGTGGAAACCCACTACCAAAATGAAGCTTTTCTTCCATGTTAAATAAAATATAATGGGAATAGATGCAGGAGCAAATTTTGTACAGCCCTCCAATGTATCGTGAGGTAATTTTTATAACGTCCTTTTTCATAAAAGTAATACAGAACAACATTTGCAGTGAGGTTATAGGCAAACAAAAACAGGAGTGGCAAAGTCACTATCGTAGGTAACCCAGGAAACTTTCTTGGCCTGGGGTTACACTTCGTTGTGATATTATTCATCTGAAATGCTGGAAAGAAGAAAGAACAAGCTAATGTAGTAAATTTTGCAGTTAGTAAAATCTAGAGTGAAGACAGGGAAGAAATTAAAAACTACAGATAAATAGTATTAGGAAAAAATGCTGGTGGGATTAATTATTAATTTCAGAAATAAACTGCCATATTACCCCCCAAAAGTACATTTTCATTGTTCCCATCACAGCACAAGATTTCTAGAAACTATCCCACATTCTTAGCTGTACTCCTTGTTATCAGAGGGCTCTTTCCCTCTGAAAATCATGTCTAATCTCTGTCAACTCTTTTCCTATCCAGCAATGACAAAAAACTTGCCAAAACCTGCTGAGCTTGTTCAACACAGCAGAGGTTGGTTTGCGTCCATAGCTTTCTGGTGACCCATCTCAACTATTTCACTTCAGTTGTTCAGCCCTTTCCAGGGCTCTCTAGTTTATCTATGCAATCTATTGTCTACAATTTTAGTGGACAAATCCTTTCATTAATTACTCCTGACACCACACATTCCAAACTGAGGGAAAAAACCCACTCTTTCTATATCCTGCCAAGATCACAATACTTCATCAATGGAGATGTGCTTAGGCCTTTATTCCAGACTCAGCTGATGGGCAGAACAGCATTGAGCACCACACAAATGCAAGAAATGCGAATGAGGGATAGTAGGGGAAAGGTTTATCTGCCTTCTGTCAGCAAGCCCATTTTCTCAGTCCTGCTGTGACCTTACAGGGACATTCCGTCACTTATAATGCATCTTGCCTTTGCATGTGGAGTTCTTCAGGCCACAACTATCACATTGGTCACTCAAGAACCACTCTAAGAATGCAAAGAAGTAGATCAGTTGCCTTCTTGCTGGAGCCACTGAGCCATGATTGTCATGCTTTTTTAAACCTCTTCCTTGAGACTGAAAAGGATCCTTTTCATTGGTACAGTTCCAACCATCATCTTCCAACCAGTAGAATTCCTACACAGACATCATTTGCAAAAATTGCACATTTCTGACTTTACTGAATACGACTCCAGGAGAAAAGCAGTTGTCTGCAAGGTCATTCAGAAGAGTTTGGCACAGAGATGATGGCACACATGCTCCACAACAAGTTCCAGCCTCCGTTCCCATATGCAAACCCATTTGTGCACAACATCCAAGCCAGACAACCTACCTGGACCTCCCTCATCAAAAGAGAGGATTATCAAGAGTATGATTCTATGTACCAACTCCATAAGCCATCCTGTAACTTGCAAAAGGAGGAGGACCCTAGACAGGATATTTGGGATGCCTACTGGAGCTTCCCCATTGCCATTACTGATGTTGTGACACTCCTGAGGTGTGACAGGCACCATTTGTCTTGATGCTGCTGGGCCTTTTGCCAGTTTTAGTGCACAGTAAACAACAAACAACTCATCTTGATGAGTCTCCATGAGCTGTAATAAGAGATTCTGAGACTCTTTTAGCTTTGACACCTTTTTTGTGTGCGAACACTGCAAGATCTTTCCTTCTCCATTCTTAACACTGAGCTACTGCGCTTTCACCAGCAAGTTCTTGTTTTCCTTGCTGTCAGGAATTCAAAGTGTCCACCCACACATCGTCCTGCCAGGCCTCCTGAAGTGCTCCAAATGCCTTCAGAAAGTTCCAGCAGTACCACCTAAAAGCAATACCTTCTCTAAAGTTGTTTTCATGACACATTCAGTCCAATAACATGGATTGAATGGGTAACAGAAATCCTTTCAAGTAGCTTCCTCAGAGTCATGAAGCATATTTTGGAAACAGATGAGAATGCTCCTGATCCTGCAACAGACTCCCTTTCCAGTTTGGGTGACAAGTTCCCAGATTCACAGCATGAATTACCTGAAACAAGCACATCCTCTAAGCAGTAAAACTCCACCAACAGCTTTCAAGCCTACCAAGTGAAGCTCCTGCTGCTCCTCCAGCTTTCCTGTTCCTCAGTCCTCAAACTCCCACAATGGTCTTTGGATCTTACTTTATGCAGAACATTTGGTTCCTTTCTCTACCACAGCTCCTCATGTGTAGCCAGATGAATTGAATAGATCAACCTACGGAAGTGCATTTTATAATGTTGTGGATTTGAAAAACCAGATTCCCCAAGAAGGGGGTAATTAAGGCATTTAGGCTTGCCACTCCTCCCAAGGGTCAAAACTTCCTGAATATTGTCATTATCCTCATACTTCTTTGTTTATCTCATTGATTCATTTTCTCAATGAGAAAAAAGAGAACAGGAAGAAGTTGGTGCCCAAGAGGCAGAATTCAAACAGGGAAAAATGACATTTCAGATATTGAAAATATAAAAATATGTATTCTGAAATTCCAGTTTACTAGATTTGAATGAAAACATCTAGATACTGCTTTTAGAGACTGCAGGTTTAAGAAGAAATATCACATGTGAACCAGCTTTTCAGACTATTTTTATACTGAAAATAACACTTTATTTAGAATTTAGGAATCTACTCACGTGTTCTGCAATGTGAACTCCACCTCCAGCTCCTCACGTGCCTGAAGAGAGGAGAAAAAAAAAAAAAGATTGATTGCTTATTTTTCTTTATACTTTTCATCATACCAGTTACATATAATTTTTTAATATAGGCATTTAGAATAGAATTTAGGAAAGTTCCCACAATATGAGAAAACCATAGTATCAACTGAAGATATTGAATTTTAAGATATTGAAAAGAAGCTGCTAAGACTATTTTTTTGAAATCTAAATGCTTCATAAGCATGCAGATGTAAGAACTGCTATTCTGCTAAAACAGCCATTTTTTCAGATTTCAATTCCCAACTCAAAAAGAATCAGCCGCCTTTCATACCATTACAGTTAAAAGGGGCTGAAAATTCAGGATTTATGCCAAGAGCCAACAACCATGCCTGAAATATTCAGAATTAAGACCCTGGATAACTAGTTCTACCTGGTTCCATACTAGATTTTTAGCATAGATATTTGATCTTAACAAAAGCTAGCATGGAGTGCTCATACACGGACTTTAATTCTTTCTTAGAATAGCAGCAAAGTACAGTTTGAATAGATGTTTCCTATAATGAAACACTGTAAAAGGATATACTGAGATGGAACGAGAGAATTTACTTTCATTCTCACCAATTCCATTGCTCACCTGTGGATTCAGCTGAAACTTCACGCGAACAGTACGTCCTACAGTGAGTTTATCTATGTCAAAGAGAACTGTGCAGAGTTCATCATCCCTGGTGACAGTGTCTTCATCACAGACCTTCAGCTCCAGCACGTTCTGCACAAAGAGGTTAAGAATATTGTGAAGTTATTACTGTATCTAAGAGCTCCATGAGGCAGAAAAATCTCAACACTAGGCTTTCTTTCCTTGCCCCTCCAGCTTTAGGGGAAGAAAGAAAAAAGGAGAAAGGGAAATAGAAAAGGGAAAAATATTTGGGATTATTAGATGTCACAAAACTCTAACTCTACAAACAAAAAGCACAGGCTTGTTTTATTTCTCCAGATAGATAAAATAAGCAAGTCATTGAGAACATTCATGAATTTGTGATAAAGAACTGCATTAAATGTTTCCACATTTATTTTATGGCCTTTAGGTCTAAGTGTATAAAACAGTCACAGGTACATAAAGAAGGTTTAAAGGATTTTCACAAGATCTAGAACTGAATGATTTTGCTGTTATTTTTATGTGATTTTTTTCTTGGGTTTCACTTGTATATGTCAAGATTCGAGATAGCATAGTAAGGCTGTATTCTGAAGGGCATTTAATTCCTTCTTATTGCAGTGTAGTAGGGGTTTAAGTAACAAATAACTGGAATAGAACAACACCAAGGAGAATGTAAGCAATAGGGTTTTTTCCTGAGAAGTCTTTAACATATTCAGTGTTTGAAACTAGCTATACATATATTGCTACATATACAGACATCAAATGGTGAAAAGAATTGTTGTTCCTTACCTTGACACGGCGGTCGATCTTGTAGCAGAAAGCTTCGTTCCAAACGGGGTTTTTGCTGTTCCTGATGGTCCTGGTCCGAACTTTCTCTGCTGAGGCAGTAGGCAGCCACAGTGTCACATAACAATCTGAAAGGGTGACTGTACAGGGAGAATATGAGCACAGTTAAAATGTATCCAGAGGAACAATTACTGCACAGTGCCCATTTAACCCTAATCAGACAAAGATAGCATAGTTGGGGCTTTCTTGCTAAAATAGACATGATTAGGAGTAAACAACACAATGAAGCACTTACAAGAAAACAGAGATATCCTCACACATTTGCCATGTCTATTTTTACCTTTTTATTCTTACAGTCAGTCATACTTATTCTTTTTTTAATATGTTACTTTGTATTTGAAATTGCACTGTTCTCCACATACAGTACATGTTGCATTTAGCTTTATCTTCATGATTATCCAAAAGGCTGGGACAGGCAACACACCTCACAACCTTCAATCTCGGCTATAGAGAGACTTGCTTTCTGTTATTTCTTCCCCAGATTTGATACTTTAACTAAATGAAAACCTTTGTTAAAGTGCTGGCTTCAGGGAAGAACAGTAAAATTTTTTTTTGACAAAAAGTGTTCTCCTATCATAGCTGAAAATTTTGATTTCCGTATCACAAATCACAATGTGCCAATTCCAATGTCATTCATATATTTGATGAAGTTTTCAGAAGTTGTGTCTTTCACAGCAGTTATTTCAGAAAACAAAATCAGTTTCATCACCACAAATAAATTGCTGTTTGTTCAATTCCTTCCTACTACTCTGTCTGCAGACTGGAAAGATTCTGCCGTCACTCCTGCCTGGAGAAGGAAGCCATGAGTGCCAATGAAGACATCAGCTTTTCCTGTAGGCTGAGTCCTCAGGTTTGGAGGGAGAACTCCAGGGAGTGAGACTTAACAGAAGCATGACACAGGCACTGATGGCCTTTCTCTCACACCTGTGATGCAATCTCCCTATTTCATATTAGCAGTGCTCAACCAGTCACCTGGTTCTTACACCAACCTTGTGAGTCAGAGGAGGCCAAATAATTCAGCTCATAGTCAATCCCTGCATCATGCTTGAAACTTGTAACAGTGTTATTACATCATATTAAGAACAATTACTTCATGTATTTCCTCTGTATCTTTCAGTGACAGCTACAGATTTAGGTTTTCCTAACAGCCAAGCTGTGCCTTTATTGTGTAGTGAACCATGCTATCACAATCAGTAAAATCTGGACAGGGACTGTGGGAAGGAAAGCATTTCCAGAAAGCAGCCTAAGCCACACCTGATCAGAAGGATCTGACTGATCAGATGTTCAGCAGAAACACAAATGCAAATGATTAATGGTGATTAAATGCTACTGCTTCCATTTTCAAAGAGCATGAGACACACTTGTAATTCACAGTAGCATCATAACGATTATGCAAGTAATTATATTGAGAAAACTTGAATTTCTTGTAACTGTTCAAGACCATCCCCCACCCCAGATGGGGCTTTAATCAACCTGGTGCAGTGGAAGGTGTCCCTGCCCAAGGCCAGGGGGTCAGAACAAATTCATCTTTAAGGTCCTTTCCAACCCAAACCATTTAATGATTCTGTGCCTTGCCCAAGATCCCATAATGCAGTCAAAGTCAGGGTCCAAAACATAGTTCTAGATTTTCAGGCCTATACTCAGATCTATTAAAATTATCTTGTTCTGAAACATCAGTAGGGAGGAATGCTTT
Organism: Dasyornis broadbenti; assembly: GCA_013397935.1. NCBI lineage: Eukaryota > Metazoa > Chordata > Aves > Passeriformes > Dasyornithidae > Dasyornis > Dasyornis broadbenti. The sequence goes on from VZRN01006117.1 coordinate 678,460, forward strand.
TAAGGCATTTTTATTTTTCACTGGTGAAGTAAATAAGAACATGAGAGTCCATGAACAAGAAGAAAGGTTCACTTCAATAAAAAAAGCACAAACATTTCAACAAAGAGAACATACATGGAAACAAAATAAAGTGGCATAGGGAACACCAAGATTTAACCAGTAAAATTGGAAAGCTGAAGTGGAGGACATAAATATTGACTCAGAATTGTAACAAGCATCATACTTTACCATAAGAAACAGGCAGAAAAGGGACATTTTGCCACAGCTGAAAATACTGAGATTTCAAGGAAAACTAGCTGAAATGCTTGCCTTTTTGATGCCTCAGAAAAGGTAAACACTGCATGAAAAAGGCATTGTGGACAAAAAAATGGGCAGGTTTTTCACAATAACATCAGTTTCTTCAGACAATAAATTTTCTGTTAAGAAAATATTCTTGCTGAAAAGCTTACAAATCTCTCTGCGAGATACACTTTAAACAAATTACTGGGATGCCCAGGTTGTGAATTTAGGGCATCTCAAGGGAAGACACGATATTCCTCTGCTTTTGAGACCAGAACACCAAGTAAGAAAGCCATATGGTACGGCAGACATGCCAACAGGTTTAGCAAAAAAGGTTTCGTAATTCACTGTGATAAGGAGCGACTGTGAGCACGTTGCACTGAGAAGGATAGCCACATGGAAGTGAAACAAAAGCAGGCAGTACAGAAGTACAGGAATACAGAAATGCACACTCAGTTGTTCATGTGGGTTTGCAGATAGGATTGCAATGGTGGCCACGTCAGCTCACATATTTCATTGGTGCAAAACACCATTTATACATGTGAAAATTTGGATTTTGATAAATAAAAAGTTGTGCATACAACTATATTCTCAAAGAATGTGTGCTTCTGTACATAAAAATAGGTCTTTAATCTCTGTGAAATCCTTAACTTTACAACTTACAAGGTGCTCTCAGTTTGTTTAGTGAACCAAAGGAAAAAGAGAAATAAGTACAGTAGTACTACATTGTGAGAGATGCATAAGAAACCCAGAATACCACATGTAAGTGCAGCAGAGATTCATTCCCTGATAGTAATCAGTCATTCAAAAATATTGTTGTTAAGCACAACTTCCATGTGATCTAACCACATCCCTCCTGCCAGAAACCACCAAATCCAATCTCTGATAAGTTTTCCCTCTACTTTTGACCCATCACACAAGTTAAAATCTCAAAATATAAATTGCATTAACTAATATTTTCTTAGAAACTATGATGTGCTGCATGAAATTCTGAGTGTACCAAGAGAAAATTGATTTTGAGCCATGTTCAGCATGATTTTGGAAACATAGTCTGGACTTTTTCTTTTTGTGTTATATCTTTTAGATTTATTCATGTGATCTTTAGACTTGAATTTTCTTATTCTCTTTGTCTTTATTTTACCTTTTTCTTTCATGCCTTTCCAACCTCTTTAAACAGGTTTCACCATTTACATTTCTCCATTAAAGTAAGTAATTGGCCTAATTGCATATTGAAAGGCACCTGAACAAGTATCAGTGCACCTAGAAGAGTGGGTTATTGAGGAGCCACATCTGTGGAATGGAAATTGTGAGGAAGATCTTCAATGAATTGGAAAATTCAGAATTAAAGCAGTCCCTCCCCTGGGTGAGTCAGTGTCAGATGTAAACAGTGAACAAGCTGTTCTTTCCATCTTTTTCAAGTCTGATTCTCCCACTGAGAATTATTGATATTAAATTTGCTATCACACACTCTGGTTCAACAAGCTGATGCCCACTAGTCTGCAGAGGCAGAGAGGGTGAATTCTTACAGGGCTTCCTCAACTGGATGTCATTAGACTCCGTAGACTTCCCTACAGTAGAGATTTCTTCTATCCTGGGCTCTTCTCACTATTATCCTGTTATCCTGTTATGTTATCTGGCTATAGCATTTTTCTTTTGTAATCTCTATTCTAGATATCCTTTTCTCACTTCCCCTCACTATGTCTCACTTAAACTTCTGTCAAGCTCTCAGAGTAGCGCTCTGTTAATCTTTTTTCTGACTTTTGAACTATTCCATTCTGTAGATTAAATGAATTCCAAAACATTGGATTTTATCATCACCTCCAGCATATGTACAAGTTCTGTAGAAGTAATAGAATGTTCTTGCTTGGACTTCTGGTGTTTTAATAGGCTTTCCTGCTCCTGCTGATTTTACATCTCCATTACCAGCTCTCTCCTTTCTTCGATCCAGAAATTTTGTATGAAATACTCAGGTTTCTTAATTAAAAATACAAGGATTTTCACTGTTTACAGAGCAGACCTCAGATAAGCAGCTAAGTCCGATATCAGAAGGGCAGGAGATACATCTCATACAGTAAGCTATGAAAAAAAGAGTTTAAATGCATCACCTTGCTTGAGTCAGTCCCCTTCAATTTAAGAGGAGAAAACAATGCTTCAGTATCAAAATAAAAAAAAAATTCTTGCAAACTTACAGCAATCCATGTTTTTACTCCTACACAATTTGAGAACAATAACATTGTCCAAATATTTTCTTATAAATGTTGTAAGAACCATCCAACAGTAGTAAAAGTACTCACGCAAATCTGCCTTCCGGACATTCCTCACTCTCAGTACTTTTACAGTGAGTAAGTTGAAAGGCGATACTGGTGCCTGCACAAAAATTCAGAATAGGAAAAAAGGAAAAAAAAAGATGACATTATTATTGTAGTCTATAGTCACGGACTACTGTAACCCTGAAGTTCTAAGGACATAGACAGAACAAGGTCTCAAGGTTGAACTAATACCATTAATCAAACCAAGTGGAATAGTAAAAAAATCTGTAAAAACTTGTCACACAGAACTTTCTTCAGGCCAGAAATAGAAGCAAAATATCTCAAAACCACCTGAGCTGACAATAGGTGCCAGGAGTTTGATTTGATAAACATCACTTCTATCATTGCTCCCCTATTATCACAAAAAACACCCCTAGAGCACATGTGTGGGTGTCCTCACGTCTTACACAGCACTGCCTGCAGTGGAACAGATTGTCTCTGGGACACCAAATACTGTCACAGCAGCTGTGAAAGCAGAGCTAAGTGTCTACCATGAGCCACCACAAGCTCCCACACCAGCACAAGCTCCCACACATAGCCAAAAATGCCAGAAATGCAGCTAACAGTGATGAGATACTGCTCATGAAGACTCTGGTGGACCTCTGATCTTCAGCTCTGATCTCCAGCAGAAAGCTATAAAAATCATCCCAGAGCTGATCATGGAAATTTACTCGTAACTCTGCTAGGTATCAGAAACCTTGGATGCAGAGATACTAAGTCTGTAATAACTCATAACTTCATGGCTCATACTAATGAGTCTTCATATTCCTCAGGATATAAATGAACCCTTTCCCCATTTCACCTTGGAGATAACTGCTTAACATCTTACTCTCTCTCACACGCTACTGTCTCCTCTATTTCATATATACCATTTCCTTTTAAAATCAATGTGTGTACAGATATCGTTTCTCTCAACACTTGTTCAAATTCGTAATCAGGTTTGCACTTCCATTCTAGAACAGAAACTGGTTTTATTGTACCCAAAATCTTATCTAATCTTGCTGTCTGTACCTGTTGGTAAGAACAAGGTACTAATACAGACTGGGGAAAGAGATGCTGAATGCAGCCCTGCAGAAATGGACCTGGGGATCCTGGTCAATGGCAAGTTGAACGTGAGCCAGCAGTGCCCTGGCAGCCAGGAGGGCCAAGTGCGTCCTGGGGGTAATCAGGCACAGCATCGCCAGCTGGGCAAGGGAGGGGATTGTCCTGCTCTGCTCTGTGCTGGGGTGGCCTCACCTGCAGTCCTGTGTGCAATCTTGGGTGCTACAATATAAAAAGGACATTAAACTACTAGAGAGCATCCAAAGGAGGGCCACAAGGATGATGAAGGGCCTGGAAGGGAAGCCGTAGTGGAGTGGCTGAGGTCACTTGGCTTCTTCAGCCTGGAGGAGACTGAGGGGAGACCTCATTGCAGTCTGCAACCTCCTCGTGAGAGGAAAAGGAAGGACAGGCACTGATCTCTTCTCTCTGGTGACCAGTGACAGGACCCAAGGGAAAGGCCTGAAGTTGTGTCAGGGGAGGTTTAGGATGGGTATTAGAAAAAGATTTTTCACCCAGACAGTGGTTGGGCACTGAAACAGGCTCTCCAGGGAAGTGGTCACAGCACCAAGCCTGACACAGTTCAAGACGTGTTTGTACAATGCTCTCAGGCACGTGTGACTCTTGGGAATGGTGCTGTGCAGGGCCAGGGGTTGGACTCCAATGATCTTTGTGGGTCTCTTCCAACTCAGAATATTCTATAACTCTAACCCTACCCATAAACAATCTCACTCTTGTTCTCATATATGTACTATACCTTTAAGAAGTTAATACAATGTCCTAACACAAACACAGCGTGTATTGCTTAATACAGGCATCACAAATGCCTGTATTAATCATAAAGAAGCAAAAGTAAAAATTATATATTGATGTTCACTAAGAAAATGTACCTTGCTATTATTTCCTTCATACAGACTATACATTTTGCTGAACCATTTTTCTTTCCAGCAGTATCACGAGGCTGATCCTGAAGTGCTTCACAATGCTTTGCCAGAGTGTCAAGCAACTGGGACCATGATATGACAATGGACAATAACACAATGTAATGAAGAAGGTCCTTGTCCTCACCAGTGAAAACCTCAGCACCTCTGAAAAGGCAGCGAGGAAGACAAACCTCCAAGAAATAACCTGAGTAATCCCCAGAGTATCCTCTTGCATTTCCCTTTGAGCTGACAAGGGGCTTGAAGATGCAGAACTGAAGGGCAGTGAGACAGCAACAGGAGGGTCAGAGCAGTCACTGCTATGGGCACATTTGTTCTACATTATCTCACCTGTCCAGACTCTCACACAGGCCACAGTTTTATGGAGCACATTTTGCAAGCCCTTGAATTGTCACATGTGGGACATTTCAGTTGTCTCAAAGATTATATCACACCTCTATCTGCTCTATTGTTCCAAATATGTCCACAGAGGATAACTTGAATAGACACAGCTTGAAAAACAGAAGTTCTTGGGCGAGGTGGGGGGAAGGATTACAGCCTCCAATAAAAGCAACCAAAAGAAATCCTGCCCCGACTATACAGGTGAAGTGCTACAAATACTTTTCCATATGCATTAAGTAGAAAGGGGTAAAAGAGAGAAGCCCTCCCAGACACAAGCCAAGGCTTGTCAATCCCTGACAAATCTACTGACACGTTTGTTACATTTATGCTTGGTCCCTACTTTCCTCATCTTATAAATTGTAAAAGTTTTTGACCTCAGACGTGTTATTTCAGAAGATGTGGAGCATACCTTTTATCCAGAAAGAAGTAGATTTGCATCCTTGAATACAGAAGAATGGACTTAAGCAGAAGTTCCCCATGCCATGGAATTGCTGATAATTACTGGACTTGACACCATTTTAAAGGAATAACCTTGGCACTGTTCTTTGAAAACAAGAATCTAGACCTTTACTTAGTGAATCTCAAGTAGATAGTGATATTTCCCTGTAGCCAAATGCCACACAGAAATAGGAATTATCAAAGTTGTTTCTGTTCCCAGCTGTCCCTGTTACCTGGATGTACCATGTAAACAATTCCCTGCTCAACTCTTATAATTCTATTCTGGTGTCTCTTACTCTCCAAACTTACGGAATCAATCCTCAGTGCTTCAGTCTGGGTTGTGGAGTCCATTCCCATACTGGAGTCTTGGAAGTCAGACCTTAGAGCTCCTAACTTTTAGGTGCCTGAATGCTTCACCAAGTGTAGCTGTCAGCGACTTATTCAAAGTCACACAGGAAAACTTGTCCTGAACTGGATAATCTGCTGGCAATTGGCAAGGACTTCCACTTTAATGTGATGATGTCCATATCACAGGCTGGGTAAGTTCTGAGGCCAGAAGCCTCCCAGGTCAGTTATTACACACACTTCAACTTTCAGCTTCTATATTTATTTCGTCTGAGACATGATTCTTACCTCATAAACCGGAAACACAAGCCAGGCATTTTAATAATCACTTTTGAAACTACTTAAATATATGAGGCTGCAAATGCGGGACTTGGTCACACTGTCCTACGTCAGATGAAAATTCAATTAAGTCCTGTGGCACACTTGTGCAATCCTCACATATCTAGTCCAAGGGAAGTCAATAGGAGTGTTCACATACATGAACCCATATGAATGGGTTATATAACTGGTCTCTAAAAGCATTCTGTTCTAGTAAAATTCCAGGCTTAAAAGTCTCTCATAGAATTTTTTCTTGAGATGAGAGTGAAATTCACACTACATTTTCAAGTTGCATCAAGAGAAAAGGTAGTTTCAAAGTGTGTAACTATTCGGAGCAGAGCACTCTTCCCTAAACTTTCTCATTGATAAGGAATAGAAATCTCGTCACTACTTTAAAAACTATGAAAACCAACAAAAAAAATCACTCACCCCGTCAGAAAGAGTGGCAGAGCTTTAAAACACAGATCACTACCTTGCTTCTTACCTGGGTCAGGTATGTGGCACCTTTTAACTTCAAAGAGTTTTGGAGCCACAAAGGCAAGCAGGATTTCATTACTTTACTGTGTCTACCCCCTCAGGCAAGGTCAAATGCATAAGAAACACTTTTCCTTGTACTGCTATTTTTTATTTATTTCACCCACGTTAAAATACCCCATCGCTGGGGCTTATTAAGTCGGTAGAAGTTGCTAAGTTTGTTTCACAATAAAAACAAATGGAGCAGCACTGATCCAATGGTTACTTCTTTCCAAAAGCTATGCAAAATTTCTGTGGTTTCAGACTCCAATTTTCGTGTGGGGTTTTTTTTTTTCTCTTTCTGTTTGCAGCTCCACAGCTGGACCTGTGTGTTAGAATGAATCCAAATCTTATTATAGAAACCGGGTCAAGTATTTTCATAGTTCAACATCGTTTCTGTCCTCAAGACCACACTGACCTTTATCAATTTGATATGGTACAGTAATTTGGGTGATCTAAAAAGTGTTACTTTTTTTGATTTTCAGCATAAGGGTTCTACCAAAATTTTGTCACCAACTATTTTACATATTCTTTTTAATTTATATAGCCTCTCAAATGGAAATCCCACACATCCTATCGGTTGCCCTGAAACTGACTCTGACAGTGAAAATTCATTTCCTTAACTGAGCCACTGAGTAACAAAAACCAATTCAGGTATACTAAACTTATATACTTATCATAAATACCAACTTTCATGGAGGGGAAAAAAAAATAGGAAAAAAAAGGAAAAAAGTTCAAGTCCTTCCTGAATTTTACCTTTGTGAATCTCGGAGATTCAGGGCAGAAAGAAGGGGCTCTGGGTCCTACTGTAAATTGTAAGCACCATATTCAGGTCAGTTCTGCCACCCTAAATACCCTAAAGATAAGAGGAACAATCTAAAGCCATGCAACTGTACAGGTCTCACACCTAGGGACCTACTAACAATGCAAAAAGCACGAAGGATAAAAAAAAAAAGACTGATCCTCTAAAAACAGGCTAGGACTCAGAAAAACAATTGTTATGATTCTAGCATACCTCTTAGGGCTGCAAGGCTATACACAGAGACCTAAACATCATTTTAAAAGCTATTTTTTGAAGAAATTTTGCAAAGTCTTTACCACAGCATTTCACTTTGAACAGAGAAAATAAGTGGCTCTCAGGCACAAACAAGCATCAGATACTATCAATAACAGCAAACCTTGACAAGGCAGACTGAATTTACCACTATTTAAAAGATTCTCTGTATCACTGAATTCCCTATGTGGATGCAAAGCTGGGAAAGTCCCACATCACTGAAGGAGGGGCAAAAGCCCATCTTGCAGACTACAGGTCCCCAGAGAGTTGCAACTGGTACTGGCAGCCACAAACCAACTGCAAGTGAGAGAAAACAGCCCCATCCTGCTGCCACTGGCGTTGTTCCCATTCACTGGCTCATAGCAGCTTATCTGATATATTTTCCTTTATGCTAATACCTCTTAACATAAATGTCTGTTAATTGCGCATGGAGTTTTCATTTGCCTGTGCAAAGAATTCGTCCTCAATCCAGCCTTCACAAAATACCTTTTGCTCTTTTTTCACCTCCAGAGAAGTTTGGGCACTACTCCCACTCTTACCAGGCTGATAAGATCAGGCTTGCCAGGAGGCTGAACACAACACTTTTTTTTCCACAGTTTTGCCTGTAAACACCGCGCTGCACAGAGAATTGCGAGCTCTAGGACAGATCATTACACTGCAAGGAAAGGCTACAAGGAATACCAGAGCACTAAAAACAATTGAAAGACCCATTTAAAATTCTTCTTATATAGGAATAAAGTATAAGGAAATGGGAATATTTCACCCAAAGAAATCGAAACACAAAAGAAAGGAGGAATTAAAAAATTAATATAGGTGAAGTGCAAACAAGCCCAAATACAGTGCAACACTAAGCATCAGACACCAACAGAGGCCAGACTATTTAGAGCTTATGGAAAGCCATGGCAAAACTTCATCCACAGAGCTGAAGTCACAGCTCAGCTCTTCAACACTCAGTAAACTTTGCAACACAGTTTTCCCCCGAGCCATTGAATTCCTAAAATTTTTTCTGGTGATCTACATTCAGCACTGGACAGCATTTAATGAAGGGCCAGCTAATTGCTACCTACCGTTCTCACCGCTGGTGCTGAGGTGCCCGTAAAAGTCTAGGAAAAACAACACAAGGCAAAGTTAAGAAAACTAAACTACATGTTAAATGCTTACTTTAGGCTGACATTTTAAAACATGTCCCATTCAAAGACATATTTAGAGCTATGCTCTTTAACAACATCATTAGATGCTTTACCAGCCACCATCACAACTCTCTGCCAGCTTCTTATTTCCTTGACATAAAGCCTTTTTTTTGGTAAGGAAGCAAAATAAACAACATTGTTAGCCCTAAAATGCAGCTTGAAAATGCAGGCGTGCCATGATGTTCTGTAAAGGCCTAGACTAGTAAAGCCATCCTTTCAACAAGATCTGAGGAACAGCAAACTCGATTTCTCTGGATTGCCCACACAACTCAAACCACTTGTTCTCCTCTGTGACCAACTTCACTGGAATATCAGACAATTTTACCCACTTTACACTTGCTATCACCTTCTTTTGCTTACCTCACTTGTACTTAAATTTGATCCCATTGCAGCCCCAGTTGCATGTAAGTCCAATGTTAAGTTACTGAGTCGTACAGCTGGCAGGAACTCCTCATGCAGGTTAGGGGTGGAGGAATAGGGATTTTATGACGAGGTTCTCCTGCCCCACCCCCTGATTATTTCCAGTCATTAGGCAGTCCCCTCCCTGCTTCCTGCAGCCTATTGGAGCACCTCAACTGAGTCAGCAGAATGAAGAGCAATTCCTTTTCTACCCACTGTGAAGTTCGGGGAGGATGCTGAAGCGCCTTTCTGCCCAGGCATTGCTCACTTGAAATACTACTGGTAATGAAAAGTTTGCCATTTTTGCAACAGCTCTAACCCCCAAACAATGTGCTTCTGACTAATCAAATCACAGCTCTCGGAGTATCTCTACACTGCCACCATCATGCTGTAGGGTAGTAGAGAGAGATGTCAACAGCTTCTTTCCAAACCAGAAACTCAAATACCTGTAGCAGTCTTCCTGCAGCAGAGCAGTTCAGGTAAATAAGTCCTGCAGTTCAGCAAGAGGACTCCACTGTGATTCTACAACTGACTGCTCTCTGACATCTCTGTGCTACATTTAGCAACCTCAACATACGCTCAGTATTCTTTGCCTGGATATTTATTGTATATACAGGAAAGCTAATCCATGTCCAGAAATCTTGCAGTTTGAAATTAAATCAAACAAGAGGGAAGGGAGGAGCTATAACAGCAGGTGAAACTTGGGAGTGGAAGGGTGAGGCAGAAGAGAGGGTTGTACTCTCCTGCGTGGGCACAGGGAGCACAGCAGTTCACCCATCCTCGGAGCTTACTTCAAAGGGATCTGTGTGTGCTGGCTCTCACAGCAAGCCCAGCAGATACCTTGTGGGAAACTCCAGGAACAAAACCCTCCCTGACAGCTCTTCACCCCAACGTGCAGTGACTCACGGCCTGTAAAGTGTATTGGAGCAGCCCTAAACTAGCACACATGTGCAGGCTGGTAGATTTTGGAGCATGCAAGATCAGACTCTGGCACTGCCAGACTCTTTCTGGCCTCGCTGACTGATGAGAAGCAGCAAGTACTCACTCTTGCATCATGAAATTGAAGTTATTATTTTAAATCAATCTTATTTATATTGGCGTTTAATTCACTTGATGCAGGCAAAGAAAGTAACCTTTGCAAACTGCAGTGCTGTCACCTAACTGCATCCCCCTGTGGAGTGGGGGCTGGTATCAAAATAATTCTGTACAGAGGAAGAGAAGAAGTGTTATCCAAGGAACATTGCTAGAGTAAAATCCTCTTTTTACATGCAAGTTGCTTCCTTCTATGTTGATTACTGTGTGATATATATATGATGCCTCTTCTGAGGATCTTACTCAAAATATGCAGTGGTACTCTCTGGTGGTTTCCATCTTAAGTATTTAATGGTTAGCTGCTTTCTCCATAGGCACACTTTACACTGCCTTCTCAGAATCAAAGGAAAATGGCTCTTAAACGTGAGTCTGCAGCACCTGAAATGCTCCTTGAAGGATCAACCAAAAGACACTTCCAATGAGCATGTGAATCTCTACCCCAAAGACAAAATTTCTCCTGTAACTTCTGTCTTTATTACTTTATATTTGTGTTAAATACTTAGGCACAAATTCAGGTGGGGCAGTCACAGCTGAGAATAATTTACTTGCACTCTCGCAAAATTAGTTTTTCCAGCTTCTGAAAGGAGAATGCTTCCCTGGAAATATTCCAGTATTCAAATTTAAAGTAGGAATGTGTTTTCATTAAAAACATCTGCAAAACATCCTCTATCAAAGGAAAGAGGGTAGTCTATCCAGCACAACTTCCCCAAATTGTCCCAGCAGATATATACACACCTATACACATTTGTACCATCCCAGCTGTTTCACAGCCAATACAAGATTCACTGACAGTACATTCTCTCATCCACACTGTTTTTAAGATCCATAAATGAGACAGCTAATAAAATTTCACAACTAATAAAATTATTCCAGAGTCAGTGCATCTTACACACTGAATAGTTCTGATGTTCAGACTATATTTTCCTCATCTCAAAATAATATCATTGCCATACCCAAGACAATAATTTTCCCTCTACATAAGTCTCCCTCTCCTGCTCATGACCACCATCAAGTTTTGTAGCTGATGTTGTCTCCCTTAACCACTACCTGTCCAAGTCATGCAAGAAGGCTTTGGCATACAGTCTCTTTTAAAGATTTGGATCTTTGTGCCAGTCAAGAATAACAATCTCAACACTTTCTCTCATTCATGCAGTGAATACATGATAGAACTAAGCACTGCATGCTCATAACACCTGTCCTGGTGTTAAGGACTTGTGTGGTAAGTCCTGGTCAGCACTGAGAAAACTTGATGGTTTATTCACTGGTGTCTAATACTACACCATCTGCTTAAAATAAAAAATCATGAACTTGCAGTTTGTCCCACACGATTTTTAGAGGTAGAAATGTGTCCCTAGGACTGTAATTTCAAAATGCTAACTGCTTCCAAGGTCATGTATCGTGTTGGGCTTTTTGCATTTTTCATTAGTTCTTCCACGATTCAAGGACAATTTCAAAGAGCCATAAAGCATGCATTAAACAAATTAATGTCTAAAGTTACCCAAAGTCTGAAGAGCCATATATTGGCTCTTTTTAGCAATCACACTTCCTCGGTAATAATTTTCAATTGCCAGTGATCTTCATGTACATACTACTTACACTCTTTCTTTACTTCTTAAAGATTAGAGAGACTATGTAACTGATGAGGGAACACTCAGCAGTCTCTTTTTGAGCAATAGCAAGGAGAGTAAAAAGGAAGATGCAATTTTCCTCTGCTTTTCATGCACTTTGCAGTGCACATTTACTTGCACGTGAATTTTCATCTGTGTATTAATTAAGACACAGTGGATAAATATCATTCTGATCTGAGGCAGTCTAAAGTCATCTAAACTGGCCTGCTGCAAGAACTAGTTTCCCCAACATGACATTCAGATAATTGTATATCAAACGGAATAGGTTGCAGGTAGGAATAACAGCTGCTTTCAATACCCCACAATTACTTTATATTCCACTTTGTCACCTTCTGATAATCCAGGACTACAGAAATGTATGACTAATGGGGGACTTCATCTTATTGCAAGAGACCAGTATCCTTGTACACCCTTGGGATGTCGATGGGAGTGGTCATCATTTACACACCCTGAATAAAATAAGAAGGTTAAATATTCAAAACACATGCTAGAGGTGTTAAAAAATGATAGCCAGATGTCACATTAGAAAATAATTACTCAGTATTAACAAATTAAGCAAATTAACAAACGTGGTGTCAGATCTCTAGCTGGGGATTTTCCCTGGGCATTGTCTTTCAGTTTGTTTTGCTTGGTTTTTTATAATGTTTCCACAAGCTCCAAACTACAAAGACCTCATCCTGCCAGTCAAACAAGAGCAAGCAGTCAAATTCCAGTTACGCTAAGGACCTAAGCTCAAAAATCTCCACAGTCAAGATTTACCATGAAAGGAAAGTGTCACTTTCCTTCCCCATGGTGTCAGATTTCAGACTCTGAAAAACTGAACTGACACTAATTTTAACCAACTCTTTGACATAAAAAGAATAATAAAACAACAAACAAAACCACCTAAACCCAAAACCAAACAAGGACACCACCACCTTTCCCCCCATATATATACACACACATATATATAATGTTCACATTAACATGCTGGCATTTTATTTTCATGTTTCTACATACCACACCTTCAAAACACATGTTCTACAATATTCTTGATATTTTGGAAGATTAAAAAAANAGACTTTTCCCAGTTATGCCCCAAATTATCTGGTCCATTAAAAAAAAAAAAAAAAATCACATTAGATACAAAAAGGGATTTCCTGAGAAAGTACTAATGGAGAAGATGGCAGAGGCTGAAAAAAGATTTATCATCCATTTATAAGCAGGAGAAAACTTCAATCTGAATCTGCGATTGGATTAATGAGAATGAAAGGTACAAACTCAATCACCGGAGAGAGAGATCACACTAGCTGAAGGGTGGGGGATTGTGTTTTTGCTTAAGACGCTATTCTGATTATGACATATATGAAGGAGGACTTCTGGTTTCAAAAGACTATTGAGAAACTGCATTAAAACAGTTCCACATGCCCTTGATATGTTTTGGAGAGATAAAAATCTCGCTTCTCCTACTCACTCACATGAAGTAATTGTGCTGCTTTACCTTTCAAAAATCATCACTAAAGTGTTGGCCCATCTGTTAACATATGCAACCCTGCCTTCTCATTTGTTGCAACAGCATTTCAAATGCAATTCTCATCTCAAAAAGGAGCAGCTCAAAACCTGTATCTCTGCCTCTCCCTGTGCTCTGTAGATCTGAGCATCCAACACCACCTCTCTTCACCTCTGCAGGAGCCCTTGGAGGTTGCCTGACCTTTCCAGGTTCATTGCGACGCTTCAGGCGCTGTTCAAGCAGCTATTTCACTTCCCCAACCCCATCAGACCACAGGGGTCAGGAATACCAGCACCAGCCTGTGTCAGCTAATTACCCAGTAATTAGGCAAGACACATAGCCCAGGACCTTTACAGGGAAATCTAGAGCCAATTTCAATCTGAACCAATTCTCAGAATATCAGGAAGTCACCTCATGTTACCAGCTAATTAAAGGGGTATCTTCTCCTGCAGTCAGCCTGAGAGATGTTTGGAGCCCTAATAGACTCTACGAAGATTCACAGCTAATTGCTTCCATGATCATGACAATACACTTAGCAGAGCTTGTGTGACAGGTCCCAAACAGATGTTTTTAAAAAAACAAAAAAAAAAAAAAAAAAAAAAAAAAAAAACAAAGAACCCACATTGTTGCTGACCTACCTGGATCATAAATAGAACAATTACATCAATGCTGAATCACTTGGAAAAATCCAGCTGATATGTCACTAAGCCTCAGCTCCATCCTTAAAAAATACCACCAGTATTATTGAATGTGTCTCCATTGTTATTTTCAATGATTAGCTGGCAAGCCACTCAAACAAACATCGCTTCCCCTGTCCTTTTATGCTACCTTTCACCACCACATCACGGCCAAGATTCTGAGGTATTGCTGCAATGTGAACAGCATGAATGGGCTTTAATAGAATGGAGCTTTTTCCATTCTATTTCCTTCCCCAAACAAGAAAAAGATGAGTCCATTTTGGAGAAATGACACAACCCATCAAGGCAAGACCATTAAGTTTGGCTCTCCCAGCAAAAACATTAGTCTCATGCAGTGTTAGGTCCTTGGAGCCAGATCCCAACACAAACACCACTGTTTTTCTGACTTAAGTCAAAATATTGAGATGCTAAGTGAGACCATTAAGCATCCTAAGATTTTTCAGTGGCTTGCTAAATAGGCCCAGACTTCTGCAAACAGGCACCCTTTCCTCAGCTCATTCTAAGCCATCCTAATTTTCCAGATCAGCTGCCAAAAACACACATCATCACCACACCTTGGGTGAGCAAACCTGAAGGCCCAGTGCAAAGTGTTGCAACCACCAAAAACCAGTGGGTGGAATACACCAGGCACGTATTGAACTCTTTATATTCCATCTTCCTGGAGCTCTAGTAATGAATCTTGAAAATCTTTAAAATACTTAAGAGATACTTTGCAAAAGAATCACATTTTTAAACCCCTATTTCATCACTGTTTAAAAATAAACTTATGAGCATAACTGAGCTGTCAGACTGACATCTTCATTTTCTTTTTTACTCACAGAAAACTATTGCAGTCTTACTGGTGACACACAATATCAAATTATCCTAACCAAGGGCAAAGAAGGACCGTGAAAAACTGACTTTTTGTTTAAGAGGGCTGGTGAAACAGAAAGATCTATCAGTAACTGAGAAAAGAAAAGTTGTTGGACTTGACCGCTTTAGATCCATGAAAAGGAGATGCAAACGTTACTGCCAACAGTTTCTCCTTAAGAAGGGAGACTTTAGTGGTTTGATTCATATTGCAGCAAATCTTGACAGACACCTGCTGGTGTTATCTCCTGTTAAATGAACTGATGCACAGAAAAGGACTGTCTTAGAGGTAATAACATATAATGTTATCTCCTGCATATAATGTTATCTCCTATCATTATCATTCCAGTCATATGCACTCTTGAAAGCAGAGTTTCCTTCCATTTTACATCTTCCACAGTTGAAGTGACAGCTTTTCTTTCATCCTTCCTAAAAGGTTATTAGCAAAGCTCATTGTCCCCTTGATATTTGATTTCTTGGTATGAGAAGCAAGAGTAACTTTTTCCCAGAACAATTCACTAGCTGAGCTGAGTCCATAGAACTTAATAAAACCCCCATACTTCAATGACTTCAGCTATAAAATTCTTCTTTTTAATAAGATTATGCATGGGTACTCAGTATTTGAACAGTAACTACTACTCTGCATGTTTATTGTTGCATACAGCAGAAAATAAGACTTAAGAATGACCAGTCAAATATATTTTCTTAAACAACCATTTTTCTCAAACAAGTATGAGAATCTCATGAACACTGTCTGTTCTTTGGATGGCAGTGGGAATAAAATTGTAGCAGCAGTTACGCACTGACAATCTCATTGTTGCAGAAGTTGAAGGAGTTGGTATCACAAATTCTCTTGCCATCACAAACATCTGTGATCTTGCAGCA
This sequence comes from Dasyornis broadbenti, assembly GCA_013397935.1. Lineage (NCBI taxonomy): Eukaryota > Metazoa > Chordata > Aves > Passeriformes > Dasyornithidae > Dasyornis > Dasyornis broadbenti. The sequence goes on from VZRN01006117.1 coordinate 694,306, forward strand.
GGTGAATATTTATTAGTCCAGTGCCAAAACATTTGTGCCTCTCCTTCTGATGAGATTTTTCAAAATGTGCTTCAAGGGTGTTTACATGAATTAGGTGCTGAATAGTTTTTAAATTGCTTCTTTCGTTCCACTGCCGTTCGCAAAGCCTGAAGAATTAAACGTTTATTGTTCAGGATGTTGTAGCTGCACAGGTTAAGCAGCTTGTTGAAGTTCTCTTCAGTGTACGTAAGCAGACCAGTGCCATAGGGAGCAGCACAGTTGGACACATCCACTCTTCCCTGCTCCATCTCTGTGGGACTGCGTTCCACATCTGAAATAAGAACAAAGCACAGCAATGGTGTTGAGGTGGCAGACTGCTACCAGGCAATGCAAAATACACAGTAACATATATAAGATGAATTATCTCCTGAAAATGGTTCAACATTTAAATACTGTGTAGTAATTATATCAGCTGCACTAATAAAATCCACTAGTTCGCTGCTTGACTACAGCCTAGAATTGACTGGCAGAACAACTTTTCCATGCAAAATGTTTTCCTCTCTAAATTAAAGTTTTGCATCAGAATATTTCATTCATTAAGATTTGGAATTTTATATGTTTAACTTTTCAATTGACTACTGAGATGACAGCTCCATATCTACCAGCTGGTAGAAAATTACACTAGAGAGCTCCTGGATTGGGAATCCTCTCTCTCAGGTGGCTGAGATTTTAAGCACATGCAGCAGAACACAGAAGATAATGAACTGCATGAGGTCTTTTTCAATAAGCTTGTACATGGATTTTTGTTCATTTTTTGAGGCAAGTTTCCTGCATCATGCAAAATTAGCAACAAGAAAATTGGAGTTGATGCATGCAAGATTATTTGTAAACTGAAACTGAATTTGCCAAGTAGCTTTTCTTCTGTGAAAAAAACCGTATTTCTTCTGTTGCTGAACTAAAGAAAACAATCTTGCAACTTTTCAAAAACTATAGGTATCAAAGCAGTTCATTACGCTGGCAAAGCCTTTGCTTCATTATATGTTGTCAGTAATTTCTATACACAATTTTTTTCATGTAAAAAAAGTAATAGGAGAATTCTAGCTTTGTTAAAATAATAATATATCTCTTTAGGAGACTGTTAGTGACAGTGTTAGCTACCAGTGGATATAATTTAGTAGCTGTCTCGTCTCCTTTACTATCAAAGGTACATGACCTGTTTCAAGTCCCAGAGGGATTTCCCTCAAGGTACAGCTACTCATGCTTTTATTTTTGAACGTCTTCATTCCAATCCCTGATTAGCTGGCCAATACCATATGCATCACAACAGCACTGGGAATATAATAACTTAGCCAACTCAGAAGCTTGTCAGTGCTTTGTTTTGGAAGAGGAACAAATCCAATGGATAAATTGCATGAGACAGTCTCAAAATTGTGTAATACTGTCAACTTACTCGGTGCCTTGTATTTTTGGAAGGTGTCACACACCAGTGGAAAAAAGACCAAGATTGGTGCTGCTAAGCTGTCCTCAAACACATAGCACTCCTTCAGGTGCTCCCGGTCTTCCTGGCTCAGCTCTGTGCTGGGGAATGGGATCCCATGCTCCAAACAGTACTCTGAGAATAGGTCTAGTGGCTGGCTCAACAGAGAGAAGAGTTGTAGTATAAAGAGAGGTTGAAATAAGACCACCAAGCCCCATAACTAATATTTTGCTGCACTAGAAAATTTGAGATTGATTCATATGTTTATAAAAAATGCTTATAAACTATGTTTATAATCATGTTTATCAACTATGCACTGAAACAAACATACCATCTCAATTTTAATATATCCTGGGTAGTAGAAATTTAGTTGATTTGCTAATACTTTATATTTTTTAAGTAAGGTTACTATTTACTGAAATTTATGTGACATTCAGGTCATTTTGTGATTTAGTGAGCACAGTAGAGGATTTGGATAAGGAAACTTGGATTACGTGTGGTTTCTCAGATCACAGGTTCTTAAATGTTTGCATTCAGTGCATCTAACAGTCTGTGTCTTCGTGTCCTCTTACAAATAAGTTATATTAATTTCAATCATATAAGCCTCTCAATGTTTCTTCAAACACAGAAAAAAAAACCTAAAACTCATGCCAACACCAAGAGTCAAATAAAAAAGCAAAACTTTTCATTCCAAAATTTCAAAATTATGTATTAACTAATTACATTGTAAAAGTTATTTAACTATCTTTTGAGGAACTTGGTACCAGGATGACAGATATATAGAATAGGACATCTATATGTCTGTGTTCATGTGCATGAACCAGAAAGACAATGAAAACAGCCCTGATAAAAGCAGTGACATTATGGACACAGTGTTGAATAGTACCATTGATATGATCATTTAACTTGATAAAAGCCAGACCATTTTCTGGAGGGGAAAAAAAGAGACAGAGAAAGCTGTGGTAGTAATTCAGCTGCTGGAGTCATACAGATAAAGAATCACTACTTCAAAACATCACCAGAGTCTGTGATCCTGCACTGTAATTTAAATGGATAATGACATCCACTTTTCTCTCTGGCCTCAGAATGGGTGGGCAGCTGGTGTTGATGAAGAAAGCTGTATCTATCAGCTTGAGGTAGTCACTCATTTCATTCAGCTGGTTGGGAGAAGAATCCAGCACTGCGTCTGAAAGGCAAAAACTTTTATTATTAATTACTGCAAGATCAAGTCCATTTTTTTTCCAAATTAGCATAACAAGAGGAGAAAGAAAAGACAGTTGATGTATATGAGTCTTTGATACAAAGCCCACGGTTAAGTGTTTGTCTTTGACACAGTTTTAGCATCTGTAGCTCAGCTCTGAGAGCAGTAAGAGAGAACAGTTCTGAGACTCAGCTTCATCCAAAGTGATGCATTACTCTGCTTTTTCAACTGGTGTAAATTTGTGGCTATTTAACTTCCATGGAAGCTTCAAGTCACTGTTTTATGGCTTTTCCTGGGAAGAAAAAACTCAAGCAAGGCTGCTGTACTTTCTCCAACACAGAAACAAGACCAGGAGTAAATCATCAGGGGCTTGGCAAAACCAATTCCACAAACACATTAATCAAATGATGATAATCAAAATTTGCCTTTATGACAAAGCTTATCAAATATTTGTCCTCAGCAAGTATCAGCACTCAAATCTCTTTCAAGGATATATCTAAAACAATTTACAATTACCTTTCCACATGCAAAAGCTCTCATTCTGCGAATACTTGTTATGTAGCTGCAAGCCCTTGAGGAAATTATGGTAAGTTGAAACCACTGGCCGTCCGGTCATCATGTCTCGGAGAGTTTTGGAAAGGCAACCTTTGGGAACAGCCAAGCATGTTGTCTGTTCATGAGGCTTCTTGGGCAGAGCAGGATGGTCCTCTGTGGGGAGAACAAGGAAAGGGTACGTGTCTGCATTTGGTCAGAGTGTTTCTCTGATAATAACACCAACAAAGAAAGAGGGGCTGGGCAGCCAAAAACCACAATGGCCCCCAGCCCCATCTGTGCTTGAGTGCACGCATGGACATGCAGAGTGTCCTGGGCAGTGGTTTTCAGTGTCACACCATCACCTGCTTGTTCCCTGCCTGGCCTCTCCCTACCCAAAGGGCTCTGGTAACCCTCTTGTGACTAACAGAACTCCCCAGGGATGTTGCACAGTGAGCAGCACAATGAGCAACACAATGTTTTTTCCTGTTTTACAGCACAACAGTTTGTCTCCTGCTTTTTCTTCATTCCCAAGGGCTTGGTGTCCCCTAAGCCAGAATAGGACACAAAAACAAACCCTTTACCAAACGTCAGGTTTCACATTTCAAAGAGGTGTGAAGACAACGCAGATGCAAGAAAAAAGTAATCTAAAGAACTAACCAATGTCATGCTCAGTATCTCGAGTCCATCTGTGCCAGAAGTGTTCTGAATGACCTGAGAGGTGGACAGCATCCATAAAACTGTGGGAAAATATATTGCTCCATGTGCCTTGAAAGTTTGGGGGAAAAAAAAAACAAAGTGTGTCGTACTTAATATAAATTTGAATTTTTAGAGCACAGCTATGGCAACATACGTGGATCCAGTCTCTGCTTTAGTTGGGAAATATTATGAATTTTCATATAAATATCAAATGCCATGCCATTCCACACAATGTCTGGCTTACGACCAGGCCAGTTTCGAAACTTGGCTGTCTATAAAAGTCAGGCTGTGAGTATAAATACTTCAGATAATCAGCTTACGTGCATGTGTGTGTTCTGTTTAGGTCTAACCTAAGACATTCAGCAAATTAGTCACATTTGTCTCAAGAATTCATTTCCTCTTTTGTCACTTTTGGGTGGTTCATTTGAGGTTGAAATTGCATCAGATACATTCTCCGGTATACTAGAATTGCAATTTGCAGACCACCTCTGTGCAGCCAGCTATCAAGGTGATGTTTTCCTGTGACAGTAAATTACCTTCCAAGAAGCAGATGTGGGATTCTGGGATCTTCTTCATCCGGTGACCCATGAAGAACTCACTACCAAAATCCTCTGAACGAACAAAGGCCCCATATTTCAGGAGACCCACCTCGTAAGGTGTGAACTCCACCCACTCTGCAAATAAGGCATCAAACTGGATTTATTGCAGCCACCTGAACACATGTGAAAATCAGCTCAGGGAATCAGAAGCTGGAAGAACAAGACCTATAGCTTCACCATGGTGGTGACAGACCGTTCAAAACCACCATGTTCTGAAACAAAGAGGTGCCCTTCAACATAAATGAATGCAAAAGCTAAATTCATCTCCTCCACCAAAATCCATTCAGCTTGGGATTCAGGTCCATTTCTGCACTAAGAAGCAAGACCTGGGGCTGAAAGTCCTCTGATTGCTAAGGCCCTGCACATGATGTGGCAGTTTTAATTCCTCTGAGTCAGCAATGACACTAGCTATCATTCATTTTTAAGACTCTCATACTCACTGCCTTGCAGATAAAAAACTGCAACCAAACCCCTTTCCATTTATGCTGCAAAAGCTGTGGGAATAGTGATGAGGATCACTGATCAAGGCACAGAGCACTACCCCTCCTCGGATCCCTCTCTGGCTGCTGGGAGCTGACTCTTGCTCTCACCCCTCTCCACATTTTCCTTTCTCCTCCCTTCCTTGGCCTCCTCCCCACTCTTCACAGCTCTCTTGGATTACTGCTGCCTGAGCAGGAGACCCAGCAGCTGAAAAGGGCTGTGAGGGGTAGGTGGGGATGAGAGAGAAAAAGAGCAGCAATAGTGGCTCTCAAGGCTGCCAGCAAAAGGCACCTCCATCTCTCCCAGGGCAGTGTATTAGGATGCACGTTTTTCATCCAAGACAGAAACCAGATATGAAGAAGGGGAGAAAAGAAATTACTTAAAAGATTTATTGGCTTGGACATACAATAAAAACTTTTTAGCATTCAACCAACCTTAAAAGAAAACTCTTCAGAGTTATAGGAGAGTGTATGATAATCTATACCTTTAAAATCCAAAGTGCTAAAGTCATCCTTGACATTCAGGGACAGGTATATAGGGAGTGGATTCTGCCCCTGATTTACTGCTAGTCGCTGATCCGAGAGTTTGTGAGTACTTTCCTGTTTACAAAGAGCAGAAGTCATTGTAGAAAGATGAACATGCATAGACTTATTACAGTATCTAAGCATGAACTATCAATGAAGTATCTGCTAAACCTCAGCAGGTTTTGTTCTGTGTACTTCAGCTGTTTGGCCACACAAGTGCGCTCGTGTGTTATCTGCACTAAGGCGTTGTGCTTATGGGTGTTTTGGCATGGGGAACAGAGTAGAAATGCAAGACACTTGTCTGTACAGTCACTAGGATATGAGTTGCTTTAGGGAAAGGAAGATATTTAGCTATCTTGGAGGTGCTGCAAAGTCAACCCAGTCCCATTTCCTTCAACACAGTTTATGGATATTTATTGCTATGCCTGAACTTAGCTTTGTCAGAGCCATCTCTCCTCTGTGTTACCTGACCCAAAACTAAAGATGGAAAATCAGTTTCGTTAACATCTTGAATTTTTGCATGCTCAGACATCTCCTCTAGATGCTTACGTTTGAGGGTTACTTTGTAACTTTTGTTCCAAAAAGCCAAAGAATAAGACCCTCAGACATTTTGAGAGCCTTTTCTCTAACCGAATCCACAGCCTTAGATATGGGAATTTAGAAATCCTTTGGAATGAAAGAGAGAGCGAATATAAAATACCTGATGATGCAGCATACAATTGATGAAGAGTCCCCATAAATCTGTAAAAGACACCCTGTGCCCCTCTTCCTTTCTCTCACAAAGCTGATCTTCATAGTATTTCATATGATCCAAAGAGAAGCAGTGCAGCTTGCTCTTGGTCACGTGTTTCCTGATATCACCAATTGGCCCTCTGAGATCCTTTTGTGACCAATTTGCATCTTCATATAACTTTGACATGGTCCTGGATAAAAGAAAGGTGCTGTGGTTCATCACAGGGCACGTGACAATTCATTTGACCTGTTTACATACATGTGTTTTCTTTCAGGCTACTTGAGGCTCTTGCCCTCCAACTTTTACCTTGGAAAAAACATTTCAAAGCTGAGGCAGAATTTAGACTATATAATTTTTTTTTTCAGCACAAATAAATTCAAAATCATCCTAGCTTGTTTGTTTTTAAGAATCAAAAGAGTAATAAAGAACACCAATTATTTCACTCAAACTTTTACTAGAATTAGCCTTTGATTGTCCAAGCCAGTGCTTCTGTCTGAGGCCATTCCCCTCAGCTGGGTCAGACCCTGTGTGAAATGTTAAACTGGAGTTTTGCTGCAAATATTGCCCTGCCAAGTGCGAGAGCCCCCTCCTTGGGCAAGCAGCAGGTGGGTCACCTCAGGCTCCTGGCATACATAAGGGCAGGCTTGAGTTGCCCAGTCCCATAGCTCAAGCAGATTCCAGTCACCCCCCCCCCCATTCCCACCCTTCCTGTTCTAGTTCTCTCTCATACAGAGCAGGGATTTTGCCTTCAGAGGCAAAATGTTTTAAATCCCTCGACCCCTTCTAGTTGTGCAAGGCAGTCACCACTGAGTGGTGTGTGGCATTCCGTGTTTCTCAGGGCTTTTCTTTTAAAGTCTGCTTTTCAGAGATGTGGAAGAGGTGAGCCAAACAAATATTACGAGAGGATTTCTGAAGAGTTGCGTGCAACTAGATAACCACATTATAGGCAAACTATCCTGGCTTGTGCTCTTTTCTATTAGTTTCTGTAAACACCTCAGTGCAGTTATAGAAATACTGTAATTCTTATTAGATTTGTTTCTTGTAGGAGGACAGCTTTGACTGGTCACATAAAGCACATGCCAAAAGGAAGCCAAGTGCCAGCATCAAGCTGAGTAAATTGATCAGCAAGGCAAAATGCTTCACCAGGTTATCACTTTGCTACCACAAACAGCAAGCACAAGCCCAAATCTCCTTACCATGTTGTACCAGACAAACCACTGATGTATGACACACAGTCCAAAACACCCAACTCCTGGAGAGCCAGAAGACTGCCAAACATGGCTGTCATGGACCGCACTCCCCCTGCTGCGGTCACGACTGCCACCACTGGCACCTGCTCAACACACAAGGGCACAGAGTCACTCATCACCACATGAAATACAGGAGTGATGGCCACGCAGAAAAAAGTAACAGCAACACCTGATTCAGGTAGGTTTTGATTAATTCACCCTCTTCAGGGCAGTGCCTGGGCATGTATTTGAGTTGTGTAAACTTTGGCGGAATTTAGTGTATGCTGAAAGCATTTTCCTGATCAGTGATGCTTGGAAAGTCAGGAGTTGCAAGTATGGTTCTTGTAATGGAAAATATATTTTCAGATTTTCTCAATGTGTTTAATTTTTCCTCACCTATTTCCCTCAAAACACATTTTAAAGCTCTGAGTATAATTAAGGTCAGAAGAGCAGCACAAATCCTGCCTGCATAATTTTTTCTTCCTCTAAGTGTATATACAACTTGTGCACTTCTCCAGGCAGATAGTGCCAAGCTTTATAGATTTATTTTAATACCCTTTTCCTAATCCAGATTACCTCTACTTTCCATTATATCAGTGCTATATGTAATTTGGTTTTACTTTCTTCAGGGATGCCACAATCCTGTTAACCATCCTTCCTTTTCTGTGTAGGTAGCACTTAAAAACTGATACAACAAATATGCAGTTTTAGGAACACATGATGCCATTACCTTTAATCTTGTCTTCACTGTATTTTGCTATCTACTTTTGGGGGGGTTTTTTATTAATATGGCTCAAAACCTTTTATTCTCATATAATAATAACAAGTCCTATTCTACTTGTTATTTGAGTTCATGAGCACTTTAACTTGGTGTACTTGGCAAATGCTGTCCTGCACACATCACAAAGGGCTGGATGTGCTGGGAGCTGAACAGAGCAGTGGAGGAAGTACCACACAGGCACATTGTCCTAGGCTCTTGCTCCAAGCAACACAGCCCCATAACAGATTCCTGTCCTCCAGTAACAGAGCAGCTGCCTCTGAGTTCGGGGATGCCCAGGAGAGGACGAAGCAAGACGTAACACATGGGAAAACATACAAGACAAGATGCTGCTGTACCAGCGTGCTGTGGGAGGGTTGCAGCCTTCCCCTGTGAGCCCTGTGGCAGCAGAGAAGAGGTGCCAAAGGGAAGAAACAGTCTCAATCTCAGAAATCAAATTTTGCCTGTTGCCTGGAATTTCAGTTGTAAATACCTTCATGTCAACAAATACAGTCTTTGGGTGCCCCTGCGTAAGGATGGAGGTTGGCAGAGAATAAAGGAGCTATAACTGGCCTCCTGACAGCTCCTCTTTCATCCTCTGTGCCAAAAACTTGGATATGGTCTTAGGTGCAAGTGTCAATCTGGCCTATATAATTTAGCCTAGAATATGTGGAAGAACTATATGGGTAGTCATGCAAGTACATCACATCCACTTGTCTCAAAGTAGGTAATACTTCAAGTTCCCAAGATGCTGTCCCACATACCTCATCCTCCTGCAGGTCTTCATCTAGATGAAGAACATTTTTCAGAGCAGCAGCAACCACCTTCTTCCTTTTACAGATGAAATCCTGCTCCTCTGCACACAGATCAAACCCCAACCGCAAATCTAAATTCTTGCAGCTAGAACATGAGAACAGTACAAGGCGTTACCTGTAGCCATTTCTGCTGGAGACGTTCAGCAAAACCGACAACAATAAACCAGTTTGAAGAAATGATACTTCCATGTACATGAAGGTACCCCTAGGCAAATGAAAGATAGATGAATATCACAGACCCTATATTTGTGCCTTCCTGTGGAGATTTTAGACCAGAATTATGTCCTGAACAACTTCACACGATTGTAAGGAAGTTATATAAATAAAAGTATTTGCTTAATAAAAACAAGGAAACTAATTCAAGCTGTTTCACATCGAACTCTGACATTTGGGCACCTCTTCTTCATATTCTCTTGCTATGCATGTGTTTCATAAAGCACAAAGAAGGCCTAAGTAGTTATTTAAATTTAAAACACTTTAGTTAAAAGGACCCTAATACCACGTTAGGCTTATCTCTACAAAGAACTTGTGCTCTAACTATTAAAGTCAGAAGATGTCTCATAAATTTATCCCTTCATACCTGTACATTATTATAAATATCATGTGCATGATTCATTCTATAACTTATATTTTCACAGGGTCCCTGGTTCAGGGGTTTTTTTAGGAAAAAAAAAAAGCTCTTAGTCTCTTCTCTGAATATTATTCAGTAAAAACCTCTGATTTATCATTCACCTGCAACTAAGACTTGCAATGAAGCTAACTCATCAATAGAGGGTAATGTTCCCCTTCAGAAATTCTCTGCAAGCCAGTCAATAAACAACTACTGTCCCTGTGTTTCATTTAAAAATGACCTGTAGAGGACTTGTACGTGTATAGCAGTGTTAGAAATGCGTTAGAAATGCAGTATACATAAACGTGCACCTATTATAGAAAAACGCTACAAGACAGAGGGATTTCTAAGGATCAAAATTACAGAGCATCAATACTAGGAAAAATCATTGTGACGGTTTATACACCATAACTAGCTACCACCTATTCTATTCTAAATTCTTACCGCTTTAAAAGCTTTAAAGCATTTTATTACACGTTCCCCATATTTTAGTCATATTTATTCCCTGTTTTGAAAATAGCTACTTTAAGATGTAGCTTCCTTTCATGTAAAGATGATACTATGAAAGGAGAGGAGATGGCCTAAGTAATCATTCAAAAGCATTAAAGATTTACCTATTTTCCTCATTCACAGATACCTCATAAGATTCCCCCTGAAAATCAAGAATGAAAGCACCATAAATTTTAAATAGAACTGAAAGTTTGCACAAGCAGGTATTACAGTATTATCAATTATTCACATATATAGTCTAATGATAATTTTTTGGTCTCTTCTCAGGCCTTCGGCACACAGTCCTCACTAACATCCTGCTTTTGAAATACTTTAAAAGCAGCCAGAAGTTCTGAATATCCTATTTTTCCCACAAATCATAGTTATATTTCTAAGTGTAGGCAGAGCTAAGCAGACAAATAACTCGCTAATGCATTTTTACTAACAAAATTAATACATCAACAGATATCATACATATACAGTTTACCATGTTGAAAGAATTCCAAGTACTGCCAAAGGATACTCACACTCATCACTGTCACTTTCTTTCCCAAGTCCAGAGAATGGAGAGGCACAGCCAGGGGGCTACTTAAATCCATTTCCCTCCTACCTGAGCCATGCTGATTTAAGGAAGGGGGGGGAAATATTATAAGGAGAATATTATTTATAAATTATAGACATAAAAGTACCAGAGAAGATGCAAAAATACCAGAGAAAGATTAAATCATCCTTCTTCTCCCAAAAGATACTTTAGGTGTTATCACCATCCATAAGCAAAACATACACAACAGAAAAAACACTCCTTTGGCAGAGTCATGAGCAGTCTGGGTTCACTGTGCTTGATGTAGTGGAACCTGGTGGTTTCACTGCTTCCGGATCTGGAGTGAGGACCTATGGAAATATCCTGGGTTTCTTCGTAGGATCCTTTCATTGTGAATGTGAAATCTCTCCCTAAGAAGAAGAAGCAAACCACAGAGAAATGTTTAACTGCACCTAGCCCTGAAATGAACAAATCAAAGTGACCCAAGTGATGTTTCAGCCTTAGTGCAGCAGGCTTAACTAAGATTAATTTGGACCACAATGTTTTTCCTCCACAAGGACCATGTGCAGCCCTTGCCTCTTTGAGCTCCCCTGGACTGTAGGAGCTCAGCACTGACCAGTTCTCAAGTTTGTGATGCTCAGAGAACTGATCCCAAAAGCTGACGGCAGGGTCTGGGCTGACACACCTGACTCCTCGAGGCTCCACCCTTCATCCTCTGAGAAATGCAAAGGCATCTGTTGTGAGTATTTCGCTGACCTTGAGGGGAATTTTTAATAGGCACCTTTGTACATAATTCTTTGTGTGAAAGCATGTGTGAAATGATTTGAATACTTCATAGCAAGTAGGTAATTCAGGAAACACTTCAATCCCCAAGCAGCTTTGATGCAAACAAAGACTAAAACAGACCAAATATTTATCTACATTCAGCTGCATTTCCCATAGCACAAAAAACACTGACAAACAATTTAAATCAGCAACCTCACTTTTGTAAGAACTCTTCATTTTTGTTTCATTCACATGTACTTCCAAGCAGGAAACTTCACGAGACTGGAAGAGAGAAGCAACAAAATCACTGGTCACAGAAAGAGTTCAGGATTCTCACTGAGGATCTAGGCATCCTATAGAAGAGTCAGGCTTGGCTATGATGGTCTGTGGACATGAAGTTGTAGAAGCTGATTATCTTGTACAATCTTGCAAGAAATACTGTGGTCAAGAAAGCCAAAATAACTGAGGATCTGTCATTACATTTAAATACCATTCAGTCCCAACAGTTAACACAATAAATTTTTCTCCCTATCTTCCAACCACATCCTTCAGTTCTGCCCTACCATAAGACTGGCATATAAAAAAAAAGAATTACCACTAGTACGCCATTAGTAATGATCTTCTCAGATACACCTGGTCTGAAAAGCAAAACCAAAAAGGTTTATTTAAAAGTATATAAGCAATAAACTTTCAAAAGTAAATAGTTCTCTGAGCTCAGTTTTTCTAGCTGACAAGTACCATCGGCACTTCCATCTTTCCCCTCTGTAGCCTCTGCCAGATCACTGTCCCATATTTTCTCAAGGATGCTCCTTCTTTCTTATCACTCCGGACAAGTACCGTCTCTCCTTAGGCTGAATCACAAAATAAACACCCATTCTCAGCTAGACTGTCACTCAAATTCAGGAGAACAAAGCAACATTGGGGAAGATGCCGAGATGGATTGGCTGAACACAGGTACATGGAGCCATGTTGCTAATGCTGCATTCCCCCTCTCTCCAAAATGAAGTTTTATGGTGACGAACTCTATAATATTCAGGCTTTACTTACATGTTTTCCAGTAGAAATTCCACTTCTAGTTGCTCCTGATTCTGAAAATAAGATTTATTTTTAATTCATGAAAGAAAAAAATGTTTTCCTTTGATACAGCTCTCACAATTTTTTTATAACTCTCTCTTGCAAGGTTTTGCTATTCCCACACCCTGTACATAATAATATGGATGGATACAGTTTTCTGTGGCCTCTCTTTGATGTCATCTCTCCACTGCTCTACCGTTTACAAACCAGCTGTCCACCCAAGAGAAAGAGAAGATTATCATGGAATAGGGAGGGTCCCATTATTCATTATTAGTAGGATAAGACAGGGGTCAGTCAATGCTGAGGAAGGGAGGAATAGCAGGTGAATGACATAGGAGAACATATTTAAGAATATATGAACCTAGCATGGTAAATAAATAGGGAGTATGTTTTGGTTAAAACAAAAGAATTTGCAGAGTATAGCGATTAAATGTTTTTAAAAGCGTGGTATAAGTGACCAACTTGGAAAATAAAAGCTGCCATGGTGAATGAAAGAAGAGAGAAGACTGAAGCTGTGAAGTAGAATCAGGGAAAGAGCTCAGGAGAGACAAATCAAGAGGAAAAGAGACGGGAAAAGAGACGGGAAAAGAATAAGAATGAGAACAGCAACAGAGTAGCACACCGACAATATAAGAGACAGAACAACTACTACTTTACTTCAGCCACTTTCTGCTCTATGAGATACAGCCAATCCAGGAAATACCACACTAAAAAAAAGTATAGCAGAGAGATCTTCTGGATGTCCTATAGGGAGGAAAGCACTAGTTATTGGACAATATAAATCTCTTTCTGACAAGTGATGGTAACACTTTTTCATTCATATTCGGAATAACTAACATTTATTGGCAAATATCACTTGTGTCTGGCTGCACATCATACTTCAACTTTGTGAAAAGACTGTGAAAAACATGCCAAATCTGACAATGCAGCTGCCATGGTAAAATCACCTTTACAGTAAAAGTGAAGAGTAATTTTGTATTCACCAGCTCGCATCAGTAAATGAGACATCTCCTGTGGCTTCTTTAAGAGCTGAAACTGTGGCATGTGACCCAGCAGTAGGTAGTTCTGCTTGCTAATTTAGCCCAAAGTCTCTATGAATTACAATGGTTGCAAGTTTGTAATAGAAGGCTGAGGCACAGATTTTAGAAAGCAGTCACCTTACACAGATGCAAGGCAGACTGTTTCCAATACCTGTGTGTGAGCAGACTGCACAATACAAACTAACTGATGGTCTGTTCCAGCTTTGTCCAAAGAACAGCAGAAACAAGGTTCAGAAGAACCAGGCTCATAGCATCTGCCTAATTGTGTTCCCATCCTTCTTACTCTGTTTTACACACTCACACAAATCATATTTCTATGAAGTCCTAGTCGTTTTTGTGGGTAAAACACCCAGAGCATAGCAATGGAAAGACTTGTTGGGCCACAGTGAGCAAGAGGCAGAGCAAAGCAACTCTGCTGCTCTGACATTCCCCACCTGACCTCCTCAGCCCTCCTTCTGAGATACCTTGGTAGATGAAAAAATCATTATGGGCAGAGGTGGCACTACAGCCTATTATTGAAGTTGCCCAGCTTGTTCCATTACTAAGCCACTTTCAAAAAAATAAAATAACTCTAAGTCTTCTAAAAATCCATGGAGAGACCATAATCTCTGATGTCCCATGGGTGCCAAACCGAAGAAGGGCAGCTTGCCCAGGACGTTCCTGAGACACAGCTCACCTGGTCTGACCTCCACCACTTCCACCTTGCTAATGGGCTAAGACAGCTCTGCACATGCCTCAGAGCAAGCTCAGGGCTTGAATCGCACCTCGAATTATCTCAGTCACATGAGGCTTTTTCTGAGGAAGGCTGTAGCCAGCTGGAACAGGTTTAGTAAGCTGTCCTTAGTAAGGATTGGTCTTCTAAAAGAGTAGTTGATAAACACTCTCCAAAGCAATAGCAATATAAAAAACAGGCCAAGAGTGTTTTCCAAAGAGCATGTCTGACACAGTGGTTTAGAAATAGAGCACACCAGTTCCTAGGAACTGGAAACTGAAGCCCTTGGCAGAAGTGTAAAAAAGCCCTGAAGTTCTGTTACTACACCCTCCAAACAGAAGTGTTAACATTTTGCAGAAAGGAATCTGAGTGCATATTCTGCTCTCTTTGAAAATGAGTGTGGTTTCTCCACCTGTCCTCTCAGCAACTTCATCCACTCAGTGTTTGATAAGATACTCTTTATCTCCTCTTTAATACAACCAAACACAGTATTCTTTGAGACACGTGAAGGAAATAAAACTCTTAGTTCAAACATTGACTTAAAAGAAAAAAAAGTAAAATACTGATGAGATTGTCATTCATCAAGGCCTGTCCATTCTATGCTGGCTCAGCCTCTCTAAAACAAATTTGTAACTCTGTAAAAAAAGAGCATAAATAGACTTGCTGAGATTTTTTTTTCTTGCAGCTGTTTATCAGGAGGAAGAAAAAAACCCTAAGATATTATCATGAGAATTAAATGTTTCATTACCAAGCACATTATCTGAAAGAGCAGGACAAGACCCCTGGTGAAGTTGAGAGGAGACACCCCTAGAGAGCTACTGGCCAAAGGGTCAGGGAAGCTGCCTGGAAAGGGGGACAAGTTTCTTCCCACCCCTACTCCATCTGTCTCCTGCAACAGCAATGACCCCTCTAACCATCAGCTTTTTAAATTTGACTCCTTTTTTTCAGAATATATTTCTGAAATCTAAAAAGAGAAGAATTCTGAATATGAAAACTATTTTGCATCTAATTCCAATCACAACAGGGGGGTGTTTGTGGCCCCTCGCCTAAAACACAAGCATTTAACTTCTTTTAATAACATCCTTTTTAACAAGGTCTTTGTGAGTGAGAACCAATTTAATATTTAATAGAGGTAGGAACTTGAGACAAATTTCTAATCAAGAGTATTATTTTCTCTATCCACTCACCTCTGCATTCAACTCAAAATTCAGGTGAACTTTTTCTCCAGGTTGAATTTTAGCTACATCAAAGCGAATAGTCATAAGCTGGTCATCTGGTGTAAAAGTATCCTTATCACAGACTGCCAGCTCCAGGATGTTCTGAGAAGAGAGGCAGAGAAGGATGTAAATGTCATGTTCTGGGACTACTGAGCCCAAAAGGAAGATTCAGCAAGAGCCAGCATTCATCCCTCATGTTGTTTATGTGAACAGACTCTTGTGACAGCATGGAACTCAGCTCACAGCCCCTGTGGTTCAGACTGCAATGTCAGGGACTAACCCTGGAATAAGTAAATCATCAGATTTGGCTGAGAGAGCTCAAAGGAAGAGGCAACATAGGTGACACACATGATGGTAACATGCACCAGACAGAGCAGAGGTTACACACGCTGTTCATCAGATCCTTTGTGGATTCAAAATTACTACCTTGAGAAATGTGGGCATTTCATCAGAAAGTAGTAAGAAAGGGGAAATTCTTAGCCCTTTACAAATGGAAGTTAAAGCACACTACCAAACTCTTAACAGGATCTGAATTACAGCAGTTCCCCTGGCAGTTCCTCAGGGCTCAGATTACCCATGGAAGCATGAGGAGATGCAGCACTACTAATCCATGAGAGGTTGGCCCAGTGTCTAGACTTTGTATCACTTGCACTCTGACTGCTCATCTATTTCTGCCAACTCTATAAACATTTTAACAGTTTTTTACAGCTGGGATAGGAAGAAGCATTCAGCATTGTTTCAGATACTCCACAACCTTCTGAGCTTAAACTCCTTCTTTCAGTCAGGTTAACTGGGTTCAAGCTCTGTGTGAACCTCAAGGCTCTCATAAAGCGTCTGCATGCAGCAGGTGAAGATGCCCCCTTTACAGAGCACCTGCTCACTGGCACAGCCACAGATCCCACCTTTACTGCACTCTGGATCACAAAGTGGAAAGTTTCATTCCAGACAGGGTTTCTGCAGTTGCGTACTGTTCTTGTCTGGGCTCCCCGATGTGAAGCTGTTGGCAGCCACAGCTTGACGTAGCAATCAGTTTGGCTCCCTGTGTTAACAACAAGTTGTATAATTAGTACAGCAGTACTTAGCTATTATTTCTTTTGCCCAGTCAGGGAAAGAAAAGATTAACCTCTGAGGATTAGTAAATATTTCATTAGACCCAAAGGAAAATATTCTGGGTTTACAGTTATTGAACTTTTCTATATACATTTATATCATTTTCAAATAAAAGTCAATTTTAAACAAGTAATTCTATTTGATAACAAAGCCAAAATATTTAATTTCAGCAGTACTGAACTAAATACTCCAGCTCTTGTGGTTTTCTAACTTCTACTTTCAAACATTTGCCAGGCTCCAAAAAATTCATATACAACTTTACTTCTTGAAATGTAATTTTTAAAAAATAAAACGGAGAATTTAGTTTGGGGGATTTACTTCTAATTGTAATGCACAAGTCATCCACAGTGAAACAGCAATGAAGACACAAACACAGCAGCATCCAAAGCAACTACTGATTTTTCCTGTATCTTTCACAAAGATACTCTTTTCAGAAGGGAATTGGGCAACCTGTGGAAAAACGGGCACTGAAGAGTTAGGAGAAAGGGAAATACCACAGAGCAGCTGATAAAGGGAAGGATAATTTCTTTTCCAGCACAGAACTTCTATTCTATTTCATTTCTGGTTTTTAACTCTTTTCTAAATTGAGTTTAGATGAATATTAAAATAAATACAACTTCTTCAGCCAAAAAAACCCCTGAGATATTACTGTAATCCAAGCAACAGGTGTACAAGAGTATTAAAATCAGGTGACAGTAATTTTCTTGCTAAGCCATAAACATGATTATAAACATGCTATAAACATAAGTGATACTTACACAGGTCTGCTTTGCGGAGGTTTCTCATGCTTATAATTTTTACAGAAAGACAGCGCAACTGAGGCACTTCTGGCTGCAGAAAAATGAGAAAAACATTTCAATTATTAGCAAATAACTCACATATATTTAACATAGCTTATCCTAGAACATCACAAAGGCCATTCTCTCATTAATGCAGTTAATATAATTTCATTTTAATGATTTGAGACAGTTTTCTGAGAAGAAATACTTTCTTGTGATTTGACACCGAGTGAAGATATCCTGTCATTCATACCTAGGGTCTACATTAATAGAAATGAAGCACCGTTAACACAGCAAGCAGAACTGGTATATGTACATAAACCAGGGGTTTTTACAGAACCAGAACTGAAGAAAGCATGAATCATTAAAGCTCTAAACACTGTAAGAAAATGGAAATCTGAGAACACAGAGCAAAATTATAAGCAAGAAGAGCTACAATTTTATGTGAATGCACATACCCACACACACAAAAAAAAAAAAAGGCACAAAACAAAAGCACAAACAGGTGATTCAGAATGGTCTGCCTTAGTCAGGACAAACCTAGGCAGAACTGATTAATTTACCAAGGAGACGCACTGAGGTATAGCAATATTGACAACTGATAATGTAGCCTTCTACAGTGGAATAGCTTGAAGACTCCACAATTATCTCAATTTTTTCTGTTCTCCCTCCAGTCCCCATCACAGCTACACACAACCCTACACTTGGTTACAGGAAAAAACAAGACAGTCTTGAAGAACATCAAAAGTAAAATATTACATGCAGTAGTCACTTCATTAATTAAATTGAAAACAGCAATTAAATCTCCAAAGAAACGTGATTTCTGAGAAACTGCCTCCTTAGGACCTTCTTGTGTACCTCTTGTTTTGATACTCCACTGTCCTGACAGAAGCAGATCAGCCGTCTGGAAAGCTGTAAGTCACCAGGCCAAATGCCATTTACAGCCTACTGGAAAGACTCTCAACTCAACACTATTGTGTCACAAAGTGTCATTTGAATAAAACCAGGTCTGAAAGAAACCCACCAATATCAGCATAATTTTTGGCAGCAGTGTGGAGATAGAGAACGAAAGAAGTATATGATCCAAACTGCTGAAAGCTCAATATTTCATCCCAAATACAGAGGATTATTTTTTCATCTTCAGCTCTAGTACCATCCATATCCATGTGTTTGGAGAAAACTTATTCACGAGATGGCCTAAGTGTGAAGCAAATGTGCAGACATAAACCAAGTTATTCCATAGTGCTAGCAGTTAGTGAATTCACTGCTCCCCCAGATCTAGCAAAGAAATAGCCTTATACTTTTGCACTGAATACAGGTATGGAGCAGACTGAGACAACTATGGGGAGAAAAGACATATCCTATTATTTTTATTTTTGAAGTTACTTAATATCTTTTTAATCAGCCATTATTCACAAAATTGAATAATTTGTAACTTGTCTAGTATGCACCATATTCAGCGTTTTCCAAAACCAGTTCATCAACATGAAAATAAGCGTTCAGAAAAGTGGCAGATGCTGGAGTAAGCCATTTTATTTGCTGATCTGCCTCCATAAAGTAAAAGAAATCAATTTAAGGACTAAGCCTTGGGTGTTATGAGGTATGACTACCATCACATAACGATACCACAGTAAACCAAGACTAAGATCCAGCTCTCCCAGTTCCTTGCCTAACATTTAAACCACAAGTTCATCATCTTCCCAACCCCTAAGTCATAGTGAATACTTTGCACTCTCGAGAGCACACTCACAGAAGCAGCAAATATTCCCTTAAATAACTATTAATAAATGTCACCTCTCCCAATAACAGTTAAACTCAGCGAGAGACTGGAAAGGCTGACAGGAGACTGCAGGTGACCTGGCCATCCTTTATACCCTGCAGCTCTGTCCCTGCAACCCAGGAGCCGCCTTCTGTGCAGTACCTCATCTTCAGTGCTGCAGGGTCTTTCATGATTCCTCCTCCTGATTCCAATCTTTCTTTTCAGGTTTGATTGGATGAACCGATCCTGGGAACAAAGAGCCAAAAGAGGGGCCAGTGATAAAACCCAGCAGTCAGGAATTTTCAGTTTCTACTCAGATTCACCACAGCAGTATCAGAAGATCCTAGCATTTCTTCAGTTTCTCCTCTTCATGATGGGTTATATCCATCTCACCAAGACCATCTACCTGCTGATTTTACTAATAAATCTGCCTACTGTAGATGCATTTGACATATAAGGATTAAAATTCCCCAAGCATTTCCTTTTGATGAATCTCAACCAAGACAGCCAAACAGATTCTCCTGCCCCACCGCTGGTTTTCTCTTACCAAAGGTGAATAGGCTGGTGATCCCATTCGTATCTTTATTTCATAAAAGGCACCACTGTAATGCTCCAGTCTCTGTGTCTCCCAACTGGTAGGTGCTCCTGGACCACAGTATTTTCGAACCAGCTGTGGATGGAAGGAAGAGTTGTACAGATTGACTCATGGCTCCACCTCCCACTGATTACAAAAGCACAAGTGATGCACTTGCTCTGTGCCACATGAAGATTTGCCTTTTTTTTTTAACACCACGGTGTTTTAGGGGGGGAAAAGAAGATGGGTCAAACATTTTATCATAGGCTATTCCCAGAACAGTCATTATCCACCACCATAAGGTCTGAACAACTACACACAAAGGGATGTCCTGGAACAGTTCCAGCCCCTACCAGCTTCTCCAGTGAGATGCGCAACTGCAAGGATTTTCTCCAAGTTCACTACAAATTACAACCATGAAGAGGCGGCTGGCTCTCACAGGCAATGGCAAATAAAGAAAATAGCTTGTAACTTTTCTTCTCTCTTATTTCCATTACACACAGGATGTTAAGGAGTAAGCAGAGCCAGCAGGAGCTTTTATTATTGAAACTTCTTTAGCTAAAGTGCTGCTTTCAATTAAATTATGTTAGAATCTCATAAGATTTAATAAAAATAACTAGATACAAATTTTTCTGAAGTCTTTATATATCACTGTTAAAAATGTCAAGTCTGATTTCTTTTTAATTTTAGAATAATTTCCCATTATTTTTCTGTAACAGCACCCAAAGCATAAAAAGAAAAGGACCTAGTACTACTACTAAAATACAGAAATAACACAGAAGCCAGCTATTGCATTAAACATTATTGAAATCACTAAAAGTAGGTGTTATTCAATAGTGAGAAATTGCAGTTGAAATAAGGTTTTTTAAAACTCTTTATTTTTTTAGAATTTCAAATTTCTAAGTCAGACTGAAAACCTTTTTGAAAAGCAGAAGGACTTCTTAGAAAAAAAATAATCTGATTTTTCAACCATTTCTAATGAAAGTATTTGAGTATTCAAACTATCTTGTAGAGATGAGCCACCTTAGATGAGAGCTACCCTAGATGAAGCTTCAAATGCTTATTATAATTAGTCTTGCCTTTCAGAGATTCAGGCATTGAATACATGAATGTTTCTGCTTTAGGTTGTACTGCCACTTACGGAAAAAAGCTTGATGAGTCCCCACCTAACGTCTTCTTGTTCAGTTGTTTTGTTTTATTGTAGAATAGTTATTACAATAGAGAACTATTTCACTTTGCTTATATAATAATGTTTTTGAAGTAACACTCTAATTTGAAACAAGAGATTGAGCTCCCAGGGTTATGAGAGGCTGAACACAATAGCCATTCCATCACTTAGGCTCTGAAGTCATTTTATGTCTCAGTTCAATGACAGTGAATTTTCCTCAGCTCTTGAGGGACAAAAGTTAGTCATCCAGTTGTATAATATGGCATGCTCCCTATTTAACTTGCACCATTTCCACAGTGTCCACATTTGGGTCTTTTGTAGATTTCATAAGTTTAATAAGCAATATTAAGTGCTGAAGCTGCTATGTCACTGCACTGCCCCTCCTTACTCTGCACATGAGGAAAGAAGTATCCAGCTAAACAACTTTCCCACCCAAAAGCAGATGTAGCCCAGCAATAATACTAAATGACTTGATGTCTTGATACTGTGCATCACAAACCATGATGTAGGTGAGTCACAGTCAAGAAACCACAGGCCAGAAGACAAGATAATATTTCACCAATATCATAACAACAGCAGCCCACAGCAGTATGGGCTGTGTCTGGAGGGCTGGAGCCACACAGGCACTTGAACTGGGCCACATCACTTGCAGCAAGGTGCCTGGGGTGGCAGAGGAGCAGAGAGCTTGCAGCAGAACCAGCACTGGCTCTGCAGCCTCTTGAGAGGCAGCTGTGAGAGCTGGAGATGCCCATTTGCCACCAAGACCCCAGATCAGTTTTGACATAGGCTCAGAATCACTCTCCTCTTACAGAAAATAGAGTCTGATAGTCAGTGATTTCCCCAAATTCTCACAGAGTTTCTACAGCAATTTGACATCAAATATTTAATATTTAATGTAAACCAAAGGGGAAAAAGCCTTCAGAGTCTGACTCATGAGCCTTGCAAGACTGGTAACTTCTGAGACAAAGGTGCTGTGATAAAGAGACAGAGACCTCTTGATCTGAGCTCTGATATACCAATGCAGTCACAGGGTCCAACTTCATTTCTAAAAATACTAGTGATTTTGTTCTTCACAACCCCCTAGACAAAAGCTGTTGGGCACCATCTCTAAATATCAGACTTCATTTACACATCCCAAATATGCCATCCCAAAACTTAATAATAATAATTTTTACCTAGATTCTGACAAAAGCTGAAGTGACAGCAAATGAAATCCATTACAAATTAAATCTTCATGCACTTTTCAGTATAAAGCATTTGGGTAAAATGAAGAACAGAGGCATTAAGATGCATTTCCTGCTTTGATAATTCAGAAAATTCCACAGGAAACATCTTTCTTGTGGGACACTAGCAAATAAACAGACTTAATATTGTCTCCTGCACAGAAGTTGCACAATAGCACTCATATACTGTTAAAGTTTTGTTCTAATACATGAACAATATGACCATAAAAAAATATTGACTTGCATACTGCAAATTTAGGCCTTATTTACAAAGCAGTCGCATCAATTTTCTCGGGTTATTGCACAGGTACATAAATACAATCTGAGGCCAGTTGACACGAGTGATGACAGCAAAAGAACAAGCTGCTTTGTGTTACTGCTGAGGAGACAAATCCCCAGGACTGAATTACTCAAGAGCACCTTCCCCTCAAACAACTCTACCAGGGTGACTCCAATCACCACTGCGGGAATGTCAAGTCACAGCACCCGGAATCCACATTCATCTTCAGCTCAGACCAGAAGATATCACCTCTTTATCACTGACTCATAGGACAAAAGGTGGTCCCACATTAGAGGTCTGAAGTTGAACCTACACCACCAGTCAGGCCTGTGATGGTGTGCATGGGTTAACAGTCTCCAGGCAATGCAATTTATCATGCTCCTAAAGCAAAAGAAGAAAAGTCCTCAAGACATCTTCAGTGTTTTCTTCTTTATCAGCACACACTGTTACTACTTTTTTTTTAATTACAGCTGTGGGCTTTTCCTGCAAAGATATGGGAAGACAGAGGTAAGTATTGAGTATGAGTTTGTAATTGCAGCTGAGACACCATCTCTAGTTAACATTCAGGCCTTCTGTTTTAGGTCAGAATTAAGAAAATACATACTCAGGAATGTTCAAGTCTTACAGTAGTGATTTCAGTTATTGGTACATTTCTTCCATTCAAAAGCCATGCAAAAATCCTGGAGTACCTGGTCTGTTGTTCTGGATATTGCACTTATTAGAAGTAGCTTGTCAAAACAATCCTTACAGTGCATCATATTCATTTCCTCAGACAAAGGACAGCTGCCAGTGAGAGGGACCCCTCCTTATTCCCACAGCTGCAGAACTGTGCTCTGCTCCTAAAAAAGGGAGAAGAAAACATTCCTGTTAGCAAACTTTCAGATTTTGAAGTGGTTGCATAACTGGTGTCAGTCTTGACAGCACCTCTGCTTGTGACTGTTACAGGCAGTGCTTTGTGGAAGCTTAGTGGAAAGATATTTTAAAAACAATAACCTCACAAGCTGTGCTCAAGGAGCCACCAAAAGGACAAGATTCTCATGCTTGTCTCCTTCAGGAGTAGTGTGTGATGGTTGGTGATGAAATACGTAGCATCAGCCAGGCAGAGTTGTCTTCTGGTGGTATCAGCTGATCAGGGAGCAAGTCCAGTTGCCAGTCAGGAAAGCAGACACTCAGTAGCAGAGTGTTCAGAAGGTTAGTTTGTACTTATCTTCTTTGTGCAAGGAAATAAGGAGATTTCAGCTCTCCAGATAAAAGGAGCCATGAACATCTGTCTCCATCATCATCCCTTTACCCCACTCTAGAATAACTCCTTAGAGTAAAAAAGAAGCTTTGACCAATTTAAATTCTACCACAGTGGAATAGGTGCCATAAAAGTGGGATTTGAAGAAAAAATTCAGATATTCAGATAAAATCAAGTAGTTCTACAATTCTACCTTGCAAAAAAGCAAAAGCCATGGATAATTTCCAAAATACCACAGTTTTTCCCATTATTGTGCTAAGCAGTAGGTTTTCAGTATATTCGTAAGTTCCTACAGGATCATAAGAGATAATGACATTTTACCTTTTCTATGTAATTTATAGAGTGATGCATTAAAGTAATGAGCTCATCCAGTTACAGAAGTGTGTTTTCCTCATTTGCTAAAGGTTTACCACACTTCAGCCCCAGATCCACCAGAGTTTGCTTAATGAAGTCACAGTGTCACATCTCAATAATTTTACTTTTACTCTTAAATAATTCTTGGGAGATGCAAACCTCTACCTCTTTGATCCCCAAATACCTCAGCTTTACAGAAATGAAGGAGACTACAGACTGTGTTTGCCAAAGGAGCTCTGGATCAGTTGCTCTGGATAAGCAGGCGTGTCAGATCTCCCAACAGAAAGCAGCGTCTCCAGGGTGGTGTTGAGGGTGAAGCTCAGGTGCAGAACTCTCCATGACAGAGTGCCACTGCCACCTGAGGGCTGACTGTAGGAAGAGAAGGAGCACACAGAAACAACAAGGATTTCCCTGGGCCTCAGAGATCCTACTGAATTACTTAAATAATTAATGAAGCAATTTCATTGGGCTGAAAAAAAAATTAATAATCAGCAGATTTACCAGTATTTCAGAATGGTGCAAATACTGTGGTGTTCTCCTTGTGTGTGGGTCACTATGAGTGAGCGGGGCACTAATAAAAGCCTCAATTGTCAAGCTAGCTATCTGTTTTTACAAAACTTCTAAGGATATTTCTTCGATAAATAAGTCAAATTCTGCTGGCATTATCCACAGGTTAAAAAAATATTAGAGTAGGATACACATGCATAGGGAACAAGATGTCTGAAGTTTTGATGCCTTAAAAAAAAAGCCATGAAAAAAGAAGAGAAAAAAAACATTACAGTTCATTGAAAATTTATTCTTTCAAAATAATCCTGTTTTCCTAAAGAAAACAGAGTCCAAAAATAAGCTTGGAATACTGGCACAACACAGCTCAGGGTTTTCACATTGACCTGCAAGTCAGGGACAATAGTGGTAGTGTAGTTTTCTAAAAAGTGCATTAAGCATATCTACTTTTGTGCCACTCAGAATGAAGTAGGATCCATAAGTACTTACGATGTCCTATGCTGCTTGTGCATGTCTTCAGAAACAGAGCAATGTAGGAAAGAAAAAGGTGGTTATTAATTCTATTGACAGCCCAATACACTTTTACCATAGCATTTCCATGTCTTTCTAGCAACATGGGAAATACCTCGAAAATTGCAGAGTTTGGAAAAGAATTCACCTTTGAAAGGATAACTGAATTTCCCAGTGCTTCTGATAAATATGAGTACTGATCCAAGTGGATACAAAACAAAAACCCAAAGCAGTCCTATAATTGAAAGCAAACATCCTTGAATTAAACATGTCTATGAAAGCAAAATACAATTATGCCTTAGAATAATTACATTTCAATCAGCAGCAAATACCTGGGTTCTCTGACAGTTAAGCGGGGAGGGGTGGAATATTGCCCTGAGTGCCTGACTAAATAATAACTACCCCATGAGACTCAGATAGAAAAAAGCAAAAAGAGAGAAAACTTGAAATAACTGCAAATTGAATGGAGCAGACTTCCATTTCCTGATGCATACTGTAAACTCCACAGGGACCTCCACATGTAACCCCAGGTACCACAGAATCACAGAATGGCTTGGGTTCAACCAGAATATATGTTTTTCTGACTTTTTGCACCCTCTTTTCTTACTGACACATTACTTTAGTACTGTTGACAGATTATAAATTAACCTCTGGTGTAATATTTTCCTTAAAGCATCATATGCATCATTATGCAGATTCCAGTAATGGTTCCACAGTAAAGCCCAAGGTGAAATTTGCAGATAAAACATGCTTAAACTTGTCATGTTGCACAATGGACTAATGAATGCAGCCGTCCAGATGCCATTTTCCAGCATACCTCATTACAAAACGGGTTAACTTTGGCAAGCAAAGCATTCATGAAGCGCTTGAAGAGTACAGTCCCTTCCACTCTGACTCCTGCCAGGCTTCTCAGTTCCAGCTCTGCTTTTCAATTGCCACAATTTTCTAATAGGAAAGAAACAAAAGCCCACACACACACACACAAAAAAAAAAAAAAAA